>JAXRKP010000367.1:0-25000 GCA_037039925.1 Doris montereyensis | reverse complement strand
TAATGCTATGTAGTGTATGTAGAAGGTATCTGTGTGCTAATGCTATGTAGTGTATGTAGAAGGTATGTAATGCTATGTAGGTATGTAGAAGGTATCTGTGTGCTAATGCTATGTATGTAATGTATGTAGAAGGTATCTGTGTGCTAATGCTATGTATGTAATGTATGTAGAAGGTATCTGTGTGCTAATGCTATGTAGTGTATGTAGAAGGTATCTGTGTGCTAATGCTATGTATGTAGTGTATGTAGAAGGTATCTGTGTGCTAATGCTATGTATGTAGTGTATGTAGAAGGTATCTGTGTGCTAATGCTATGTAGTGTATGTAGAAGGTATCTGTGTGCTAATGCTATGTATGTAGTGTATGTAGAAGGTATCTGTGTGCTAATGCTATGTAGTGTATGTAGAAGGTATCTGTGTGCTAATGCTATGTATGTAGTGTATGTAGAAGGTATCTGTGTGCTAATGCTATGTATGTAGTGTATTTAGAAGGTATCTGTGTGCTAATGCTATGTATGTAGTGTATGTAGAAGGTATCTGTGTGCTAATGCTATGTAGTGTATGTAGAAGGTATCTGTGTGCTAATGCTATGTAGTGTATGTAGAAGGTATCTGTGTGCTAATGCTATGTAGTGTATGTAGAAGGTATCTGTGTGCTAATGCTATGTAGTGTATGTAGAAGGTATCTGTGTGCTAATGCTATATAGTGTATGTAGAATGTAGAAGGTATCTGTGTGCTAGTGCTATGTAGTGTATGTAGAAGGTATCTGTGTGCTAGTGCTATGTAGTAGTGTATGTAGAAGGTATCTGTGTGCTAATGCTATGTATGTAGTGTATGTAGAAGGTATCTGTGTGCTAGTGCTATGTATGTAGTGTATGTAGAAGGTATCTGTGTAGTGCTAATGCTATGTAGTGTATGTAGAAGGTATCTGTGTGCTAATGCTATGTATGTAGTGTATGTAGAAGGTATCTGTGTGCTAATGCTATGTATGTAGTGTATGTAGAAGGTATCTGTGTGCTAATGCTATGTATGTAGTGTATGTAGAAGGTATCTGTGTGCTAATGTATGTAGTGTATGTAGAAGGTATCTGTGTGCTAATGCTATGTATGTAGTGTATGTAGAAGGTATTATTGCTAATGCTATGTATGTAGTGTATAGAAGGTATCTGTGTGCTAATGCTATGTAGTGTATGTAGAAGGTATCTGTGTGCTAATGCTATGTATGTAGTGTATGTAGAAGGTATCTGTGTGCTAATGCTATGTATGTAGTATCTGTGTGCTAATGCTATAAGAAGGTATATGTGTACTAATGCTATGTATGTAGTGTATGTAGAAGGTATCTGTGTACTAATGCTATATAGTGTATGTAGAAGGTATCTGTGTGCTCATGCTATGTAGTGTGTATGTAGAAGGTATCTGTGTGCTAATGCTATGTAGTGTAGCAGAATGTATCTGTGTGCTAATGCTATATAGTGTATGTAGAAGGTATATATGTACTAATGCTATGTATGTAGTGTATGTAGAAGGTATCTGTGTGCTAATGCTATGTAGTGTATGTAGAAGGTATATATGTACTAATGCTATGTATGTAGTGTATGTAGAAGGCATCTGTGTGCTAATGCTATATAGTGTATGTAGAAGGTATATATGTACTAATGCTATGTATGTAGTGTATGTAGAAGGTATCTGTGTGCTAATGCTATGTAGTGTATGTAGAAGGTATCTGTGTGCTAATGCTATGTAGTGTATGTAGACGGTATCTGTGTGCTAATGCTATGTAGTGTATGTAGAAGGTATCTTGTGTGCTAATGCTATGTAGTGTATGTAGAAGGTATCTGTGTGTGTGCTAATGCTATGTATGTAGTGTATGTAGAAGGTATTTGTGTGCTAATGCTATGTATGTAGTGTATGTAGAAGGTATCTGTGTGCTAATGCTATGTATGTAGTGTATGTAGAAGGTATCTGTGTGCTAATGCTATGTATGTAGTGTATGTAGAAGGTATCTGTGTGCTAATGCTATGTATGTAGTGTATGTAGAAGGTATCTGTGTGCTAATGCTATGTAGTGTATGTAGAAGGTATCTGTGCTAATGCTATGTAGTGTATGTAGAAGGTATCTGTGTGCTAATGCTATGTAGTGTATGTAGAAGGTATCTGTGTACTAATGCTATGTATGTAGTGTATGTAGAAGGTATCTGTGTGCTAATGCTATATAGTCGCACTTTATTTTGTTTTTCTTTGGATTGAATTTTTTTTCAGATTATGCCGCTCTCTTTGCCAAACTGATCACGAGAACAGCTAAGGACATTGATGTTTTGATAGACGCTTTGCCTAGTGAAGATTCCTCCACTGAGTTGCAGGTAAGACCCTAAAATTGGAACTTGTATTCTTTTAGTATTTGCTCTTTTGTTATTTGTTTAATGTAGTTATCGGCATCGTGTTTTCCACATCTTCTTGATTCAGTTCATGCATGAGTTGCGAGAACAATTTGTCAGGGGAGGGGATATAGCCGTGTGACAGTAGATCTACATAGTTGTCGGCAAGAAAACAATATGTTAACATTGTGCCGAGTCTATATTTGAAACTGGCATGATAACTTTTATACATACAAAGGCAGTGAGTATATGCTTTGTTGATGGGCATTCGATTATTAGCTTCAGAATTAGCCTGTGGAAATGCAGTCGATGAATAAATGGGTTGCTATTTGACTGAGGGACGCTTTGGGTGTTTTACCGGAAATAGTTTATGCCTATCTTTTTTCCCTCATAATGAGCTGAATGTGATGAGTGGCCAGATTTTTATTATTTATCTTGCAACTTATCTACCCTAGCGAAAAAGAGAGCCTGCCCACACAAAATCTCAGGATTGTTTGCATGCATATATGCCAAGTTTCACTTGTTACATTTACCGGTATGAGCTTCCACATACCTACATTCATTTCTTCATTTTTGAGGATGCCTTTGCGACTGAATCCATAAATGTGATAAACCAAAGAGGACTTAGGATACAACCCTGTATCTCCTATATCTAATGTTTCCAGCTACTCTCACTGCACATGTTGGTTTATTGTAAAAGCTTTTAATGGCTTCTATTAAATTTTGCTCTACATTGTGTTCTTTTAAGGAATGCCATAATTCGTTTCTCCTCACAGTGTCAAATGCCTTTTCTAAGTCAATAAAACACAGGTGCAAGTCAATGTTTCTCTCAAGGAATTTTTCTATTATTTGTCTAATTGTAAATTGTGGTCTTGTACACTTCTTCCTGGTCTAAATTCACTCTGATGCTCTTCAATCTGATCCTCTACTCTTTTTCCTTAGTCTCATTTCAGTATTCTGGCATATACTTTTCCTGGAACGCTAAGTAGTGATGTCCCTCTATAGTTTGAGCATTCCATGGTTGATCATTTCTTGTGTATTGGTACTACCGTTCCACTTATTCCAGTCGTCTGGCACCTGTTTGGACTTCCATGCTTGATGACGTATTGCATGTAGTAGTTTATATGCCTCTCTCTCCTTGGTTTTTAATCCTTTCTGGATAAACTTGATCTGCTTCTGGGGCTTTTTCCTAATTTCACTTTTCTTATAGCTTTGGATTTCTTCCATTGATATAACTACATCTTCAGCTGTCTCCTCGGGATTACTTGTTGTTACTCCTACTAATTGGTCTTTACTCCTTGTTTCATACGCTTGGAGGGATTATGTAATTGGTGAAAATGCTTTTTCCATGATTTCACTGTCTACTTTCATTATTTCTCCTTTGGCATTCTTAATTTGTCGTATTGGACATGCTTTAGTCTTTTCTCATGCTCTTCATTGCGCCCCCAGAATAGCTTTTGATTTCCTTGATAGCTTTCCTGAAGTCTTTGTCCAAACTCTTCCATTGTTTCTGTTTTGCTTTCCTAACTTCCTTTTTGGCCATAGTTCTTTTATTCACGTAATATATCCTATCCTCTGGTCTCTTTGTTTGCAAGTATTTTTTCCAGGCATCCTTCTTTTCTTTGAAAGACATTCTCATTCCACCATGCTGTTCTTTTCCTATCTCCTTTAATTTGTTTTTTTACCACAGACCTCTTCAGTACAACTGAGGAGTGCTTCTTTATACAGCTGCCACTTTTCTTCTATTGTGCTATCATTCAGATCCATCTGTCTTTTACTGATAAATCTTTTTATCCTAGATTGGTATACCTGTTTTACTATTGGTTTATTCAGTTCCTCTATTTTGAGTTTAGTAGCTTTCTTCTCTTTTCTTTTCTGTTTGTTTTCTTCAGTCAGTAATCTCATTTTGGCAATCACTAAGTGATGATCACTAAATATTTCTGCTCCTCTGTTTACTCTTGCATTCAATGTACTGTAAAAAAAGGAGCTGCTAACTATTATGTAGTCTATCATTGACTTTTCACATCTGTCTTCATTTACTCTTGTATATTTGTGGATATCTTTATGAGGAAAATGACGGTGTTGACTATTTTTATGTTATTCTTTAAGCAAAAAGTCTATTAGTCTCTCTCCATTTGGAGAAGTTGGTGTCTCTCCTTCTTTACCTTTTGCTCCTCCTGACGTTTCTATATTGTTGCCTACTCTAGCATTTAAATCTCCTAAAAGCATTAGTTCCTGTTTAGGTTTAAGATTCTCTGCAGCTATTTGTAAATTATTTTCGAAGATATCTTTTTCTTCTTTAGTTGCATCTTCGTTTGGTCCATAAGCTATTCACAGTTCAATTTCTCGTCTTTTTGGTTTAATATTTACCTCTAATAGCCGTGGGCTTATAAATTTCCAACTTTTTAGTAGCTTTTCATGCCTTTTATGCACTGGGAGGCCTACTCCTGCTCTAGCTCTTTACATCTACCCTGAGAAGATAAAAATATGATTTGGTGCTACATTTTCTATTCCTTGTCTTTTTTTTCTTTGTTTCTGTAATGGCCAAAATATCTACTTTGAATTTTTCTATTTCTTCAAGTAATTCCAACTCTTTTTCATTTATTGCCCTAACATTCCATGTTCCAAAATCACAGTCAATTTTCCATTTCTTCGAAAGAGCAAGCCGGTTATATTACATTTATTTCTCTGAATCAGTTTGGTTTAGGATAAGCAGTGGATTAGCCCACTGTACCCTAGGTAGATGGTGGGGCTGCCACCTTGAGGCCCCTACCAGGTCTTGTTATTTTCTGTCAGGGTTAACTCTCTTATCTGTTGGTCGGTCAAGACCGGCCTGTAAGGCAACAGGTTGTTTTCTGTCACGGTTAACTCCCTTATCCTTTGGTCGGCCAAGACCCACCTGCAAAGCAACAGGAGACTTGTGGAGGGCGGATCATCTACTCCCCTTTACAGGTGCTTACCCGTCAACTGCCCGGTTAGCTACGGTAATATGTAATAATACTGTCATCATGCCTATTGAATTATTTAAATGAAATTTATATCTTGTCCAAGGTTGCATCACTAGAGAAGCTCGAGATGGAAAACCAAGAAGAAGCTGAAAAACTTGAAGAAATTGTCAGTAGAGGAGAACAACTCCTGAAAACCATCCAGAAATCTCTTGAAGACATTGCATCGTCTCAGCTCCAAAGCCAAGCACTGGAAAGCAATTATGAGCAGCAGTGAAAAGGACTTTGTACATAAACATCGTGTCTGTCTTGATAGATGATCTGATATACAATATATCATTGTGACCTTTCTTATTGTTGGTGGGAACTCGGTGAATGATGAATTGCAGATACACAAAGAATATGACACTACAGTGGTTACGTCATAAGCACGGAATTCAGCATGGCGCTCCTTCCAAGACCAAGGTGTTTTGCACAACGTGTTTTTCCTTTGATCAAAACAATGCTGGTGTGGCAGCCATGATGGTACAGTAATCGCAGGATACATGCACATGTCACGTGCTCTGGGCGCAAGAAAAAGCATACTTTTATGCATGCCATGTATATGAGTCCACTTTTTATCATAATACATAGTAAAAAATCGGTCAGCAGATGTAGGTGTATGTTTTTGCAGAGTGTGCTTTTATAAGATGTGCTTTTATCCAGCGACTGCTGTAGTATAAAGCGATGCTGGTGATGTCACAGACAGTGTTGGTAAAGACGACATAGATGTACTGATGACGTCACATACATTGTTGGTAAAGAGGACATAGGTGGTACTGATGATGTCATAGTCAGCGTTGGTAAAGAGCACATAGGTGGTACTGATGAGCTCATAGACATTGTTGGTAAGGAGGATATAGGTAATACTACTAGTGATGTCATAGACAGTGTTGGTAAAGAGGACATAGGTGATACTGATGATTTCACAGACATTGTTGGTAAAGAGGACATATGTAGTACCACTAGTGATGTCACAGACAGTTTTGGTAAAGAGGACATAGGTAATACTACTAGTGATGTCACAGACAGTTTTGGTAAAGAGGGCATATGTAGTACAACTAGTGATGTCACAGACAGTTTTGGTAAAGAGGGCATATGTAGTACTACTACTACTAGTGATGTCATAGACAGTGTTTGTAAAGAGGACATAGATGATACTGATGATGTCACAGACATTGTTGGTAAAGAGGACATATGTAGTACTACTAGTGATGTCACAGACAGTTTTGGTAAAGAGGATATAGGTAGTACTATTAGTGATGTCACAGACAGTTTTGGTAAAGAGGATATAGGTAATACTATTGGTGATGTCACAGACAGTTTTGGTAAAGAGGGCATATGTAGTACTACTATTGATGTCACAGACAGTTTTGGTAAAGAGGGCATATGTAGTACTACTAGTGATGTCACAGACAGTTTTGGCAAAGAGGACATAGGTAATACTACTAGTGATGCCACAGTCAGTTTTGGTAAAGAGGACATAGGTAATACTACTAGTGATGTCACAGACATTGTTGGTAAAGAGGATATAGGTAGTACTACTAGTCATGTCATAGACAGTGTTGGTAAAGAGGACATAGATGATACTGATGATGTCACAGAAATTGTTGGTAAAGAGGACATATGTAGTACTATTAGTGATGTCACAGACAGTTTTGGTAAAGAGGACATAGGTAATACTACTAGTGATGTCACAGACAGTTTTGGTAAAGAGGACATAGGTAATACTACTAGTGATGTCACAGACAGTTTTGGTAAAGAGGGCATATGTAGTACTACTAGTGATGTCACAGTCAGTTTTGGTAAAGAGGACATAGGTAATACTACTAGTGATGTCACAGACAGTTTTGGTAAAGAGGACATAGGTAATACTACTAGTGATGTCACAGACAGTTTTGGTAAAGAGGACATAGGTGATACTGATGATGTCACAGACATTGTTGGTAAAGAGGATATAGGTAGTACTACTAGTCATGTCATAGACAGTGTTGGTAAAGAGGACATAGATGATACTGATGATGTCACAGACATTGTTGGTAAAGAGAACATATGTAATATTACTAGTGATGTCACAGACAGTTTTGGTAAAGAGGATATAGTTAGTACTATTAGTGATGTCACAGACAGTTTTGGTAAAGAGGGCATATGTAGTACTACTAGTGATGTCATAGTCATAGACAGTGTTGGTAAAGAGGACATAGATGATACTGATGATGTCACAGACATTGTTGGTAAAGAGGACATATGTAGTACTACTAGTGATGTCACAGACAGTTTTGGTAAAGAGGACATAGGTAATACTACTAGTGATGTCACAGACAGTTTTCAAATTTAGTAAAGAGGAGCATATGTAGTACAAATATTTGTTATGTTTTGTAACTTGTGATGTCAAAACAGACAGTTTTGGTTTGAGGGCACTTTTTCATATTCCCAGTAGCCTCTACTAGTGAGAAAAAGTCACTCTTTCCAATGACTTTACTATAAGTTTGATTTTAAAATTTAAATTGCGGGCAACAAAAATTCAGGACATATTCGTAGTACTACTAGTGATGTGCATAGACAGTTTTCTTTTCTCCTCCGCCATTGTAAAGAGGACATATGTAATACTACCAGTGATGTCACAGACAGTTTTGGTAAAGGAAAAGTTTACATTTTTAGTACCTGCATGAGTTTGTAGTAGAAGTTGACTAGTGATGTCAGAGATCAGTTTTGGTAAAGATTTTTTTTGTCTGTGAGGACATAGGTGGTCCTAGCAGTGATGTCATATTATGTGTGTCCTCCGATACTATTACTAAAAGTTGAAAATGTATGAATAATTTACTCTTGATTATTTTCATATGATTGATTTGTACTGCATTAGTGTTGTTCTCGTACATAGATAATTTGGAAAAACCCACTTTTTAACTTATGTATGTACATATGTCTTAAAATTGAGCTTTGAGCCATCTTCCAAGGTAACGTTTGTGTGTTGTGTGAGAATAAGTGGCAATGTCTCCAGTGACCTTTGTGCAAAGGTTGAGGCTCTGTTTTGAGGGTAGAGGTCCAGTAGTCTTTTGTTCAACATGAAAGAAATAGATTTATAATCTATTTGATTATAATAAGACCACAGCTATGATTAATGTATCGTGTGCTATGTGGTTTTGGGTATAACTTATTAATATTAATATATTTTACATATAAACACGTAATAATATGATCCTGATATCATTATTTATGTCATTTCCATGAAACAGTGTTATATTTGATTAAATGACAGACACCTTTCTCAAATCTCAGTTAAAAACAAATTTTTGTGCTATGAGGCATGTTATTGATTTATGACTTTGGAATTGACATGTTTTGTTTTTAAAAATATTGACTAAAGAGTTTGACCTTATGAACTCTGTCCTCTATCAAGGCTGTCCTCTTCAAAATATAGTGTGTTATTTGAAGAGGGTCCATTTTTTTATTTAGATTTAATTTTTATTTCAATTTTTATTTCAGATACTCCTATCAGCTGGACAGGAATATTTTGTTAGGTCAATACTCAGTTCAAATTTCAAACTTTAGTTGTAGAATTAGACAATTTCAGAGAACAGACACTCACAAGATGTAAAATCTTAAAAATCTAATCCAAAGATTAGGCAAATTAAGTAAAAAATTTGAACTGAAACCGAAAAAAAACTGATAATTATCAAAAAGTTTCAGATGATTTTGCTTTACCAAACCCTAAACGTAAACAATCTAACCTTCCCTATTGTTCCATCAGTTCATCAAACAAAAGTGTATGGTAACATTAGTAACAATAACCCTGTAGTGAACTTAAAAATCAAAATAGCCAAGTTTGAAAAGGAACTTAAGATTTGACCTGACAATGAACTAGTTTAAATTCATTTCATTTGCAAAATTCAGCTAGTGTCATTTCTAAAACTAGTAGATTAATTAGCAGCAAATGTGGTCATTGTACGTGATTAAACAACAGATTTATTTTGAGATGAAAACATCTTTTTGATCATATTTAAACATTGCTATCAACCAAACATGCCTTAATATGAATGCTGAAAGTTATTAAACATTAGATAAAAAAATATTAGATTCAAACATTCTGATTATGAATGGAACATCGATGAAACATCATGAAATTTTACACATCAATAGTGATAAGTCATTCAAAGATAAAACTCAACGGAAGTTGCATTATTAATAAAAAAATCTTTCAACAACTGGTAAATCTAAAAAACAAATAACAAAATAATCAAGATATCCGCTGTGATACTCAAGAAGATTTAATCGATAGTATAATTTCTTTCTTTTAGTCTGAAATAAAATTGAAATCATGGGTCTAAAATGAAGTTTTTACTTTGTAACAGTTTTTTGTTTTATGTTGATAAATTCATATTTATTGCGATATATCTGGTGGGGAAAAACGTGATAATTTTTTTTTTACTGAATTTTTAAAATTGTTATTTTAATAAACTGAAATCATGTCATCTTATTGTGTTTGCTCAGTTTGTTTATCTAATCAGGAATGGATAAATTTGATACCAAGGACAGTTAATCATGATCTTATTCTTAGCATTAGTTACAATTACGGTAGAAAGGTACATAGGCATTTTCATGCTAATAATCACTTATTACTTCTCCAACTTTTCCCGCAAATTCAAATAGTCATTGTCTCTCGTCTCTCTTACTCTTATCACACTGCAGATTTATACACATATTTAGTACACCAATTTTACACGACACAGATAACAATTAAAATCTGTGAAAATCACAGTATGTTGATTTTGTTCCTATAAGAGGGACTATTTCCTGTTTCCTACAGTTTATTTGTGGATGGCACAGATGCTATCAAATCAGGTGAAGTTTGCAATATTTGTGACAACATAATTGTTTTTGAAGTGTTCTCCATGACTACGGATTGTCCTTTGCCACATGCTCTCCTCTCTAATCTCGTGTAAAATTCCATGCCAAACCCATATGTTCTTTCCATGCCAAACCCAAATAGTTCTATGAATACAATGTTTTTTTGACTTTGGAATTGAATTAAAATGATAAAGAGGGATTGTTTAAGGATAACTCTTTTAAGAAAATCTTTTCGGGGTCATTACCTATATTGTGTCGCACAGGCCGTACATATGTTTGAATTGATGAACTGATTGAGTAGATTAATTAGCGTGTTGTGCTATTGGTCTGCTGTGAACAAAAGTATTAAACATTCAAACATTCTGCAACGATGAAACATCATGAAATTTTACACATCAATAGTTTGCATTACTTGCAAAACCGGCCGCTTTACTTTCGTTATAATTTTTTGTGCATTAGTTACACTTGTCTCTGGTGGCAAATAGACATGTCAATAAATTACGGTCTTGTTTGCTTGATAGTTGTGTCTACAATCACACTGCACGATTTATACAATGCATGCAGTATGATTTTGTCTATTTTATCCTGTTCAAGGTAAGGTATTTGTGACAATTGACAACAGTTTCCTATCAAATCAGGTGAAGTTTGCAATATTTGTGACAACATAATTGTTTTTAAGTGTTCTCCTTGACACGTGCCACATGCTCTCCTAATGAATGCCAAACCCATACTGTTCTATCCATGGAATACTGGTGTGATTTAGTGAGAGTCTTACTATCTGTCAAGGATGGAGCATACACTACATACACTACATACACTACATACACTACATACACTACATACACTACATACACTACATACACTACAGAGTCTTACTACACTACATACACTACATACACTACATACACTACATACACTACATACACTACATACACTACATACACTACATACACTACATACACTACATACACTACATACACTACATACAGGACCAGATCATGGGCTCAGTGCTTCATATTTCAGTTCAATTCAAGATTTTTCTTCTTTCGATAGTTCCTCCTGAAACTGCTTGTTTGTCCTTAGTTAAACTGCTTGTTCTGAGCATATCTGAAGCTTATCGATTTTTTCCCTGAAGTTTCTCTGCCCTTCCCCAGTTCTTCCAAACTCACGCAGGGAGCCTGCTACATTCTTATCTTCTTTTTCTGGCTGTTTTGAAATGCTAATATTAATTTGATCTGCAGCTTCCTCTAGTAAAAAAGTAGTACTAGTAGACGATGACGTTTTAAAACGATCCTAAAAAGTATGTGGAGATATGGTGGGGCAGCTTTATTCACTTGCACTTTGCACATCTATAACTATAACTTACTATAAGTGGCAGATGCACACTGTTGTGATAAATGCCAACATTCTTCTTATGCCCACGGCCATATGTTGAAACCTGCGAAAATCATTCTTTATTGTATTTAATGTTTCTAGGAGATACAGTACTTGCTTGCTCCTGACTGCATTGTAGACTTTGGTACCAAACATCACAAACACGGATATGTACCTTGAGCTCCAGATAATCCGTACATTTTGGTTAAAAAATTCATAGTCCCCGAAAAGAAAAAGTACTGCCTTCTTTCCATCCTATTCTAAAGTTGACAAACTTTAAATTTGGCTCTCTAACTCTAACTGTGACGTACAGATTTTCATGTGTGTCTTTGACGTTGGCCATGGCAATGAGAAATGTGTGTTTGAATTGGGTTTTGATGTGTTAGCAATTTGCCTTGTGAATTTCAAACTTTCTTTTCCATGATCCTCACCAAATTTCATTGTCTGGAATTGTACTGTTATGCCAAGTTAAAAAGTTGTGTTATTTGAGTTTGTTTAGTTGTGTAATGATGAACCCTTTTAAATCTGTAACTATTCCCAGAGGTGCTACTAATGTGTCATTGTCATCTAAATTGTCCCTAAACTCTGTCATTTGTGTGGTAATGCTGTCAGCTGTCAAATCTCTCACAAGGCTTCGCTCTTCATGCTCACAGGGCATGTGTAGCCCCGCTTGCTTTAAAAAAACGGCTCTGAGTGCGCATTTAGTTCCCACGAGAGATGTGGCTTATTTCATTGCCAACACAGACATTGTATTCATTTTAGCTTTTTGTTTTATCCCTGCTCTGTCACAAATGTTTCTGTGTGTCAATTCATCAATCTAACTTTCTTCAGGTCTGATTTGTGCTGTGAGACTAATGCATCTGTTGATGTTCCTGCAACATTGGTCCTAACTGTGCTGATTATTGAGACCTTTTGTTTTTTGTGGGTATTTTTACACTACATGTAGTTGTATCCTTTCTAGGTTTAACGAGTTTTTGTAAAACTATGGGCTGGCCTTTGGTCTTACACCTCACTAAGTTTTGTTTAGCTGTATTTAGTTTCATCTGACAAAATCAAAATGTGTAGTCAGTTTTTCTTCTTCCTGGGGGAGAGGTCGTGTTGGAGACTTTGTGAATGAATGAGCAAATAATGTGTCAGTTTTGACAACTGGTGAAGTACTGCTGTCTTGAAATGGAATGCTCTTTTTGGTTGGTGTTGATGACGTTATTGGCACAGGGGGATTCCTCATTTCAATTTTCATCATCAGTATTTTTGTTGTTGTCCTCACAACAGTTGGAGGCCGCCGATGTGGAGGGCTCACAAAAGCTTAGAGAGGAGGCTGATGTAGTGATTGAGTCATGGTCACTTGTTTGCTTCTGTAAACTAGCTTCATTTGGTGGATCTAAGTCGTCAATGAAAGCTATAAGTAGCTCATCGTCTGCTGTGTGCATGTAGTATGTGATGGTTTATCTTCGCCTACAGAAATATTTCCTGTGTCATCGTTCACTGCCATTGTTGAGGATTCTATTTCTCCTAATTTTGATGATCTGCGAAGATGATCACGCAATGTCTCAAGGAAACGTGAGCATATCAGGCAGTCATCCTCACTTTCAAATCGGCGTTAAAGCGCGTCCATATAGTTTTAATTTCATCTGCAAATTTCCTCGCAGATTTCAAAACATTTTCAGACTGCCTGGTTTTAAAATGTCTCATTTTATCTATACACTTTGAACATATACTTGAAGGATGAATGGCTGAATTGTCATTTGACACACTGATTCCGAAAAAAAGCATTGTGTCATTAGTGTCAATCGAAAAATCAATTCATTTTTGTAACTTGTCATGTGCCCATCGTTGTTTTTTTCGATTGGCATTGTCCACCACGTGTACGGCAAAGTTCATTCAGACAGCGCTGGTGAAAGTCTTTATTGTGTGATTGCTCCATTTATTTAGTTGGTTTTAAGTTAAGTTCAATTATAGTCAAAGAGGAAAATAATTTAAATCGATTCGCAAATTGGCTTATTTGTATTTTGTAATTGCAAATAAAACTGTTGTGAAGTGCCGCTCTGTAAAATCAATGATTGAAATTGTTCTTTTGTTGTTGTGAATTAAGATTAAACGTATATCACAGTGTGTTTAATAGTCGTAGTTGTAAAATTAACCACTTGAACATATAAACTCATGTTGAATAGATATTGGTCTAATATTCTTCTTACGTATTCAGTTCCCGTCGGTTAAAATGTGATCGGAGGAAAAAAATCTATATATGGGAAGTTGTCGGGGTGTTGATATTTTCACTGATTTATAAACGTTATCTTCCAAACACAAAAAGTTTTCAAATCGATCGTGGCAAGAATCGTAATTTGATAATTAATACCACATAGATAACAAATCAAACACGTTTAAAAATATCCAGGAATAGGCCTTATTGCACGTTTAATATCTCTAAAAGTTACCACTGTAAAAAGATTTATTAATTATGCTTCGTGGAGGGTGGGCGAGAACGTACAGAGTCGAACTAAAATACCGAGTAGAGAGCGCTTTGAACAGCCAGCCCCGCACAAGTACAGACTCGCGGACTGTACATTTTTCTCCCAACAGGCCATTTCTTTCAAAGTCTTTCTCAAAGTCCCCATGGAGTATACAGTACAGAAGCATGTTACTGATATATGTTAGGCGCTTCATACTAACACTATGACAAGATCTTTCTCTTTCTATAGCTGGGTACTCATCATCCACATGATCTGAGTCGAGTGAGGAAAGCAGAGTGAGTGGAGCACCTTTCCTAAGAAGAGTACAATGTCGAGAAAAAAACACTTGAGCCAGCCAAGGGTTTGGAACTACAAAACTAGTGTCATCGTGATTACAAACTCCCAACACTGCGGGTTCGCTACCAATACTACCAAGTACCATGCCTCATGTAAAATTATTGTTGACATTACAGCTTTCATCTTTCGTAGAAGGCTTTATACAAATTTATTTATCAAATGGCTTTTCTTCTCTCATTTTGAAGGGACTGGTTCAACGTTGGAGTTTAATCTATTTATAACCCTTGGGAACGCACATAATCGAATAGCTTATGGCCTCAGCTGGCTCGGGGGCCAGTTGTGTGTCCCCGTGACTTAATTAATACACCTTCGGCGATCGGATTAGCCCCACTAATTGAGATTAAGATTAAGAACGGGGCTCCCCAGTATGGTAAATGTTTCCTAATACAAGTAGCGGTACTAATATTAATACTGTTACCTTGCCCACCACGTCCTGCCTGTAAAAGTAGTCACGTCAAAGCTAAGGCTCAAGCCTTTACCATGAAGTTAAAAGTTATAATATACCGTACATGTAGTTAGATGCAAATGCATCTACAATGCAGCATACATTATATTGTACATCCCTATATATGTACCGTATCAAAAATATTTAATTTGTTTCCCTCCTGTGACATGTGGTGTCGGTGACAGACTGTGTGTATCATGTGTGAGAGTCTCTCTCTGAGATGGTGTCGTTGGTGGGGGGGGGGGGGGGGGGGGGGGGGGGGGGGGGGTTCGGTTCCGGGAATGCCATTTTTGCTGAAAATGGGACAAATCTAGTCTATCATACTACTAGTAGATAGAGCCGTTCTTTCCGTCATAATGATACCATAAAAGAAGCTCATTATCGATTCTTAGGATTTATACGATTTTTTTAGAAACGATACAGGTCTATCTTTCAACACAGCTATTATTATACGAGAAAACCCAGAAATATTATCTACTAAGGTACGGCAAGTTGGTACACTCATTTTGATTGGCATAATAAATACTATCAAAAACAAACTTATTTTAGGATCTATTGTGAATATTGCCTTACATCGTCTGGAAAATACGGAACATATTCCATGCACCTATTAATACTATTATCAAAAAACATCATCTCAAAATGAGTAAAAAGGTGCTGGTGCACTTGAAACAGTGTCAATAAGAAGTAGTTGAGAGCCTCTCAAGGTTTTATGATGTTTCAAAGTATTATCCTACTCTTTTCTTAGGTTTATGGGGAAAAAAATTATTCAAAGAACAGAAAATAAGCCTAAGAAAGAGAAATGTACGATTTTCTCAAAAACGTCTATTTTTGTTCATTATTTTTTAATCTTATCTACTTTTTTTTTTCTCAACGTATCTTCATGACATTTGGTATGAATGATGAGTGGGATAAAACAAAGAAATGATCAGATGTTTTAAAAATGTATATAGCACGTAGATTCTATTATTACAGTTTTGGAAAAAAATGAATTTTTTTATACAATATTTTTGTATATTTTGGTTGTTCTCATATGCTATTTTCAAAAATTAATAAAATCAAAACTTATTAATGAAACAAAAATAAGGTGTGTGCCAAGTTTGAAAGAAATTTGCTGAAAAATGAAAAAAGCCTATCGATATTGAACGTTGTGAAATTTGGGGACAAAATCCAAGATGGCCACCGTTTACATGGCAACCGGAAGTATCAGAAAAAAAACCGCCATATTTCAACTGAGTACACCATGCCCATTACACCTATACATAAGTTAAATTAATTGGTTTTTCAAAGATGTAACTAGAGATAGAGCTGACAGATTATGACAAAATCATTTTTTTAAATAGGTGTAACTGAACTTACGTAGGCGCCTCCTGAAGTGATTTTGCTTTTTTGAGTATGTACATGACTAACTGTCAAAATACAGTCATCCTTTATCATTGAAAAGTTTGCAGCGTCCTTGGTTGCCATCAAAACGGCCGCCATCTTGGATTTTGACCCAATTTTCAAAATCTATCTCCTCCCTTAGTTATGAAAAAAAAATCAGTCAAAACCTGTGCAGATCGTCTTTTCCATTCAATTTGTAAAGTAAAAGAGTGACGTCGATTTTTAAAAAAATATTTGGGATGGTTTTTTTTTAATGAATTTTTGAAAATATTATATAAGTATATATCGTGAATGGTACAAAAACGGCGTTTTTATTACAAAAAAAAAATAATTCTCAAAAATTTTACAATAAAAAATACCCGACGTCATTCTATTAACATTGACAAGAGGAACCTGTGTGCAAACATAATACAAAGCGTTCCGTAAATGGCGGAGGAGATAGAATTTTAGTGTGGAAAAACTACAATTGAGAAAAATGCAAGTAAAAAAAATCAAAAGTAAATAACACAAAATAAATGCTTCAGACGGATTTCCCTTGTTGTAGCAGCCCCCTTATTCTTTCGAAAGTCTGTGAGTATGGGAAACAAGAATAAAAAAAGAGGATAACTATAAGTATAAGACTAGATCTATATCTCACTGAGTCTAGAAAGAAGAAATGATAGAGAATGAATGAATGGAAGTATCATTATCAACGCAAAAATTTACATTAAAACTAAAAATGCGAAATGTACACAAATTATAAATGTATTGATGCAATAAGAGGACAGAGTAAATGACTTATTTGAAATGTCAATTAGCACTAGCTGATGTGCTTTTGAAACTTCGAAGTCTTAAGCGTTATCTCCTTAGTGATGAAATAAGGTGTATTCCGTAATAGTAAGAAACCGTGCGCAAAGTTGCTTCTAGTAAAGTGGTGAACGTGAAAAAAATGTGCAAAGATGCTTACCATTGAGTACCACAGATAAGCACAAGGGGTGTGAACTGCCAGAGGGACCCAACTTTGCCCGGTCTAGGGTGGGATATGTTCATGGGGGTGGTGGTGGGGCGGATGGGGTAGGGTAAAGAATGGTGAAGGGTCAGGAATAATGATAGTGTGTGCCCGACTATGGGAGTTACTCCAGACAAAATTATACGAATTGGTGTAAGACGTTCATGCCATCAGGGTTGATTGTGCTCAATCTTATAAGTTGGTGTTTTATAGACTTCCTAGACTCAGCACTGCTGGTACATGACCTGAGAATGCATACTTTCAGGTCATGGGTTCCTTGATGTCCTAGTCCATTAAAATGCAAAAGCACCGGCTTGCTTTCACAGTTTTCAATATCTCTCCTGTGATGGCCAAATCTGTTGGAGAGTTGCAAGCCAGTTTCTCCGATATAGGCCATTCCACAATGACTGCAGTGAAGAGCATAAATTACATTGCGAGAGGCGCAGGAGAATTGCCCATCCACTGTCCAGGTCTGTCTAGGGAACTGAATGGTTGTGGAGCCGTCCATAGAAAATCAACCTTTTGGTCCCAAACTCGCCAGTCCAGGTGGCACCCGCTCTCACTTAAGACTTTTAGTTAGAAGGGATTGACGGAAAACCGTATGGGAATACAGGCGTATCTGGAGTTATGCCTAGAAACTTGGGCGAAATATGACAATAAGTGACAACTCCACTAATAAAGACAGAACAAACACGTGACGTTTCTGGGGAATAACTTATATAACCCTTCGTCAGACAACAAACGAGAAATATCTAGAATCTAGATCTATGTACTACCTCAGGCATCACACATCAGTAAATACTTGAGACTTCGATAACTTGCAAAGCATCAGCTAGTGCTAAATGGCATTTTTTAAAATTTCAGATAAGTTGTTTACTCTTTTCCCTTAAGTTATAGCATTGATAAATTTGTAATTTACATACATTTCATACCTTCAGTGTAAATTTTGCTTGATTGATACTTCCTTTCATTCATTCTCTATCAGAGTATTCAGAGTCTATCATTTCTTCTTTCTAAACCCAGTGAGATATAGCTCTAGTCTTGTATTTACATGTATCCTATTTTTTCGTTCTTGTTTCCCATACTCACACGTCTCTCTCTCCTTTCTTTCTTCCCTGCCTTTTTTTTCTTTCCTTTTCTCTCTCTCTCTCTCTCTCTCTATTTCTCTCTTTTTCTCTATCACCTTCTCACCTTTTATTGCTTACTTATTTTCATATTTTTATTTCATTCTAGATCTGAACCTTCCACTTTCGCTCATTCTTCACACCCCCTCTGCTACGTTTCTTATCATCACTGTCTTTTTCTTTCTTTCTTTCTCCTTTATGTTTTTCTTCTGACATCACATTGTGTGATGCCTGAGGTAGTATTTAGATCTAGATTCTAGATATTTCTCGTTTGTTGTCTGACGAAGGGTTATACCCGAAACGTCACGTGTTTGTTCTGTCTTTATTAGTGGAGTTGTTACTTATTGTCATATTTCGCCTTTGACTTCACTCCACTGTGGCTCCTTCGTATTATTCACAGCCTAGAAACTTGACGAATGTGTAATTGAGCCAGGCGTATCTGGAGTTATGTCTAGAAACTTGACAAATGTGTAATTGAGTCAGGCGTATCTGGAGTTATACCTAGAAACTTGACGATTGTTTAGGCGTATCTAGAGTTATACCTCGAAACTTGACAAACATGTAATTAAGTCAGGCGTATCTGGAGTTATGCCTAGAAACTTGACGATTGTTTAGGCGTACCTAGAGTTATACCTAGGAAACTTGACAAATGTGTAATTTGAGTCAGGCGTATCTAGAGTTATGCCTAGAAACTTGACGAATGTGTAATTGAGTCAGGCGTATCTAGAGTTGTGCCTAGAAACTTGAGGAATGTGTAATTGAGTCAGGCGTATCTAGAGTTATGCCTAGAAACTTGAGGAATGTGTAATTGAGTCAGGCGTATCAGAGCGTATCTAGTTAGACCTGTGTTCCCAGTTATTTTGACACACGTTAAAGACATGCCTAATTAATTTCACTAATAACTCCTTTAGTGTTTTAAATATATAGTTCTAAGATTTCAACACAAGACGCGCCTCACCACGACATTTATTCAGTGTAAAAATGGCACAAAGGCATATCTTAAGATACGCCTTTGTTCTCACGCACCGGCGACATATAGACAGAGACAGTACATGTGTACCATAGAGAAATAGGCAGAGATTAGGCCTACATACCTTAAGACTCATAATGTACATTACACTAATTACAGAGGCTTTTTGCCTACTCTCTGCTTCTTAAAGTAAGAAAATACATTAGAAATGTTGTCAAATGTCTTGTGGTAAAGTGGTAGCCTGTCGTACTTGAGAGCATGAGGTCAAGAGCTAGAATTCTAGTCACAATTGGCAGCAGGCTGGGAGTCAAAGTCAATGTCGTCACATCTTGGTGGAAGGTAGGTAGGACATTATTACCCATTTTTCTCCACTCCATCCAAGGGCAAATAGGCATTAGCAACAGCAGTGGTGAGGACAAGCCTGCAACTACAACTCACCAAAGGGTGACCTAGCAGTTAGTAGTCAACATTCAAGGTGTCTGCCTCTCAATCAAAAGGCTGTGGGTTCAAGCCCCGGCTGGCTGAAAAGTTTTCTCAAGTTTTTTCAGGTAAAATCTACCCCTTGGTCCAGGTAGGTTGATCGATCGATACTTAGTCCCATCGAAAATGGACGATAAAAAGGAGGTCCCGCCTGCAGATAAAATAACAACATTCTGTGCACGTTGAAGATCCCTTGGCAGTCTGGGCAGTGCAGGAGTATTATCACATGTCCCGCTGCATGCTAAAGAAACCGGGATATGCTCTGGCTCTATGGGTTATAATAAGTCTTGTCAGTACTTTTGTAGGAATTAAATCTTGTACAAAATCACTTGTATTCCACTTGGATTGTCAATGAACAAGTTTGACAACAAACAATATCATAGAAAAGCTGTGCATCAATTTTTGATAAAACATAGTCACTTCCACATCTGCAAGGGTAGATGTAAACTTCTTCCTCTTCGTCTAATTCAAATTCTCTAAAAGGAACGTTTTCCTGAATAGGCAGGTACTGAGACAAACACCTTTCCTTCCATTTGACATCGTACTGTTTCCTTAAAGTCTGATCACTTAGAACTATCCACGCATGGTTGATTTTCACAAATTTAGAATCGTCTCCAGTGGAGGAAGTTGAACAACTTTCTCTTGCTCCTAGTCCTACACTTTGCTCTGACTCTGATTTGTCAGGGTGGTGCAATTTCTGGCAAGTCTAACATATGCTTTTCTCAGTTCTTCCGTAGAAGCATCAGAAGTGACCTCAAGAAGTTCATAGAGGTTCTCCATTGTGAACGAAAAGCAAACTATTCTTCTAAAAATTCATGGTTGATATATACTTCTTTTTGAATTAAAATAAATTTTTCAAGAAAACGTGATTTGGCGGGATGATTAAACCCAACACACGTTGTCATCTGTGGTCTCAGAGAGGACCTCCAGGACCTGCAAAGAAAATTAAAGCAACATTTAAAAATACTTTTTTAAATACTTTTTAATTAAGATTCTGTTTGCATGATTCTTGTAACAGAATATCTAAATGAAAATGTCTAGATCTACATACTGCTTAACTTTAATGGTAACATAGCTGTCAACATGATTTACAGACCTCACTATGAATAAATTTAAAAGATTAAAAAAACGTGAGAAAATAGATAGTGTGGTGAAACCACATACATATATAACAATAATTAAAGATAAATCAGATTAACTTCATACGTATTCATCAACTTATCATAAATCATTCATTCTCCATCCATCAATTTCCATTTCATATAAACATTGTAAGTAAAAGGCCATTATACTTTTAAAGTTAAGTATGGTCAAAATTTCATATGGCACTTGGAAGAAAAAATCTACAATAGCTCTCAGTGTAGGGATTTTAAAGGTATAAGTTGACCGCTTCTACTACATATTTTGGGTGAGGAAAATAGGATGGGTGGTGTCTCTAAGCATATTCCAGAGTTTGATTGACAGTGTAGGCCAGACATGACATAAGACTGTCTGTTCTGGCACCTTCGTCTGGGTGGGTAGTGCTCGGACAGACAACGAGGCTAGACATGGAAGAAGACTGACACCTTTGCCCTAGTCCTAGCAGTCGCATTGTTCGCTACAGTGTACCATCTGTTCTCATGTTATCGTTATTTCTGACAAAAACTCAACAAAAGACTTGTTTTAAGGCCTGTAATGGATGGGTATGAAGTTGCATTACAGAGAAAAAAGAGTAAAAGCATGCCTTTATGCATGTCGACAGACCGTTTCTAAACACACTCTCATGATATAGTAAAAAATCGGTCAACAGAGGAAGGCGTGCATGTGTGCTTTTATGAAATGTGCATTTATCCAGAAACTACTGTATCCTACCAAATATCTTCTTTTCTCTATCCCTTGTATTACCTCCCCATGCTGTTATATCAATAATAATAAATTAATACTCTTTATGCAAGCTTATTAGAAAAGTTAGAATGTTATCAATTTGAAACTTATTTGATATAATTTGGTCGTTCTTTGTTGGTCAAAGGATCTGTTGCCAGAGTAGCCCTATTAGACTAAGAGTGACCATACTTTGCATGTAGATTCTAAATTATCCCAAGATCGTTTTCAGTTGAGGAATTTTTCTACCAAAAGTGACGTTTGATTACTGAAAATGTCATTGTTTCCCCATCTTTGAGTAGAATTTTCATTCACCTAAACCCCTATTATGAACAGAAATAAAAAGTTGGAATAGTGCCATTCACGCCTACCTGTAAAAAAACTTTAATATTGAATACTGACCTCAATAATCGTACCTGTAAAAACTTTAATATTAATATTGAATACTATTAACCGGATCCAATAATCGTACCTGTAAAATTAAAAACTTTAATATTAATATTGAATACTATTAACTGGATCCAATAATCATTGCCTGGTATAACCAGGAGGGTGTGTGTGTGTGTGGGTGGGGGGGTAACATGATTGATTGTTCTGAATAATTATGGCACG
This sequence comes from Doris montereyensis, assembly GCA_037039925.1. NCBI lineage: Eukaryota > Metazoa > Mollusca > Gastropoda > Nudibranchia > Dorididae > Doris > Doris montereyensis. The sequence continues at coordinate 2,755 of JAXRKP010000367.1, read as the reverse complement.
ATGAACATGCCTGAATGCTTCTTAAGATTTTCATTTGATTTACCCACATCAACAACTAGGTGATCTCTCAGTTTTTGCAGGATTTTTAAAATTTTGCCTGGACTGCCCTGTAAACAGCCTGGATCTTGCAATAGAATGTTGTGATCTGCAGATGGGACCTCCTGTTTATCATCCATCTCCGATGGGACTAGGTGTCGATCCACCTAACAGGACCAGGGGTAGATTTTGTGGCAGTCCTTAAAATGTGATATCCCGTTTGACCCATAGATGACAGTAAATTTATGTAACTAAAAACAGTGGTCAGTTGGCGTTTAAATCTTATGCCAAATAGTGTTAATTATCAGATATATATCAGTATTTTATTGAGTATTAATGCATCAATTCTAACTAAGGATTCTAATTCAGGGAGAGATCCCCATGAAACCCTCCTCTTTGTTTGTAAGTAGGTTTTTGCATAACCACAGGGGGGGGGATACTTTTTTCACTGGGTTTTCACGTAATCGGGGGGGGAGACACCATATGTTCACTTCATTCCCATTTTTAAAAAGTTGGTGAGGTATTCCTTTGCTGGCCTACCATTTCTGGCTCAAACGGGACATTAGATCTAAACACCAGAAAGGCAGCTCACTCAGCCAGCGCAATGGCTGCCACACGGCAGTTGGCTCGCAGACATTCATCATTGTGGTGCGAGGCCGCCTACAAAGTTTTACGAGTTCACAGGGAAGTGTGATTTCTGACCAGGACATTACCAATCTATTGAATTCAGTATATATGGCGATCATTTGGTCTCACCCAAGCCAAGCTAAACTAGGAGGATGATTCCATTCTGTTCAATGTAGTAGGAGACAACAAGATCAATTACGTATTTGGGCAAACACATTATTCTTATTATAAATCAACTCAATCGCACACTTGAAACGAATCAAAGCTCACATTTGCACCCCTCTATCGATGGACTTGTCTCCTAGTAAGGTCATTCCATTTTACAATAGGGGTGACCAATAAATGAAAGTTGTATAGAGTCATGCCTACCTCATGCATAGTACAGCCGTTACTGCCAGTTGTTCAAGACAAAGATAATGATGGGCACACCCTTTTGAAATAGACTCAACCGAGTGCCTTTTAGACGTAAGCTTTTATGAGCCTGAATGCGTCCTGTTTCTTGTTTACTTATTGGTTAACCAATCAGAAAGCATTATTCTAAAAGAGGATGAGCGTAAGACAATAAGTCAATAAGAGCATAACAAGAAAGAGGAAAATTCAAGTCGCTTTTGACTTGTCCTTTCTTCCCGGCAAATGCCGGGACCGTGCTGAGAGGTTCGTAGCAGGCAATGGGAAATCCCGAGCGCAGCGCTGAACAGAGTGAACAAACCGGAAAACTGGTCATAGCCTTACCAGGCTTAAGGCTAAGCTAAGGAGTGCCGATTTTGCTCCAGACTCGTGAACCCGTTACCTTTTTGGTTGAGAGGCCAACACTTTGTCTCCCAGAGAGAAAGAGGGGAGGGAGACGAGAGAGAGAGAGAGAGAGAGAGAGAGAGAGAGAGAGAGAGAGAGAGAGAGAGAGAGAGAGAGAGAGAGAGAGATGTTATAGAGAGAGAGAGAGAGAGAGAGAAAGATGTCCATGTTTGACTGTAGATCTAGGACACAAGACAGGAAAACACAAATTTAAAAAACAAAATAGCCTATCCATACTTATCTGTTTCATAAATCATATCATATGTCCACATTATTAAATCGACGATTTTCTAGAGACGACAGCATGGAGAAGCGCATTTTTGGTTCAATACGAGTAAATGAAAGGAAAACTAAGGAGATTACGCTAAATTTGATTTCAGAGTGCGAAAGAACGGTTGAGAAAAAAGAGAACTTCCATGTTTGTGTTCAGCAAGAAAACAAACCTTTGAAAAATCGCGAAGTGGGGTTTATAAATAGGCTAGGCCTATTGGTCCGTCCTGCTATGGTCCGCACGGACCTTGAGAAGGTACCTATTCTTGTCCGTACGGACCAAGAGAACCTACCTTCTTGTGGTCCGTATCGTATGTGTACCAAGATAACCTTGCCTATTCCGTATGCAATCTGACTGAAGATACATGTGTAGTTTATATTGCGTGTACGGAAACAGTCATGCCGATGTGATGTGTAGTGTGTTATCTTGAGCTGAATTTGCTTGGTTGTAGTAGCTGTAGGCATCGACACGAAGACTGGCTGTCATCAATGCAAAGTAGATCTAGCAACTACAGTTGTAGGAATGTAGAGTCTCGATAAGAACAAGCAATGTAGTAAACAAGCAATGTAGTAGTTAGTCTTACTGAGTACGGGTACATACTAGTTTTAGTAGTACTAGTAGTAGTAATAGTATAATAGTAACAGTAGTGAGTAGATTAGCAGCAGTACGACAGTACTACTACTACTACTACTACTACTACTACTACTACTACTACTACTACTACTGCTACTACTACTACTACTACTACTACTACTACTACTACTACTAGTACTAATAATAATATTAATATATCTAGTATTTTCACTTCTCGCTCTTCTTGTTGAATAATAATTGGCACACACTATTTTTGTAATGTGTAAGTGTAAGTGTAATGATGTACCAATTTTGACGTGAGACCTACGGTGAAACACATGCGGGGAAAGAAAATCATTGTGACTATGCTGAATGTATTGTTAGGTATTGAATTGAGAGTGGAACTGATCACATGTGTAACTTCTTTTTAATAATGATGTATATATATAATTTCTG
>JAXRKP010000366.1:210000-335000 GCA_037039925.1 Doris montereyensis | reverse complement strand
CCCTCAACAGGCCATTTCATTCAAAGTCCTTCTCAACTCCCAGGGGAGCATACAGTACACAAGCCTGTTAGGTTTTTTTGTACTTACATTCTGACAAGATCTTTCTCTCTACCTGTCCTGTGAGGAAAGCAGAGTGAAGTACCTTTCTAAGAGTACAACGTTGTGAGACAAAAAATCCACCTGTGCCAGCCATGGGGCTTGAAGCAGTGTTGTCGTGATTCCAAGCTCACAACACTATGATTTAGCTACAATGTCTCATGCAAACATATTTTGAGGCGAAAACACTGCCCTAGTCTACCTTCATTGTCCTATTCTCCAGCTCCCAAGACTGATTCTGCTTACTCTAATTGATAATGTTCTTCTGCCAACAACAAAAATACCACTCAGAAGACATTTTATTTATAAACTATCATTGCATGTCACTCCTATTGTGACTGTCATTGCGCCACGGTGAACGGCTGCTGGAATACATTAGCCAGCTGGGAAAACTGTTCTTAAAAACCGAACAGCATGCAATGCTATTTTAAAAACCCAGAATGCATAGTATATCAGTCTCAAATCGAAAAGAGAACAAGAGCGATATAACAAAACTAACAAATCGTTCCCCGAAATAGTGACTTTGTTTAATCTTTACAAAAGAGAAAATGTTATATCTAAGTTGTTTTTTTTAGTAAAACTCTTATTTCTCATCCAATTTTAATGGAACTTGATCAGGATCTGTTTGAAGATAGAGTTTAGTCATTTCTGCTTTAGACTTGACCTGATGAATCCCATGATTTTGTATTAGATCTTATTCAGTACCTAGAAAGGTGTGGATGCTACACAAATGTTTGCAGGACACAACACATCTTGCTTTGTTATTCCCCTTCGGTCGACATATAGGTTTGTGATTGGTTAGACTGCCCAAGATGTGCTCTCATCTCGGGCAATTTAACAGATCAAAGCGGGCAACTACTTTCTAGCAGTCATTCATGAACATCTTGTAGGCGTATTTGCAGTTTATTAATTGCATTATTTTACAAATGTCCTACGTTCAAGATCTTTGTTTTGCATTTCAGATAAGGGCATCTTTTAAAATCGTCCTATCTTTATTTATTCATACCCATGTTGGGGGTTTTTGGGTGAGAAAGCAACAAAGATACAAACCATGGAAAAATGTATTGACGTTACTTTCATTCATAAAATCCACATTTGTTTTTGTTTCCATTTCTAATGAATCGAAGAAGTACTTTCAATGCTTTAGTACAATAGACATGATGGAAGAATCTTAAACCTTATTGAGTGAAATTTAAAACATTTTAAAATTTTCTACAATTTTATGTAAAAAGTCGTACTGAAATCGCAGTAATTTTAGCGTTGGTTGTTGTCTCAATGGTATTATGGCAAATACTGATATTCTCCACCCATTTTTTGCATCTACGGACGGTCTGAAGAGAGGGTTAAATTATTTATTGGATGTTGTCTTTTTGCCTTTGTATATGGTAATGATTTTTCATATCAACACCTAAATTTTTTATTTTAAAATAGATAGGCCTCTTGGTAACAGATGAAATTGTAATAAAAATCTTTGTCGTGTAACACGAGACTGAATTTAATATGAGTCAGGCATCTGCATAGAGCAAGCCGGTGTGATAGGAGAAAGGAGAATTTGAATCAAACTTCCACTTCTACAAAAACGAATCAACTACTCTTTCTCACTACAGGAATAGCATGAACAATGCAGTGTTTATATGACATGATATGATGACAAACCAGACATGTCTTTCCTGTTTTTACAGTTCTACACCCTCTTTTCCAAGTTGTAACAGTGTCTCTCTGCCTCTATGTTTTGTTTCATCCTCACATCTTACTGTGAAGAACTGCTGTCTGCTTATGGGCAGTTAGTGGGTGCAGTAGTAGTTCCTACTTCTGTTCTTTTGCCCTTCACTTACACTTATCTTTGGTCTTGCTGTTTCCTTTTCATTAACCCTGAGATCGCTCATGAGCAGGAAAAGGTGGTAGATTTCAATGAAGACAAAATTTGTCTGCTTGCTGTTGTCATGGTTATTATTACTACAGAGCTCAAAGCACTTTAGAAGTTCCTAGAAAAAATCTCACCTAAAAATCTTGGAATCTTCTGGGAATTTTTTTTTAATTTCCTCCTTCAAATTCAGCTCATCTATGACTCTGCCTATATGACATTCTCTTGGCTTTTGAAACGCTAATATTGATTCTTATATCTACATCTAACCTTTCATATAAAAAATTAAATTAAAGCAAAGTAATAGTGTTTGAGTGTATAAGTAACAATTTGTATCTCTATCCTGACGATAATTTTTTAGCTAGAAAAGATTAAGGCATCGATTCTCATAAAATCTCCTGAAATATTCTGCATTTTGACGTTGTACTGGTGATATAGATTAAAAGTATTGGCATCATCACCATCAACATTATTATTACTATCATTAGTATCATTATCGTTTAGCCCGGCAGTGACAGGTAAGCACCCACTGGGAGTAGATGATCCCGCCCTCCACGAGTCCAAAGACTAAGGGAGTTAACCTGAAAGAAAACAACTTGCTGCCTTGCAGGCCCGGTCTTGACTGACCAAAGGTTAAGGGAGTCAACCCTGACAGAAAATAACAACCTGCTGCCTTGCAGGCTGGTTCCTGAATGACTAAAGGCTAAGGGACTTAACCCTGACAGAAAATAACGAGGCCCGGTAGGGGGCCTCAAGGTGGCAGCCCAACCATCAACCTAGGGTACAGTGAGCTAATCCCCTGCTTATCCAAAACAACCTGATTCAAAGTTGTATATACAATGATATACCCGGCTTGAACTTTCAAAGACGACTCTGGAAAAGAAAACGGACTGTGATTTTTGGAACATGAAATGCTAGGCAATAAATAGAAAGGAATTAGAATTAGCTGATGAAATGGAAAAATTCAAAGTAGACATTTTGGCTATTACAGAAACAAAGAAAAAGGACAAGGAATAGAAAATGTAGGACCAAATCATACTTTAATCTTCTCAGGAGTAGATGTCAAAGATAGAACTAGACCACGAGTAGGCCTCCTAATGCATAAAAGACAAGAAATGCTACTAGAAAGTTGGAAATTTGCAAGCCCACGGCTATTAGAGGTAAATATTAAACCAAAAGGAAGAGAAATTAAATTATTAATAGCTTATGGACCGAACGAAGATGCCACGAAAGAATAAAAAGATATCTTCGAAATTGATTTACAAATAGCTGCAGAGAATCTCAAACCCAAACAGGAATTAATGGTTTTATGAGATTTAAAAACGTTAGAGTAGGCAACAATGTAGAAACATTAGGAGGAGTAATAGGTAAAGAAGGAGAGACAACAACTTCTCCAAATGGGGAGAGACTAATAGATTTTTGCCTAAAGAAATAGTAACACATTTTTTTTCTCATAGAGATATCCACAAATATACAAGAGTAAATGAAGACAAATGTGAAAAGTCAATCATAGACTACATAATAGTTAGCAGTTCTCTATTTTACAGTACAATGGATGCTAGAGTAAGCAGAGGAGCTGAAATATTTAGTGATCATCACCTAGTGATAGCCAGAATGAGATTATTAACTGAAGAAAACAAACAGAAAAGGAAAAAAAGAAGAAAGCTACTAAACTCAAAATAGAAGAACTAAATAAACCAATAGTAAAACAGATGTACCAATCCAGGATAAAAAATTATATCAGTGAAAGGCAGATGGATCTGAAGGAAAGCACAAGAAGAAAAGTGGCAAATATATAAGGAAACACTCATCAGTTATACTGAAGAGGTATGTGGTAGAAACAAATTAAAGGAGATATGAAAAGAATAGCATGGTGGAATGAGAATGTAAAGACTAAAATCAAAGAAAAAAGGATGCCTGTACTTGCAAACAAAGAGACCAGAGGATACGATAGATTACGTGTGTAAAAGAACTATCGCCAAAGAGGAAGTTAGGAAAGAAAACAGGAACAGTGGGAAGAGTTTGGACAAAGACTTCAAGAAAGCTAGCAAGGAAATCAAAAGCTGTTCTGGGAGCAATGAAGAACATGAGAAAGACCAAAGCATGCCCAATACGACAAATTAAGAACGCCAAAGGAGAGATAATGAAAGAAGACAACAAAATCATGAAAAGTGGAAAGTATTTTCAACAATTACATAATCCACTCCAATTGGGCAAAGGTGATCAATTAAGAGTAACAAGTAATCGAGATGGAACAGCTGAAGATGTATAGCTCAATGGAAGAGACACAAACATTTCAGAAAAAAGTACATTGGAAAGCCCAAGGTAGATCGAGTTTATCCAAGAAATGATTAAAAACCAAGGGAGAGAGGCAGACAAACTACTACATGCACTATGCCAACAAACATGGAAGTCCAAGCAGGTGCCAGACGACTGGAAAAAGGGAACGGTAGTACCAATACACAATAAAGGATCAACTATGGAATGCTCAAACTATAGAGGGATATCACTACTTAGCGTATCAGGAAAAGTGTATGCCAGGTTACTGCAAGGAGACTAACGAAAGAGAAGAGCATCAGATTGAAGAGCATCAGAGTGGATTCAGACCAGGAAGAAGTGTACAAGATCACATATTTTACAATTAGACAAATAATAGAAAAATTCCTTTAGAGGCGTGAGTAAACATTGACTTGCACCTGTGTTTTTTATTGACTTAGAAAGGGTATTTGACACTGTAAGGACGGGACGAACTATGGCATTCCTTAAAATAACAAAATGTAGAACAAAATTTAATACTAGCCATTACTCGTTTTTACAACAAAACCAACATGTGCAGGAGAGTAGTGGAACATATCTGAATAATTTGATGTAGATATAGGAGTAAGGTGATTTGTATCCCAAGTCTTCTTTTCTTTAATCACATTTATGGATTCAGTCCCAAAGGTATCCTCAAAATGAACAAAATCAATGTAGGTATGTGGAAGCTCAAACCACAAATGTATAATGCTTTCATTTGCTGGGATGATTTAGCTCTGTTTGGAAAATCAGAAAGTGATCTTCAGTCGAATATTAACATTATGAACAATGAACTAAATAAAAGAGAAATGAGAGTAAACTGCAAAAAACCTAAACAATGCTAGTAACTAGGACGGTAAAAACAAAATCTTCGAATTAGGCAGAGATTTTAGGACAAGTTCAAAGCTACAATTCCTAGGAGTAATGATTAACTCAGAGGAAAACTAAGAGAAGAAACCAGGCAAAGAATCCAAAAGGCACGACAATATATAACCATCTAGGAAAGGCATTTATAGGTTAACAAAAATTGTCATTACAAAAACCAAAAATGGCAGTATACAACCCAGTTTATTGTCTTACTCTCCTCTATTGCAGAAAACCTGGAACTTAGACAGTAGAGATACAGTAGAATACAAGCAGCTGAAATGAAATATCTAAGGAGAGTAGTAGGAAAAAGTAAAAGAGACAAAATCAGAAACACAAATAATAAGAGATCAAACTAAAGCAGATGGCATACAAACTAAGATCAAATGAATCAGCTAGATGGTTTGGACATGTTAACAGAATAGCAAAGAATCAATTAGAGTGCTAAAACTCAAGGTAAAAGATCAAAAAGGCAGACCTCGGAGAAAGTGGGAAGAAGATATTAAAAGAGGCATTAATGCAAAGATATTTATTTTTCACGGAAGGCAAGAAAATCAGGACCGGCCAGCCTGGAAGGATCTTTGACTCAACCCGCATACACCGAAAGGTAAAATGGGAGCTGATAAAGAAGAAGAAAGAAATCGTCTGTAGCAGCATTAATAGTGGAAGAAAGATTAATATTGTAATCATATTCAATGAAGAAGCAACAGTAGTTGCTGCAGTAATATTAACAGCAGCAGTAATCGTAGTCAGCACCAATTGTTGCCCCATGCCGATGCACTCCCAAACTGACATGAATATATCAATACACGTGCCTGCCCTTGATCTTTTGTCGCTGCGAGGGAGATAAAAGAAAAAGCGAGGAAACTGCGACATGATTTGTAAGCAAGACTTCTCGTCGACCCTCTGTTTTAATTCGGGCTAAGATCATCGCGCTTATAGAGACAGTGCATCATCGATAGCCCCTGATAAGGCTCACTGGAATCAACTGTCTGGCAGGAAATCAATTGGAGGCTTGACGACCGGAATGCCCGGAATGGGATGAACGTTTGCGTTGTTTTTGGTCGGAGTTTGTTGGTGGATGGGTTTATTGTTTTTGTTTTGGGGAGTGAGGAATGGTATGTTGTTTTGCTGCGTGTGTGTATTGGGGGGCGGGAGCGGTGAGGAGGAATTGGAAAGTAAGTGATCCAAATAAAACTTCTTCTGCTTGGACAATTCGTACGTGATTTAAAATATGCTTTTTAAATGATTACCTAAACAGTTATTGTGAGTTGATTTTGTTTGTTGTTTGGGGGTGTGTTGTTTTTGGGGGAGGGGGCGGGGTCCGTCTTCAGTTCCTGAGATGGGTGTACTGGCAATATGTCGTAGTTGCCGAAACGTCATTTTTGTGTGTACCATGGGTTTTGTGTGTGTGAAATAGACATCTCATGTTGGTCTGTTTGGAGTAGGCCTTATTACTCTGATCTACAGTTACGTTTGTGGAAGAATTAAGGGTGTGGATGTCACCTTCCGCGATAAACACACGGAAGGACATTGGAATGAAGTTAAAATTGAATTCGCCATGAAAAGTTATCAGGAGATGAGTAAAGACAGTCGGAAGAGAGGCTGAAATAAGACAGACACGAACACAGAGAGAGAGACTGAAATAAACAGACACTGAGCACAGAGAGAGAGACTCCCAAGGAGAACAATGTCGTATGATTTGAAGCAGAAGACCCATGCCGCTCTCTATAGTACGGGTCTGTCGTATGGGTAGTATCAGGCAAGTGTTCCGTACCAGTTTTATCAGTTATAAATATTTTCTCTGACCATATCATGTGCCCAGTGATTTAAAACAAACGGGAGAAACCACCGTTCTCTCTTCTCTCTCTCTCTCTCTCTCTCTCTCTCTCTCTCTCTCTCTCTCTCTCTCTCTCTCTCTCTCTCTCTCTCTCTCTCTCTCTCTCTCTCTCTCTCTCTCTCTCTCTCTCTCTCTCTCTCTCTCTCTCTCTCTCTCTCTCTCTCTCTCTACCCGCGCAATCTGCCCCCCGCCATCATTTCTTTTCCGATAGTGTTGCCAAACTGGGTATCGTATTGCCAATCATGATTTTTTTATATTACGTCTGTGGCAGTTGTTATAAAGATTATGTGATTTGTTTTTCTTTCCCCCTCCTTTTGCTTCTTCTTAATCTTCTTCTATTTTAACGTCTGACCGCCATGAACTCCAGCTTAAAACATATCCGTCAGTGTCTTTGTGTGTATCGCGTCTCTCCAGACATCCTATGGTTCAATTGGGTCTCCAGCGTGTTTACCCTTTTCCCAAGTGTGGTGCGGCTGGCGAGGGTTACTGGTAGGTTCTACTTCTTCCTTTTAAAATCTTTTTTAATGCCTTTCAACTTGCTTTTTTTCCCTTCGTGTTTAGGGACGGTTGGCGGGTGTTACTGGTAGGTCCTACTTACATTTCTTTCTTTTCACTCTTTCACATGTCTTTCGCCTTGCTGTTTACTACCTGTTAGTGGGGTGATTGGCGGTTGCCTACTGGTAGGTCGTACCCCTACTTTTTCCTTTCACGTGTCTTTCTTCATCTCTGATGCTGTTTGGGGTCTCGGTAGTCCAGAGGGCAAGGTGTCGGCCTCTCAATCAAAAGGTAGTGGGTTCGAGCTCTGCTAACGGTGTGTTTGTTCGATCAACCCCCTTGCCAGTGCGCGTTAAAAAAGATCCCTTGGCTGTTTACAGGGCAGTCGCGCAAGATTAAAATCCTACCAAAATCCCCGAGATCGCCTTAGTTGTGGATGTGGGTAAATGAAATCTTGCTGTTTCCTCTTAAATTCCTCTTTCACCGCATATGATGGACGGGGTAAATTCCAAAAAAAAGAAACCCCTCTATGTTTATTTACTCATCGGTCAGAGGTGTTGAATGGAGTGTGTGTGCATGAAATTTGAGCAGGTTCCCAAAAGAGTTAAAATAACTGATTCTGAAATGAAACAGGAGTCATGTCAAGAACACCGTATTGCACGAACAAAACAATTATTTCGCTTTTAAAGGCCCCATTGCGGCCGACGTAAACAGAATTGATTGTCCTGGTTTCTCGTAGCATGAAGTGGATCAACTGATGATATCATCGAGTCGCACATTTTACTCCCCACCTGATGCTGATACTCATAATATGTACCTAGATGAGTGTTGACAAGAGAAGATGAAAGTGGACTGGTCACATCCTTAAGATGAATGCTGATGCCATCCTAAAATAGCCCTCACATGGACCCCCTCAAATCAACAAGGAAGATAGGTCACCGCTAGAAAACCTTGAGAAGACGGCTCGAAAGAGATATGGAATTCCAGGGATGGACTTGGGGCATATAACAAAATGGTATCTGATTGAGATCAATGGCGATCCACCGTGTCGGCCTTATGTGCTACCGCGAGGATAAGTAAGTAAGGTCCAATCACGATGTGCTTTTAAACCAGATCTTCATACATTCTACAATATACTGTTAGAACAGATTACAGAATATAAAGGTTAGACGTGGGCATATAATCAAAAACATTTGGAAACTTATTTTGTCCTCGTAAATATTTTTCGGTGATTAGATCCGGACACGCTAACTGACGAAAGCGCACCGCCATTTTCTCTTAACCCGATGGAACATATTGAAAACTAGGCACGGGCAAGTTTGAATTTGTCTTTGGTCGTGTCCAATCGACTGCAGGCGGCTTGCATCCAAAGGATAGACTCGTTGTTTCTCAAACTATCTGATGTGGCGGATCGACAGCTGTTGGGTTGTTTTTCAATTTGCCAAGGACTGGTGGGCGAAACAAGCTTAGTATTCATACATGTAATGTAGTACAAAATCGGCCAGATCTTTTAATACCGGCAGACGATGGCTCGCGTACCGTCACCGGTAGGCATACCAAACTCTGAGTAGCACTGGACTAGTAATACTAGTAAATGTATACTATACGTATATGTTATGGGCGGGGTGCTTTTGAACGTTATAACTTCCGTCCTGTCAGTCTACACGTCTTCCATCATGCTGTTTCCTCTGAGGTCAACCCCAGGATACAGAGAACATGTTAGGATGCGGTAAAATTGCAATGGAACAAGAACTGACAAACGTTTTATCTCCATCTTTTTTCTTTCAATTTAACCATTTCATGAATACGGGGCCTTATGTAATGTAATTGTATAAAACAGGCAGCAGTGATAGAGGGAGGACAGGAGGGGATAACTCGATAACGACACGACGTGCATGTTTCCAGGCCTTCTTGAATATTCCCAGGGTTGGCTAATGTCGTTAATTGGCCGCTAATCCGTGTGATCGCCATCCCCTGCGCTACGTTTTGGGGCCGGTAATTACCCGGTGTTGCGTATAGCGTGGCGTAGAGGCGTTTTGATTGTTGGGTGTTGTTGTGTTTTCTGTTTTCAATCTCCTTTTGCGTCTGCCTGACCCCCACCCACCTCCCCTTCTCTCTCTCTCTCTCTCTCTCTCTCTCTCTCTCTCTTTCTCTCTCTCTCTCTCTCTCTCTCTCTCTCTGCCTCTCCCCCCCCTCCCCCTTCTCTCTCTCTCTCTCTCTCTCATATCTATATCTCTTCTCCATCTCTGTTTCTCTCTCTCTCTCTTCTCCTCATATCTATATATTTTGTGTCCATATGTGTTTATATTTCTCCACTTAAGTTACATGATTAGGGTTATCGCTGTTAGTGTTATCTTAGGAACCGTGCAGAGAAAACACTGACATCTGGCTTATGGAGAAGTTCCTGCACCGTCTGGCATCAAATGTCGGTACGTGTATGTTGTGTATTCCTAGTCTAAGTCTCTGCTTTGCAGCAATAACAGTTGTTGACTTTACAGAGAATGGTTTACGGCTAACGGTGTCTCTTTCTCTTCTCTCTCTCTCTCTCTCTCTCTCTCTCTCTCCCTCTCTCTCTCTCTCTCTCTCTCTCTCTCTCTCTCTCTCTCTCTCTCTCTCTCTCTCTCTCTCTTTAATAGACCATCTGTCTTTGTCTCTTACTTCACTTATCTTTTCCATTTATTTTCCTATTGGTCTATCTTTTACCCCATCTACCTATTTATTTCCCCAACTTCCCATGTATGCACACAAATTCACAGTCAGACAATATGTGTGCGAATGCACGGTCCGTGTGCGAGTTGTTGGTTTTTTGTTTTTTTTGTTTTTGTTTGTTTTTGTTGTTTTTTTTTTGGGGGGGGGGGTTAGCAAGTCGTGTGCTCTGGATCCATTAGTGTGGAGGCAAGCGGCGTAATTGTATTTTGTAGTTGCAAAGAAGCGATATAAATTATACGAGTTAGGAATACGAGAATTTTGTAGGGAATAATTCCAATGATAATGATTCAAGTCATGCTGCGCAGGTTAACTTTGTGTGTCACGCTCCCTGTTCTATTTTAGTCTCTTTCTATATGTGTGTTTTTCCCACCTGCCCTCTCTCACACACACATGCTCGCTACCCCCTCCCCCCTCTCTCTCTCTCTCTCTCTCTCTCTCTCTCTCTCTCTCTCTCTCTCTCTCTCTCTCTCTTATGTAAACGATGCGCGTGTGTGTGATATGATATGCATGCCACCATTGCGCATTATTGGCAAAATTTAGATATTGTGATAAAAATATGTCTTTGTTGCATGGCGGTCGTTAAACTTTCATTACTATAAAAATAGGACATAAACTTCCAATCAATTTTGTATCTGCATGAATTTGAATGTGACGAAGGCTTGCAAAGGCCAAACAGCTTTTAGTTTAGCAAAGATGCACCGACATTGCCTTATGCATAATATGACGGTGTCAATTACGGAACGGATATATATATATATATATATATATATATATATATATATATATATATATATATATATATATATATATATATATATATCTTATATGTATATAGATAGATAGATGGATAGATAGATAAATAGAATAGATATATATATATATCTTATATCGTTATAATTCATATATATATATATATATATATATATATATATATATATATATATATACATATATATATATATATATATATATATATAAATCTTATATATATATATATATATATATATATGATTGTGTTACATAATAATATCTATACAATGTATTATGATTCTGAGTTAGTCGTCAGATTGTTGTTTGTTTGCGTCAAAGTCTCCTCCGTTTCCAGGCCACTGAGAGTAACCATATTTTGCATGTAATTTTTCAATGATCCCAAAAATCGTTTGCATTACAGGTCTTGTTTTTTTACTTCATGGAAAATGCCTTGTGTCCCCGATTTAGAGTAGAATTTGCATTTGTCTAAGCCTACCACCATTGTAAACAGCGTTCACGCCTACCCACATAACTTCAATATCGAGTACTGGGTCGATCTAATGATCGTACTTGTATCACCCGGGGAGTTACATTGCTTGTTGACAATTTGTGTGTGTGGGGGGGGGGGGGGTGTTTCAGGTGTCTTGACTGACCAAGGCTAAGGGAGTTAACCCTGATAGAAAATAACAAGACCCGGAAGGGGGCCCCAAGGTGGCAGCCCAACTATCTACCTAGGGTACAGTGGGTTAATCCCCTGCTTATCCAAAACAACTTGATTCAAAGTAATATATAATATACAATGATATACCCGGCTTGAACTTTCGAAGACGACTCTGGAAAAGAAAGCGGATCAGGATTTTTGGAACATGGAATGTTAGGGGCAATTAATGGAAAGGAGTTAGAATTAGCTGAAGAAATGGAAAAATTCAAAGTAAACATTTTGGCCATTACAGAAACAAAGAAAAGAGGACAAGGAATAGAAAAATGTAAGACCAAATCATCTTCTCAGAAGTAGATGTCAAAGATAGAGGTAGAGCAGGAGTAGGCCTCCTAATGCATAAAAGGCAAGAAATGCTACTAGAACGTTGGAAATTTGTAAGCCCACGGCTATTAGAGGTAAATATTAAACCGAAAGGAAGAGAAATTAAATTATTAATAGCTTATGGACCAAACAAAGATGCCATCAAAGAAGAAAAAGATATCTTCGAAAAATGATTTACAAAAAGCTGCAGAGAATCTCAAACCCAAAACAGGAATTAATGGTTTTATGAGATTTAAACACTAGAGTAGGCAACAATGTAGAAACATCAGGAGGAGTAATAGTTAAAGAAGGAAAGACAACAACTTCTCAAATGAAGAGACTAATAGATTTTTCCTAAAGAATAACATGAAAATAGCTAACATTTTTTTTTCCTCAAAGATATCCACAAATATACAAGAGTAAATGAAGACATGTGAAAAGTCAATGATAGATTACATAATAATTAGCAGCTCCCTTTTTTTTACAGTACAATGGATGCTAGAGTAAGCAGAAGAGCAAAATATTTAGTGATCATCACCTAGTGATAGCCAAAATGAGATTATTAACTGAAGAAAAAAAACAGAAAAAGAAAGAAAGAAAGCTACTAAACTCAAACTAGAAGAACTAAATAAACCAATAGTAAAACGATATACCAATCCAGGATAAAAAGATCTATCAGTGAAAGGCAGATGGATCTGAAGGTAAGCACTATACAAGAAAAGTGGCAAATATATAAAGAAACTCTTCTCAGTTGCACTGAAGAGGTCTGTGGTAGTAAAAACAAATTAAAGGAGATAAAGAATGTCAAGTCACTAATCAAATAGGAAAAGAACAGCATGGTGGAATGAGAATGTCAAGACTAAAGAGGAAGTTAGGAAAGCAAAACAGGAACAGTGGGAAGAGTTTGGACAAAGATTTCAAGAAAGCTATCAGAGAAATCAAAAAGCTGTTCTGTGGAGCAATGAAGAGCATGAGAAAGACCAAAGCATTCCCAATTCGACAAATTAAGAACACCAAATGAGAGATAATGAAAGGAGACAGCAAAATCATGGAAACGTGGAGAAAGTATTTTCAACAATTACATAATCACTCCAGAACATATGAAACAAGGAGTACAGATCAATTAAGAGTAACAAGTAATCGAGATGAGACAGCTGAAGATGTATATAGCTCAATGGAAGAACTTCAAACAGCTATAAGAAAAGTGAAATTAGGAAAAGCCCCAGGAGTAGATCAAGTTTATCCAGAAATGATTAAAAACCAAGGGAGAGAGCAGACAAACAACTACATGCAATATGCCAACAAGCATGGAAGTCCAAACAGGAGCCAGATGACTGGAATAAGGGAACTGTTGTACCAATACACAAGAAAGGGTCAACTATGGAATGCTCAAACTATAGAGGGATATCACTACTTAGCGTACCTGGCAAAGTGTATGCCAGGATTCTGGAAATGAGACTAAGGAAAAGTAGAAGATCAGATTGAAGAACACCAGAGTGGATTTAGACCAGGAAGAAGTGTACAAGATCAGTATTTACAATTAGACAAATAATACAAAAATTCATTGAGAGGAAACATTGACTTGCACCTGTGTTTTATTGACTTAGAAAAGGCATTTGACACTGTGAGGAGGGACGAACTATGGCATTCCTTAAAACAAACAACGTAGAGAGCAAAATTTAATAGAAGCCATTAAAAGATTTTACAATAAACCAACATGTGCAGTGAGAGTAGCTCTGAAATGTATCAGAAGAATTTGATGTTGATTTAGGATTAAGACAGTTTTATATCCCAAGTTCTCTTTTGTTTATCATATTTATAGATTCAGTCGTAAAGGCATCTTGAAACATGAAGAAAATGAGTGTAGGTATGTGGAAGCTCAAACCAGTAAATGTATCAATGCTTTCATTTGCCGATGATTTAGCTCTGTTTGGAAAATCAGAAAGGGACCTCCAGTCGGATATCAACATAATGAACAATGAATTAAATAAAAGAGGAATGAGAGTAAATGCAAAGAAAACCAAAACAATGCTAGTAACTAGGAAGCTAAAACACAAAATCTTAAATTAGGCAGGAAGATTTTAGAACAAGTTCAAAGCTACAATTACTTAGGAGTAAGGATTAACTCAGAGGGAAAACTAAAAGAAGAAATCAGCCAGAGAATCCAAAAAGGCAAGTGCAATATATAAGCATATAGGAAAGGTATTTATAGGTAAACAAGAATTGTCAACAAAAACCAAAATGGCAGTATACAACACAGTTTATTGTCCTACTCTCCTATGTCATGGCAGTGAAACCAGGACCTTAGACAGTAGGGAATACAACAGAGTACAGGCAGCCGAAATGAAATATCTAGGAGAGTAGTAGGAAAAAGTAAAAGAGACAAAATCAGACACACAACAATAAGAGATCAAACCAAAGCAGATAGCATAAAACTAAGATAGAAATGAATCAACTGAGATGGTTTGGGCATATACACAGAATGAATGACAATAGAATAGCTAAATCAGTATACAGTGCTAAACTCAGGTAAAGACCAAAAGGCAGATCTCGGAGAAAGTGGGAAGAAGATATAAAAGAGGCATTAACGCAAAGAAATTTAACTTTCACGGAAGGAAACAGAAAATATCAGGACAGGGCAGCCTGGAGAAAGATCATTTTGAGCATCTAAAACCCATACACCGAAAGGTAGAATGGGAGCTGATAAAGAAAGAAAGAAAGAACAAACGCTTTCAAGAGAGGAGATGTAAAGTTCATTCTTGGCCGTTTTGGTTTATAAATCCAGAGCATATCCAGGTGTGAAGCGGAGCGCGGGATTATACCTGCTCCTCTCGGCCCGGACATGACACTTGTAATAGTCTGTCGTAGATTTACCTTCTCAACTGCTATTGATACCCATGTGCACCTGATTCAGTGGGCGCGAACGCATGTTAAAGTCGTACATGGCAAGAGCCAGGATCTGAACCCAGGACCTCCTAGTCTAGCAGCCTAACCACTAGGCCACCGACGTCATGTGTTGTGAGAAAGATGGTGAACTTGATATGCCAGTGGGTGAGATACATTAAGAGTCTTTTTGGTTGGTTGTTCTTCCCTTCCTTCTTTCTTGTTACTACCGTCGCCTTGCGTCCAAATGAGTACGGAGGGAGACACTTGACCACCACCAGCTCTCTCTCTCTCTCTCTCTCTCTCTATATATATATATATATATATATATATATATATATATATATATATATATATATATATATATATATATATATATATATATATATATATATATATCCTTCTCTTTGTCTGTTGCTTTCTGTCGTTCTTTCTCTCCTATCCTTTTGTTTTCTGACCATTTTTTTAAATTGTATCCTTCTATTCTGGTTCTTCTTCCACATTCTTGTATGCTTGGGGGGGGGGGGGGGGGTGTTACCGTATTTCGGTTTCGGTTCTTCATTCTATGTCTGCATACCGTTGCGTCTGCTTCGTGTTCTTTTAGTTGAGAAAATTGTCATATGCGTCACTTTCATTGATGTATTTCTTTGTGTGTGTGTGTGTGTGTTAGCATTGACATCCGTTAGTTCACATACAGTAATGTCGGCAACTACGCTCGGGAGTCTAGTCTTTGTCAATTTTGTTTCGTCATTTTGTGTACTGTAGTGTAATGTTTTGATTTGGTCACGAATATTGGAGGGGGGTGGAGTGTCGGGATGTTTCGAAGCAGCGACGGTTGAATAAACAATGAAAAGGGGACGGAGAAGACGAGTGCGCCCTTAGCAGGCAAGATCAATATTGATCGCGTCTAGTTCCTAGCATGGTGTGGTGGTCAGACATCACCACTAGAAGTAGAAGAATTGGCGGGACCCAGGCTCATCTCTGACTTTCCAGCCCAGGATAATCTTGTTGCTTTAGTCTATTTCCGAAGGACGCAGACAGACAGACATACAGTATGCAGTGCATGCAGGGAGGGAGGGAGAGAGAGAGATTGACGAAGACAATTTATAAGAGGTACACAGGGAGGATGAGAGAAAGTAAATGATCGAGATGTAATAGAAAGAAAGGGAATGGAAAACGGAAAGGAATATGAGAAGAAAATGAGGCAACAGCAATAGACATTGCAAGTTTTGAAAAGATTCAGTAAAGTGTTGAGATGTGACCGATTTTGGTGTTAACGAATTATCGTTCGGGTGTTGGTGATGCTATTTGAATCTGGGACATTGGAAAGGGTCGATTTTGACTGTGTGCACTTGTAGCTTGTACGGTGACTCTTTGTAAGAAGTTTCAATCCATCTCTCTCTCTCTCTCTCTCTCTCTCTCTCTCTCTCTCTCTCTCTCTCTCTCTCTCTCTCTCTCTCTCTCTCTCTCTCTCTCTCTCTCT
Organism: Doris montereyensis; assembly: GCA_037039925.1. NCBI lineage: Eukaryota > Metazoa > Mollusca > Gastropoda > Nudibranchia > Dorididae > Doris > Doris montereyensis. The sequence goes on along the minus strand of JAXRKP010000366.1, from coordinate 318,700 downwards.
CTCTCTCTCTCTCTCTCTCTCTCTCTCTCTCTCTCTCTGCCATTTTCTTTTTCAGTCTATCTGTATACACACACTCGTATACATACAACACTATGCATACATAGATATAAATAAACACACACATACGTTCGTACATCCATGCGCGCACATACATACTCAACTGGCTGTCAGACATGGAGACGAACATACATCCAGGCAGACAAGGATAGTTAGATACATACAGACAAGACAGACGGACAGAATGTACATTCCTGACTCTGTAGTCATGAGGCAGGTCTGTGTTGACAATCAGCACATACTTTTTTCTGATTGACCCATGACGTCAACGCAAACTTGCCTGGCATTTGCTTGGAGATTCACATTTTTAGTCTAATGAGCAAATGAGGTTTGACAAAGCACTATAACACTATGGAGATGTAAATCTCCTAAAATACAGCTTTCTTTGGCGAAGGCAAGGTGTCAGCCTCTCAACCAAAAGGTATTGGGTTCCGGGCCCCGAAATGGTTGAAATGTTTTCCCAAGTTTTTACAAACAAAATCCCTTACCTTTCCTTACAGAAAAATCAAATAAAGCAAGACGTTATTTAAGTCGGTGAGAAAAAGCAAAACCTATAGTAAATATAAATCTAGAGTAAGTATTAGATCAATCTATGCGCTACTATAATACTCATTTGCTATTTATCATCCAGACAATAAAATCATTTAAAAGACATTGGCGATGGATCGGTGTAAAATTGTCCAGATCTAACATCTAGAGATAGATTCATAATAAATAAGGAGTAGTAAATGTAAAATTTATTTTTAAAAAACAAGTGAAATAAGTTTCTTAATTTAGATCTTGGGTCTAGTTTGTAGGTCTTAAAATCCAGATCCAGATTGCATCCATTCTATCTTGTCTAGCTTGTAGATCTACGAACAGAGTTCTATTCAATAACGAGGAAAGCGGGCGGGTGATATGGGTCACGGGTACAGGAGGCCGGTGATAGAGATTCCTTCGGCCCGGTTTTTTCTCTTTGACACTACTAATGGGGTGTAATAAATTAACGTTCTTCTTCTTTTTCTTTATAATAACTGACCAACTCAATTCTTGAATATTACTGTCACATAAGTTTGTGAAACATGTAGACTGAATTTGGTTACTTTAAAAAAATTTATATAGGATAATTGACGACTGTTAATTTGATAAATTAATTAAACTCAAGTCGTCAAATGTGTAGTAAGGACAATATTATTATTATAATTGTGAGCCGAGGATCTATATGACTAAAAGTAATCTAAAGACCAGCTTTATTTCACGTTTCTGGCTTCTTGTTCTCTCTTCTTTATATTGGGATATGGATCGTTCTGGCTCCGAGATAGCCCTTGAAACGGCGACAATATCGCTTGCGGCTTCCGCTGGATTCAGGGTCAGTCGTGGGTCCTGCGACTTAATTCTTCAGCGATCGGGCGAACCCCATTAATTACATTGGGTATACATTTCTGTCGATACATGCTTGTTTTGACCACTTGATTTATTTCTCGTGCCAGGTGATCATCGCCACCTCCATGGTGTGGATTATGCTGGACGTGTTCGTGCTGATGTACTTCACGGACTGCACCAACGGGCCGCGATGCAGCAACGACAAGGCCGATGTGGCGCACCAAGTGGCCGACAAGTCCAGGGGAAGCAACGGCGGTTTCCTCAACAAGATTCTACCCAAAGGTCAGTACCTAAGCCTCCTTAGGTCGGTACCAATACACGCACAGCAGAAGGTGGGCCGGTGGGGTGTTGGTGGAGCTTTTGTGATTTCTTTCTTGTCTACAGAGCCCATGGGAGTTGGCAATGATTCTGTTATGTAAACCTCGTGCCTCTCTGTTTACCTTTCTACTCATCTGTCCTTCCATTTATAAATGATAATTCTAGGTACCTTTATGTACGTCTCTCTGTCTGTCTTTCGTCAAGAGAGGAGTTTTGTCCCGTATTACTCAAGACATCATAAGCGTGATACGCCTTCTTGTCACACAGGAGTGCAAAGTTCAAAAGATTGAATTTAAATAAATGGCATGAATTCGATTATCAACCAATAAACTTCTTTTATCGAATCACTGGTCCAAACGGCATGTCTCATCCAGCTGGTCCAAATGGATTTATTTCGACTTCTGGTCCAAATTCTGGTCCAAATGGACTGTTACTGTCTAGAGTAAGGCGCGTAGCAGTTTAGAAACTGCCAGAATATTCTAGCTATAAATTCTCGTTTAAAGTCTCTTAGAACCTCTTACTTATTCTTTTACCCCGAGAAAACTCCTGAAAGTTTAGCAGATCACGGATCCAGCTTTGCATTTTCATGGCTGTTCAGGCATTGGCATTTATACTTGCTTCGACGCCTAAGCTTTCATTTTAAAATTTAAAAAAGTTATGAAGCACAATAATGTTGTTACAGTGTGCAAGTAATATGTATGAGCTTGAAGATGTTTTTCTTTAATGCAAAAATGTTGGCATCATGCCTTCTATAATTGTTTACAACCTCGCGACAGTAATTTAAAGTCTCCAAGAACCTCTTAAATTTAAAGCAAAAAGTTATTGTTGAGTGATATTTGTGCTGGTTTAAACGTAACTTGACGTCGTCGGTTCAGAATTATATTGTCCTAACGCCATGTTTAGCGATTTTGGAGTTCTTGTCATTGTTAGATTCACAGTTGTCAAGTGACTGTCTGTCCTCACACACGCACACAATTTAACCAAGACTCGGTAGGCCCAGAGCAGGCAAGTTGTCGCCTCTCAGCCAGAAGGTCGTGAGTTAGTTGAAAAATTCTCTCGAGTTCCTTCCAGTAAAACATAGCCCACACCCCTGGTCCAGGTGGGCGAATCGTCACCTAGTCCCATCGGAGACGGGCGATAGAAAGGAAGTCCTATGTGCAGATCACAGAGATCCCGTGGCTGTTTACATGGCAGTCCTAGACAAAATGAATAATCCTACCCAAAAACACACAAAAAAGAGATTAATGTAGCTGTGGATGTGGGTAAAATCAAGTCAGATATGAAAGTCACAGGTTCATTTGCATGTTCTACTCAATTCACATTCTTTTCCAGATGAAAACTTAAAAGACTTTTTCTTTCTTTCTTTTTCCTCCTCTCTCTTCTCAAAACGAGTTTATGTGTACTTAGGACAATTTCATTCTGAGCCACCGCGGTGTTAATCTGTTCATGACGTACTTGTTGTCCTTGGATTATGCGTTTAAACGTACGTGGAGTAAGGCTAAACGTATGTGGAGTAAGGCCATCAGGGCCACTTGTCACCCTGTTCACACCCCTGCCTGTTGTACGCCTTTTGGCGAACAGCGTTGTGAAACACTGTGTGTGTGTATGTTTACATTAAAGATTATTTTTTTTTTTTGGGGGGGGGGTCGCTTAGAGTTGTGTGGATTACGTGGAGGGGATACTTTGGAGTAGAGTCCAACATTTCAGCTGTTATTGGAGTGGTGTGCAATCATGAATTTAAGATAAGATACTAGAGAAAGCATGGTGGAAGTCTTGTTATACATTTTCGGGGGAGGGGGGTGTTACTGTCTTTTTTTTTTGCTATAAAAAAATCCACTAAACAAAAACACAAAAAATATATATCTAGATTGACCAGTGATTTTTCTCACTTAATCAAGTTGTTGGGGTTTTTATTTTGATTTTACATACTGTCAAAAATTATAATTGACACTTTGACCCTTAGCTCATGTAGGAGTGGCTATGAGGGACACGCGTTTGGTCTTGCATAGTGCAAAAGAGACCGCGTGCCACGTACTGCACTGTCCCATCCCAGGCGTGGTTTTTTTGACCGAGGTTAACGCCCTGTTTGCCATCATTGTTCTTAGCGGAGTTTTGGGCCAGCCTTTACTCGTCCTTCGTGTGTTTTAGAGAGAGAGAGACAGACAGACAGACAGAGTTAGTCAGTTTTCACACCTTTCATTACGCACACGTGGGCCACGTCACCAACCCTTTGCCCTTTTCTCCTGGAAGACAATGTCATTAGTTTATGCAGGCAACACCTGTGCAAGGGATAATGGCCCTTGTCAGCCCCTCGCCTGTGTCCGATGATGGGTTTTAACTGGATAAAAGTTTGGTCATTAGGCATGGGGAGCGGAGCTCACACCTTCATTCACCCTGTGAGTCGGGTATTATGTATTACCTTCTGAACCACCAGCGGTTATTGTTTCCCATGTCACTTGTTATCCTCCTCCCTCTCTGTTAAAGAGTCGGCGGTTTCTGACCAAATCAGTTCTATCTTGTCTATATCTAGTGAAACAAGCAAGTGTTGGTGTGTGATAAATTTCTTCTTTTTCGGGGGTTTTTTTGTGAAAGGGGGGAGGTGTGTGTGTGCACGGAATAGATGTTGATAATAATAATAATTACGTGGGTTCCTTGAGCTTTTTGGGCGGTTTTATTGTTTTGAGGTGTGTTTTGTTGTTGTTTTAGAATTTATTTTATTTTCCCTCTCTTTTGTTTTAGAATTTCTCGGTTGTTTGTAGTTGTTTATAAGTGCTTGCTGCTGTAGTTGCTGTTGTGTGAATTTTTTTTTAATTGTTGTTCTACGAGGGGCAAGGATGGGATGAAAAGGGGCTGAGGTGGTAGGGAAGGTTTATTGGATGAAACAAGGCCATCAGCAAGCTAATGGACTGGCGATTTGTGGGCACGTATGTTGTGTCTGAGTGTGGTATTGACAGGAAATCAATGGATAATCAGCGTAAACAAGCAGGCCAGAGATAAGGTGGCGCTCACGACCCACCTGCTGTTTGTCGGGGCTAGGGAAAGTCTTCACTGGCTCTCCTGCTGCGACACCCACCTGCTCTACCCCCCCCCACCTCAAGGCATCACCTTGAATTGATTTATAATGTTATTTAGTGCTTGTTTGGAGGGAGCAGGGGTGTTAATATTTTGTTTGGGGAGGGAGGAGTTGTGTATTTTATATTCTTTTTTTTCTCTTCTTTTTCTATTTTGGGGGGGGGGGGGGGAGGTATGTGTATGTTTTGGCGTTTTCTTGGAGACTCTTATGACTTTCAATCTCATTTAGTATCAAATTGAGACAATGATGTGGGAGGGTGGGGGCAGGAAGGCAGGTGCTATTCGCTACTGGTAGGTCTTACTTCTTTCCTTTCACTATTTCATGTCTTTCTTTTCATCTTGCTATATCCTCTAAACTCACGATGAGATAATCGCATAATATGGTAACAGGATAAATTCCAATAAAACGGCGCAAACAAAGAAAGCGAGATGGGAGAAAGGAGGGGCTGGAGTAAGAGAGACAGATACTCACGAGTTGTGTCGGAAGGAAATTGCGATTCTTGTCCCATCTCCCAACAATCATGTTTTCATTTATTTCTTTTTTTATTTCTTTTTTTCTATGAGAACATCAAAATGCGGAAAATATAGGCAGAAGGTCGTTTGCCCACTTTAACAGAGCCTGAGTGAGAGAGAGAAGGCGCGCGTGTGAGAGAGACAGAAAGAGAGAGAGAGCAGACATAGAGAGACAGACAGACAGACAGACACAGAAGCGCATAGAAACTGAAATAAGCCATGATGATAACTACCACTGAAGCGGCCGTGTGAAAGCATCTGTTATAAATACGTCACATGTAACGTTTAATCTTTTCTGTCACCGTATTTTAAAATTAACGTAACATCTAATAGCTCCACGTCTGAGGCTTCAGATAAGAAACAAAGTGTGTGTTGTTCCAAAGGGGTTGGCTAAGCCAGCGCATGGACACAATTATAGTTGTAAACTAATAGGGTTTATCCATCACTAAAATGTGGCTTGGATGTCATTTAAGAGATAGGCAAGAAGGAAAAATAATACTACATGTAATTATAATAATAATAATAATAATAATAATAATAATAATAATAATAATAATAATAATAATAATAATAATAACAATAACAATGCGCCTTTTTGTATTGCCCCAACATCTCATTTATAACTATGGGTGCATTACAAGAAAAAAATATGATAAATCACTACCACTACACACACATCCACACAGAAAATACGACACGGGTTTAAAATTACGTTGTAAAGTAAAAAAAAGATGATACTCTCTAACCAGAAACATGAAATACTTTTGTAAATAAATGTGTGAAATAAGACAAAACGTTATTTATTGTATGTCTTATTTATATGTGGGCGATCTTGGAGGTATGTTAAGACTACTTATTTTGGTTTCTGTAGCGTAAATAAGAAGAGAGGTTAATACATCGCCTCCTGGAACGCCAGTGCTTCTCAGATTTTACTCCCAGATTATGCGGGTACCCATCTTTTAAACCTAGATAATAAATGTATTTAAAGGAATTGCCTATTTAATGTTTTCCCGAAGAAACACGGCGTCAAACATAGTATTGTTAGGATTAGAATCCGTTTCCTCACACGCCAATCCTGCCGCCTAACCATAAATTATAATGCAAATGTGTGCATCTGAATGCGTATGTTATGTTGTTGGAGATATCTATGTTGTGTTGTATATTATTATTATATTGCTAATGAACCTTTTTTTTCTCCTCACTATGTTGTACATTTGCATTTTGATACGGGTGTCGATGGAATTCTGGGTAGTGTGCAATCGTCGTCACTACACGCCGCCACAAGACAATGTCTGCTTGGTGGTTGTATTGGTTGTTATTGGTGGTTATACTGGAGGTGCAGATCTTCTCTCCGCCCCCTCCCTCAAACAAAATAACAAAGTAGATCACTACAGCGAGTGCACGGCAGGCGTGCGTGGTGTGCCCTTGAGATTGACTTTGTTCAAGGTGGTGGAAGGGACAACGGTTGTCATGTTCATAGATTGACTTTGTTCAAGGTGGTGGAAGGGACAACGGTTGTCATGTTCATAGATTGACTTTGTTCAAGGTGGTGGAAAGGACAACGGTTGTCATGTTCATAGATTGACTTTGTTCAAGGTGGTGGAAGGGACAACGGTTGTCATGTTCATAGTTGACTTTGTTCAAGGTGGTGGGAGACTTTGTTCAAGGGCAAAGGTTGTTGTGTTCATAGATTGACTTTGTTCAAGGTGGTGGAAGGGACAACGGTTGTCATGTTCATAGTTGACTTGGTGAAGGGACAACGGTTGTCGTTTCATGTTCAAAAGGTGGAAGGGACAACGGTTGTCATAGATTGACTTTGTTCAAGGTGGTGGAAGGGACAACGGTTGTCATGTTCATACTTTGTTCAAGGTGGTGGAAGGGACAACTTTGTGTTCATAGTTCTTTGTTCAAGGTGGTGGGAGGGACAACGGTTGTCGTGTTCATAGATTGACTTTTGTTCAAGGTGGTGGAAGGGACAACGGTTGTCATGTTCATAGATTGACTTTGTTCAAGGTGGTGGAAGGGACAACGGTTGTCATGAAGCCATCTGATGGATGTACATTTCAATTAAACAAACGAAGACATCTGATGGATGACGTACATTTCAATGAAACAAACGAAGAAGCCATTTGATGGTCGGCGCACATTTCAATGAAACAACCGAAGCCGTCTGCTGGGCGTACATTTCAATTAAACAAATGAAGCCGTCTGATGGACGTACATTTCAATTAAACAAACGAAGACATCTGATGGACGACGTACATTTCAATGAAACAAATGAAGCCATCCGATGACGGCGTACATTTCAATGAAACAAATGAAACCATCCGATAGACGGCGTACATTTCAATGAAACAAATGAAGCCATCCGATAGACGGCGTACATTTCAATGAAACAAATGAAGCCACTGATGGATGTACATTTCAATGAAACAAATGAGGCCATCTGATGGATGTACATTTCAATGAAACAAACAAAGTCATCTGATGGACGTACATTTCAATGAAACAAATAAATCAACGTATGATGGACTGTACATTTCAATGAAACAAATACAAAGCCATCTAATGGATGTACATTTCAATGAAACAAACAAACGTATCTGATGGAACTTACATTTCAATGAAACAAATAAAGTATCCTGATGGACGTACATTCCAATGAAACAAACAAAGCCATCATGGACGTACATTTCAATGAAACAAATGAGGCCATTGATGGATGAACATTTCAATGAATCAACGTAGCCATATGATGGACGGCGTACATTTCAATGAAACAAACAAACCATCTGATGGAACTGTACATTTCAATGAAACAAACAAAGCCATCTGATGGATGTACATTTCAATGAAACAAACAAAGCCATCTGATGAACGGCGTACATTTCAATGAAACAAACGAATCAGCCATCATTGGATGTAATTTCATGAAACAAGATGTACATTTCAATGAAACAAACAAAGCCATCTTGATGAACTTTACATTTCAATGAAACAAATAAAGTCGTCCTAATATGGAACTGGTACATTTCAATGAACAAATACAAACGTATCTGATGGAACTGAGACATTTCAATGAAACAAACATCAGCCATCTGATGGACGGGTTACATTTCAATGAAACAAACAAAGCCATCTGATGGACAAGTACATTTCAATGAAACAAACAAAGCCATTTGATGGACTGCGTACATTTCAATGAAACAAACAAAGCCATCTGATGGACGGCGTACATTTCAATGAAACAAACAAAGCCATCTGATGGACAGCGTACATTTCAATGAAACAAACAAAGCCATCTGATGGACGGCGTACATTTCAATGAAACAAACAAAGCCATCTGATGGACGGCGTAAATTTCAATGAAACAAACGTCCAAAAAAGAACCACTCAGTCTGTCAGATCATAATGACGATTCGACTTATTTCAGCCCGATCGATTGTAGACGCTTAGCATAATCTTATCAAAATATACCGCCAACGTCCCGACGATGATCTCGATCTCTCTCGATACTTTATTTATCTTGCTGTCAGCTTTCTGCCCTAATGACATTTTCAACCATCAATTCGCTTTCAACGGCCTTGAGGCTGTAACTTAAGTCACGTTCTACAAACACGGGCCCCTGTCTCTTCATACGATTTTCGTGCCAATAATAATATTAATAAGAAGATTTATTTTTTTTAATCAAATGTTGGGGAGTCCACAACCGCTCCTGTGATTACTCAACAATAGATCATTGCCATTCTGGTAAATCTTCTAAACCAAGGACAACGGTGGTGGCTGTCTGATTTCTCTGAGTCATTGGAAGTTGGGAAAGGGAGGGGGGGTATGAGAGAAAAGAGAGGAGATAGACAAAGCGAGAGAGAGAGAGACAGACAGACAGACAGACAGAGAGATAGACAGAGAGACACAGAGAGACAGAGAGAGAGAGAGATAGACAGACAGACAAAGAAAGAGAGAGATAGACAGACAGACAGAGACAGACAGACAGACACAAAGAGAGAGAAAGAGAGAGAGAGAGGGGGGGAGGGAGAGAGAGAGACAGACAGACAGACAGACAGACAGACAGACAGACAGACAGACAGACAGACAGACAGAGAGGAGAGAGAGAGAGAGAGAGAGAGAGCGAGAGAGAGAGAGAGAGAGAGGAGAGAGAGAAAGAGAAGGTTGCCAGCCAGCCATCGAAAGTCTTGCACTTTTGTTGTTGTATGTATTTAAAAGCAACACTGGGACCATATGGCCAGTTTGTAAAACTCTCCAAAGTTCAAGTGGCCTTTTTGATGGCAGTTCAAGTTTTGTGTAATCTGACACTGACTTGAATTGTCAATAGCTTGCATCACAGCAACAGTAAATTAGTTTGTTTAAGAGACGAATATGGTGAGATGATGGTGGAACAAAAGCTAAAACAAAGAAAAAGAGATAAGTATCATTATTTGTCCGTGACTTGAAATATTTGTCCATCGTCCTCACTCATCAAAAGGAGTTGTTGGTTCACTGCAACGCCCCATAGCAATGGTACGTAATGGTCGTTTGTTTTGTTTAGGCGTGGGCTGAGGATGACGTGAGTGTAGCAGACTAGGTGAATGGACGTGGGAGGCCATTTCAAGCAAAGTATGTTCGAAACAGTCCATGGAGAAATGAAAAGGACTCATTTCATGCTAACGTCACCTCACCGCTTTGATGGCTGCCAGAGTTATTTTTTTAATGGATCGATGGGCTTGTAGTTAAGAAGTTAGGCAGATAAATAAATGGGTGAATAGATAGATAGGTAGGTAAGTAGGAAGGCAAATAGATAAATAGATACGAGTGTTTGCAGTAGTAGTAGTAGTAGTAGTAGTAGTAGTAGTAGTAGTAGTAGTAGTAATAATAATAATAATGATAAAAATAATAATAATAATAATAATAATAATAATAATAGTGGACACCGATACATATATATGGTGACATGGATGAGTAACATAGTTATGACAAGTTATATAAATACACATGCAAAAGGGAGATAATCACACATACGTACATACGTCATTCGTCACAACATATACATACATATATACATACATACATAAATACATACATACATATATATACATACATACATACATACATACATAAATACATACATACATACATGCATACATACATAAATACATACATACATGCATGCATACATCCATGCATACATACATACATGCATACATACATACATACATACATACATACATACATACATACATACATACATACATACATACATACATACATACATACATAAATACATGCATACATACATACATACATACATACATACATACATACATACATACATACATACATACATACATACATACATACATGCATGCATGCATGCATACATAATTACATACATACATACATACATACATACATACATACATACATACATACATATACATACATACATACTTGCATACATAATTACATACATAAATACATACATACATACATACATACATACATACATACATACATACATACATACATGCATGCATACATACATACATACATACATACATACATACATACATACATACATACATACGTACATACATACATGCATACATACATACATACATACATACGTACGTACATACATACATGCATGCATGCATACATATATTAATACCGAGGGAGTAGTAGGCACCATGACCAAGCCGTGAGATTTATTCTGCGGAAGTGTGAAGACTTCGACGAGTGCTTGGAAATGGTGGCCAATGTGAAAGCTCCATCGACGCGACACGAATCGTATGAAGAGGATTGCATTTTTACCCACGTCTACATTTGAGATAATCTCAGGGTGTTTGTGTTCGTTTGTTTTGTTGGGGGTTTTTTGTAGGACTTTTTGATTTGGTAAGGACTGCCCTGTTAATAGCTAAGGAATATTTAACGTGCACGGAGTGCTGTAATCGCGTGTGGGGAATCCGTCTTATCGTCCGTTTCCGATGAGACTAGGTGTCCATTTACCTACCTGAACCAGAAAGGGGGGGGTTACCCCGAAAAACGTTTCAACCTGCCGGAACTTGAACTCACGACCTTTTTGTTTAGAGGTCAACGCCTTGTCTCTGGACCACCAAGTATGAAGAGGAAGTGCTTTTTGCGCGAAGGTAACAAACGGGTTAGATAAGAGGCGGCCGAAATGCAGCATGCTCGAATGCTTGAATTAGTGAACAAAAGACAGAGGAGGGAAACTGCGATGGGTATTGCTCGAAATACAACGAAGCCGAGAGGGGTGTCATTCATGTGGCGATCAGTACGGCTAGCTGAGCTGTCCGCAGCTGCTACCGCAGGGAACATTTCGGTGGGGGGGGGGGGGTTAAATTGATTTGATTTACCCACATCCACAACTAAGGTGATCTCGGGTTTTTTGGTAGGATTTTTTTTATTTTGACTGGACTGCCCTGTAAACAGCCAAGGGATCTTTAACGTGCACAGAGGGGTGTGATCTGCACACGGGACCTCCTTTTTATCGCCCGTCTCCGATGGGACTAGGTGTCGATCCACCTCCCTGGACCAGCAGGAGGGGTGGGAGGGGGGGGGGGGGGGATTTATGCTCGAAAAACCTCGAGAAAATTGTTCGGCCATTGGTGGCGCTCGAACCCACTATATTTTTGTTGAAAGGCCGACACCTAGCCTGTGGACTTCCTAGTCCCTATCTTGGTGATGATCGACGTCCAAAAGAGCCAGTTTCACTGACGCGTTAAGTCCATTCTCGATGCCCACGAGAACTGGCACACTGCCTTGGAAGACCGTATGCTGGGCCAAGTGACGCGAATTTGTTTTTTTGTGTGTTTTTGGTTGTTGTTTTTGGGGTGGGGTGGGGGAGGGGGAGTTGTAAACGTGCTTCAGCAGGAGCGTCAATCTCAATGGATACCGGGGTGTTGCGGGATCACTGTCAGGGTTGCGGCCGGTCGTTGGGCAAAATCGGCGTCAAGCGACACGTATGACCAAAACGGCTTAATAGGTTAGGACTGGATGGAGGGTTGACAAATCCATGACGCTACCAAGGGGGCTCTAACGCACGGCAGTACGCGACAGGTGGTTAGCAGAATGGTCGTTGGCCGCAACAGGGCGCGCCGTGCACAGATTTGTGCCTGTGCCTGTGATCAAAGATACTAGAACAAATTGTTCTAGTATCTTTGTTCTGATTTATTTATTTGTTTTGCTTCGAAGGAAGATGGCGTGGAGGTCCTTGCCCAAAAGGGATAAGTCGGCATCGTTTCAACTTGAGAAGCGGACATGCCCCGCTCAACTCTCACTTAAATAGGATCGACGAGAGCCGCGACACTACTTGTCAAAGTCAATGGTGTGATGCTCCGTTAGAATACCCTGAACGTGTGCTCGTCAAGTTATTCCGTGGTTGAGAAAGGCGAGAGAGAGAGAGAGAGAGAGAGAGAGAGAGAGAGTGAGAGTGGCTCCTAGAGTCCCCGCCGTGGAAAACCGCCTATGATGATAGATAGAAAGAAATAATAATGACCAGATACTTATATTGATATATAGATAGAGACGTTCATACATAAATAGATGGATAATTTGATACACACATACACACATACATACATACATACATACATACATACATACATACATACATACATACATACGTGTAGGTAGATACATAGATGGAGTGATTGATTGGTTGGTTGGTTGGTTGACGTATGTATAAACGGATAGACAGGGATGGTGAATGTTCAATTTGTTGGGATTTTCCTTTTTTCTTCTTCTTTTTCCCCGTTTAGTTATTGTTTTGTTTGTATTGGGCTGACTTTGCATAACTCTGGTAGTACACGACTGGCATGGACTGCTGGTAGGTCCTACGTTTTTCTCTGATTTCTTTTCCCATCTACCTCTCATCCTGCCATTTCCCTCTGAATTCGTTCAAAGAAGAGCACACTACATTACGATGATGAACGGAGTAAATGACACCGAATCAATACAACCTGACATTTTGAAAGCCGTGCACACACACGCGCGCGCACACACACACACACACTCACAGGCGACGATCATTTTACTCCACGTTCATTGCAAATCCAAGAACTGCTTGGAAATTGACACTCATCACTGTGGAGTACTGTTACTGTATCATCATTTGTCTGGGTGACTAGAGCTATAATTTATAGTACATTTTTAAGGCCCCTGGGGTGTCGGAAGGTCGATCCGGCTCATGTGCCATGGACACGGCGTATAGCGCAAAACATTGCCTTCTGTAAGAGGTTTTGATTTCATTTGATTAGATTTACCCACATCCATAGCTAAGGTGATCTCGGAGTTTTTGGTAGGATTTTTTTATTTAGCCCTGACTGCCCCGTAAACAAAACAGCCAATGGGTCTGTAACGTGCACAGAGTGTTGTGATCTGCAAACAGGACCTCCTTTTATCGTCCATCCGATGGGACTAGGCGTCGAACCACCTACGTGGACCGTGGGGGAGGGGGGTGTTAAATTTTGCTCGAAAAAACGAGAAAATTGTTCAACCGTCGACGGGGCTCGAACCCACTACCTTTCGACTGAGAGGCCGACACGTTGCCTCTGGACTACCGAGTCCACTCTGTAAGAGGACGTATAGTGAACAAGGCTACAGAAAATCATTTGTTACACAAAAGAATGTTAGCTTTTTTTTTTTAATCTCTGAAAGGCATTTTCATTTTGAAAAGGCAAATATTGAACTGAAAGCTTTACAAATCGACTCTTAATTCTTAAAAGAAAAGGGACACTTAGATAGAGCCTACACAATAGTTTACGACATGCAGATCAAATGATCTCCAACCGCGAGACGTCGAAAATTAAGTATGTTCATTCATGTCGATTTCATAGAGATCTAAATCTAGAAGCTACATACTCGACCACACTTTATAATGAAGGTATAAATAGAACAAATTTCAGACCTGTCGATCGGTAAATGTAGATTCTAGATCTAGATAAAAGTAGAATCTAACGAAATTGAAGCTTAGACAGTTTAATGTGTTTTTGATTTGACTTTACACACATCCACAGCAAAGGTCAGGTTTTCCAGGACTGTCCTTAAAACAACACAGGGACCTTTACTTTAACGTGCACAGAGTGTTGTGATCTGCACGCGGGGCCTCCTTTTTTATCGTCCGTCTCCGATGGCACTAGATATCGATCCACCTACCTGGATCAGACCGGGGGGGGGGGTGGGGGCGGTGTTTACTCGGGGGAAAATCCAGAAATAAGTTCAACCTGTTGGGCACGGAGCCACGACCTTTTTGGCTGAGAGATTATTGACACATTGCCTTTGGATCACTGAGTCCCCTAAAGAATAGAGTCATGCTATTTCACGACCCTTAAACTGACATTAAAACAGGATTTTGTTAAAGGCATGTAGGTCTAAGTATGCCAATTTCATAGATAGACTGACATTCAGATCGGAAAGATAGGTCTAAATCTAGTTTTGTGTATGAATCAACGCTTAGACTAATGTTATGTGATAGATAAGCGGTGTAGATAGGATTATTTGTAGTAGATATGGATAGGTGACAATTGATCTACATGTATTCAGATCAATAAATTAATAGATGGATCGATGAATAGATCTGGATATTATAATACAATGTAGCTCTAAATCTAGACAGAACTACCGTGGTTGATATAATGAAGTAGTTGATATAGGAATTACTTAGTTGATATGTTACTATAATGATTACGTAGTTGATATAATGATTACATAGTTGATATAATGGTTACGATGAGACTAGGTGGGAACAAAGAGATGACACAGATAGAAGAAAGAGAGAGAGGGAGAGAAAGAGAGAGAGATATTTTGTGTATATATGTGCATGTATGTATGTATGCATGTAACCTATGTATGTAAATATGTTTGCACTTTTTAATTCAGTAAGTTTGTTGTTTATCAGGGTTTTTTCTTACTTATATGTATTTTTTTACCAATAAATGTTAGCCTGC
Organism: Doris montereyensis; assembly: GCA_037039925.1. Classification (NCBI taxonomy): domain Eukaryota; kingdom Metazoa; phylum Mollusca; class Gastropoda; order Nudibranchia; family Dorididae; genus Doris; species Doris montereyensis. The sequence goes on along the minus strand of JAXRKP010000366.1, from coordinate 303,416 downwards.
AATGATTTGTTTGTGGGCAGTTGGCGGTAGCTGCTGGTAGGTCCTGCTTCTTTCCTATCACTCTGTCACATGTATATCCTCTGTAATTACCTTGAGATCATATATGATGGATAGGGGACATTTCATTTAAACAACAAAACAAGTGTGTGTGTGTGTGTGTATGTGTGCATATGTACTTTTGAATACACCTGTTTGTTCTCTATCCTGGACTTTTGGCGACGGGTGCTATTGGCAGGTGCCTACTTCTTTCCTGTCGCTCTCTTTCATCCATCTTTTATCTTGCTGTTTCCTTTTAATTTACCCTGAGATCACCACATACGATGAATGGTGTGAATTTCACGCAAGTTATCAATCATCGTTCTGTGTCGGCGTTCGGTTTAATTTTTTTTTTTTTTTGCCATGCAATTTTTTCCAAATAGACGTTTAGTAAACCTGCAATGATTGTTGTATTTTTTGTATTGCCCTCCAGGTGTAAGCGTAAAGCGTACCCGCCAACCAAAAGCTTGCCCACCACCAGCATAGTAATAGTGTTCCACAACGAGGCTTGGAGCACCTTGCTGCGGACAGTCCACAGCATCATCAACCGGTCGCCCAGTCACCTGCTGCAGGAAATCCTCTTGGTGGACGATGCCAGCGACAAAGGTTGGTTGACCAAGCCAGGCCGAAAAGAAGCCCCCAATCCTAGTTCCTTCCATGCGATAAGTGTTCACAGAAACAAACAGACACACACACACACACACACACAAAAACGTATTTCAGACTCGATCCTTCTTATTGGGTTTTTTGTGGGGGGGGGGGTTAATATTATTTTTATTATTATCACTGACTGTAGAAACCCGGCGTTGCCCAGGTTCACCGATTAAATTTGTAAATGAAATTTTTGTGTAATCTTTTGTCTGCAGCCTCGGGTTGAACAACAAATACATGATACACTATTGGATTCCACTACTACAAAAATTTAGAACAATTTCCAAGTCCTGCGCAGTTATGAGGAATCATAAGAATGATGATAATAATATAATATTAAAAAATTTAAATGGAAAAAAAGAAGAAACAACCCGTCGACTGGATTCGAACCCGTCCAATTCATAATGCATCGTCCCCGGCCATGCTCACTACCCCTTCAGCCGTTGCGACTGATCCTGCTGGGGTGTTAAAAAAAAGTCAGGACTTCAAAGTGACTGCTGACTCTTTTGTTTTGCTTTTCCTGTCTTCGATTCACTATGATATTAGATCTAGATCTGGAGATTAGGATTGAGATCTTTTGTTTGATGATGTTTCAATCAGTATATTTTTACCATATGCTTTAAATAGAATCTAGATTAAAGTTGGTCTAGAAAGAGGCTGAAAGGAATCACATTTTTCACCTCATTGTAAATTTTGGAATTTTTTAAAAGTTAAATTGCTCCCAAATGGGATTAAAATTTTAAACAGGGTGAGTTGCATACACTGCACTATAACATTTTGCAACTATGGAATATATAATGGCAATTTTTTTTACCCCTACCTAGATCTGTAGTCTTCGGCAAATAATAAACATTGGATATAGACATGAAGGCTCCCCTGACTTTTTTTTAATAATGGATTATTATTATTATTTTTATTATTATTATTATTATTATTATTATTATTATTATTATTATTATTATTATTATTATTTTTATTATTATTATTATTATTATTATTATTATTATTGTCACTCTCTCTCTCTCTCTCTCTCTCTATCTATCTATCTATCTATCTATCTCTCTCTGTCGATTTCTCTCTCACCTCATTTTCTTTCTCTACCTCTTTCTCTCTTTTTTTTTCTTTCCCTGCCTCTCTTCCTCCCTCTTTCATTCTCCCTCTTTTTCTATCTCTCCCTCTGTCTCGTGTTGTATGGGTACATTGCAATTAAACGAACCAACCAACCTCATGGTCACTTTGTGTTATTCCTCAGAGCACTTGGGCAGCCAGCTAGAGAGTTACGTGGCGACCTTGCCCGTCTCTGTCAAGGTCATTCGAACCGGGACCCGAGTTGGATTGATAAGAGCCAGATTGAAAGGTGGGTTGTATTCATCCTTTTTTTGGTGTTGCCGCTTTCTTGTGGGGGGGGGGGGGGGGTGTTAAGCTTTGGTTATTGATTTATTTATTTTATGTTGCTATTATCTAGAGGAAGAAGGCAGGCTTACTTTTTTTCTGACACAAGATAAGATATAAAAGTTATATCTTTTATGCTTTCATAAAGAAGGTCTGTTTTCATCACATCATTTACAATGATTATTATATAGACATCATGTTTCATGTGGGCAGTTGGCCATAGTTGCTGATAGGTCCTACTTCTCTCCTTTCACCCTTTCACATGTCTATCACATTGCCGTTACCGCTTACAGTAATTGACCTTGAGATCACACCGCACAAGGTAAAGTCCAATGAAGTAAGCCCAAGTCTCTTCCTCATTACTGTAAATCTGTTGTTTTGTTTTTTTCTGCACATGTCCAGGAGCCTATGTGTCCAAGGGCCAGGTCATCACGTTTCTAGACGCCCATTGCGAGTGCACAGAGGGGTGGCTGGAGCCACTGTTGTCAGAAATCCACAACGACAGGTAAGACCGTCACCTAGCTCTGGAACCTTCTCCTTTGCCTTTGCCATCACAGTCACAACAATGGAATATTTTATCCACAGTCGGTCGGGATTGATAAGAACTTACCAGTATATCTCTCCCCCTCCCCCACCCTCTCTTTTCACTCACATTTTTTTTGTAGTCCTTCTGTTCATTCATTCATTCATTCATTCATTCATTCAATCATTCATTCATTCATGTGCCTTACCCGCTGGCGTTGGCTATCGTGTGCCCCCGCTTTTCCACAATGGTCTGTTCTGTATCTGTATTGGGTATTCCACTGTATTGGGTATTCCAAAGTGTCTCAAACATGAGCAAATTATGAGGTGTTGTATGACTATATGTTTGTATTTGTATTAATTTTGGTTTGATGCTGTGTTCAGTTTCTAAATACACTTAAATCTTTGTCTCAGTGATATCATCGTGTTACCGTTGATATTTTCATTAATGAATGTTGCCTGACTTTGCTTGTCTTGATTTCATATCTAGATCAAAATGTACCAAGTCCTGAAATCTGTTCGGTCGTCTAACTAACACATTTCTCCATGTTGTTTACAGAACGAGTGTTGTCTGTCCTATCATCGACGTCATCAGCGATGACACGTTTGAGTACATCACTGGCTCGGACATGACTTGGGGTGGTTTCAACTGGAAACTCAACTTCCGATGGTATCAGGTGCCTCAGAGAGAACTGGACAGGCGTGGAGGAGATCGCAGTATGCCCACTAGGTTTGTACCAACAAGAAAACAGTTTTAGCTCAGCGCTTGTATATTACGTACCTACCAATGTGTTATGTATTGATAATACAACTGCTTTCCGTAGAGGATAAAAGTAAAATTGATGTCACTGTTTATATCATTTCGGGATCAGCAGTCATCAGTTATTTACAGTTTCTATCCTTCTTTCTTTATTTTTCTTTTTATTTCTTTTCTTTTTTTTTTTCCAGTTTTGATTATCTTATTTTTTATTACCTACACCTTCAATGCATTTTCATTTAGTGTGTCAATATTTTTTTCCTTCTTTTTTTGCTGAATTCAGCATGATCTTCATTCAATATTCAGTTCTTTTTTTAGAAGAATATTTAGATGATGATTTTGCTGAATACAAAGTAATCTTTATTCGTAACGGGTTGGGGTTTTTTCTTAATGCTTAAGTGATGTTTTTTTAGCTGAATACTACACAATTTTGAGTCATTTTTAGGTGTATTTTTTAAAGATAGTTTGACAACCTTTTTGGGAAATACACTATAGTCTTTATTCATAGTGGGATTTTTAAAGAATAGTTTGATGATACTTTTGCTAGCTACAGCAGGATATTTACTTATTTTGGGTTTGTTTGTTCTTCTAGAAAACATTGATGATGAAGATAGTATTTCTCTTTGTGTCTTTTTTTAAAAAATGGAATGAGATTAACCTCAACATGAGAAATTACCCGATGTGATTTAAATATTCCTTAGTCTTTGAAATATCCACAGTGTATTTCTATCCTGGAGGACCCATCACTAGAAGTTTCTTTTTTTCTCCATCCAGAACACCAACGATGGCTGGCGGTCTTTTCTCCATAGACCGAGATTACTTTTACGAGATGGGCTCGTACGACGAGGGCATGGACATTTGGGGTGGAGAAAACCTGGAAATGTCTTTTAGAGTAAGTTGATTAGCCTCTTGCGTGAAATGACAGGTTGTCTGTCCTGTAGTCAGTTGAGGTCTTATGAGACAAAGACAGAGAGAGAGAGAGGATAGAGAAAGAGACGGAGTCTGAGGGAGTGAATGTGTGTGTTACACACAGAGAGGGACAGACAGACACACACACACACACACACACACATAAAGATGGAGAGAGAGGAGAGAAATAAAGAGTCAGAGAAAGAAGGATCAAGAGAGAGAGACACGCACACACATACACAAAAATGGTTGCAGTTGTTGGAGGATACCGATAGGTCCTACTTCATTCCATTCTCTCTTTCACATGTCTGACTTCTTCAATGTGGTTTCCTCTTAACTTACCCTGTACCCTGAGACCACTGCATGTGATGGACGAGGTAAATTGCAATGCAATAAATCCATATAATTTCTCAGCTAGTTGGCACAGCTACAACAGACATCGTCTTTAATATCTTTGACAATCGGGAGTCCCCATTGCTCTTTCTTAGTTTTCATCTCCCCCCCCTTTCTCCCTTTTTTTTTGTTATTTTTTATTTGGTCTTTCACAGATATGGATGTGCGGCGGCAAAAATTTTCATCGTCACCTGTTCTCGAGTTGGTCACGTGTTCCGTAAGACATCGCCGTATTCCTGGCCAGGAGGTGTCGGCCGCATCATCAACCATAACACGCAGCGAATCGTGGAGGTGTGGATGGACGACTACAAGGATTTCTTCTACAAGATCAATCCAGGTGCCACCCTCGTTATTGTTGTCTTGATGTTTTAAATTAAAGTGGAAACAAGACAAACATTGATTCAGGGGGGGGGGGGGGGGTATCCAAAGTGACAAATAAGGGCATGAAATAAACATTGAAGTCCCATGGGGACAAGGGTGAGATGAATACAAGGGAGTAAACAGAAGAAAAAAGACTTTGGGCATTAGACAGAATCGAACCGGTGAATTCCGCATCGGTCCCCATCGCCTTGCCATTAAAAGTGAGCGCACTACAAACCGTCACACACAATTTATATGGCCTTTTACGTCAGTTTTGACGATCATGTAACAGTTGCTGTCACTGCTACGCCTGGGCTTATTTCATTCTGAGGAAGGTGTGGCCACACTTCCTTCCCCACTGATCTTTGCCTTTTCTACATATTCAGAGTAATGAACCGGTCAGTAAGTAACAAGAGGTTGTTGCTGGGGTATTTCTTAATAGGCCATTGGTAGGAATTCAATTTTGCCACGGTGGCGGCAGGAATGGCTCAGTTACTTAATGAGAAAATAGTAACCTTAGTGAGATGTCCACTATAAGTTCTTTCTTTTTGTCTATAATCAACATCCTTGTTGTTTTTTGTTAACTTTGGTCACATTTTTTCTGAGCATGATTCACATATCACCGCATCCTCAGGCATGATCAAGACTGCCTATATATCGTTATGTCACATGTCATATTTGTCCAATGTGAGAGACATCACAAAATCCCACATTTCCATGTCAAGAATGTTTTGTTTCTTTCTGTGCTGTTTAGGTGTACGAGCGACAGATTACGGCGATGTCTCTACCAGGAAAAAGTTGAGGCAAAAGTTGAATTGCAAGAGTTTCCGCTGGTACTTGGAAAAGGTGTACCCAGTCACAGCTACCCATTGATTACTTTTCACTCGGAGATGTAAGTGTCGCCATTGATAGTCTTTTGAGGGAACTTAGCTTCTGTTTTTCTTCTAAAGGATAGATATGGGTTTACAGTCCATTTCCCTGCACAAAGCATAATCACTGACTTTACATCATTTATCCCCAGCAGGCCTATTCATTGAAAAATGTCCTTCTCAGTTCCCGGGAGCAACATTCAGTACAGCTGCATGTAAGGTCCTCCATACTTAGACTTTAACAAGATCCTTATCTGCCCATTGTTGGGTACTCATTGACCCCTGAGTCAAGTGAATAAAAGTAGAGAACAATGCCATGAAAAAAAAAAAACATCCAACCCTGAGCCAGCCAGGATTCGAACCAGGGGGATTCTGTTCACTTTTGAAAATCTGTGAATCTGATTTCAAATGTTTTCAAATATTTTTATGTCTCTGTCTGTAATGAAGTTCAACACCTGTCCGAGTGTTTGACATTAACTGGGAGAAGAAACATGTTGGCCAAGGGAAAAGTAAGTCAAGTTCCTTCAAGGCCGTTACGGCCCATAGAACCAGAGCTTATCCCTGTTTCCACAGCATGAAGCGGAACAGGTGACAATAATCACCTCCTGGCTAGGACACTAGTCTGATGCAGGTTTTTACTCCCAAGCTAGTGCTTTTACCCATTTGCACCTTGGTAAAGTGAGGAAAATGCGTGTTCTGTCTTTTCCAAGGAACACAACGTCAGATCTAGCTTTGCTGGGATTCGAACAAGGGACCTCATGGTCCACAGCCCGGCATCCTAACTGCTTGGCCACCGATGCCTCATTGGTCAAGGCTGAGTGTTGAGTATTCGTCAAGCACAAGGTGCTCTTATGTAACAGCATGATGAGCAGTTTTATATTTGTTTCAAATTTGCTCTTGTCTCTTTCCATCAGGTCCGCAATAAAGCAACGGATAACTGTCTAGACACCATGGGTCGGAAAAAGCGGAGAGAAAGTCGGCATGGAGAGATGTCACGGTCAGGGGGGAAATCAGGTACGCCGTCATCTTAATTTCACGTTTTGTGAGATTGGGGGGGTGGGGGGTTATTATTTGGCTTAATTTTGTCCATTTCTTGATCCTTCTATGTTACCCGTTTGTCTCTTGTCTTTTCTTCTGTCACGTGCACAGTTTGAGGGTGCTGCTGACAGGTCCCACTTCTTTCCTTTCCCTCTTTCTGTTTCCTCTTCATCATCCTAAGATCGTCACTTATGATGGCACGGGTAGTTCTAATGAAAGTTTTACAAAACTTTCATTCTCTCAAAAACTTTCATTCTCTCACTCTTTGCCCATCTCTTCCTTTCTTTTTTTCATTTCTTGAAAGTCTCTCCCTAACTCTCTACTATGTGAGTTATGACTTGATAATTATCTCCCCATTTTGTCATTGATCTAACTATAGATATTTGTGTAGCAGTACCATTTATTTATTACGGACACGTTCTCCTATTCTTCCATTGAATACTGGGCATTTATTTCCTTTATGTCTATTGCAAACAAAGTGTAACTACTAGGTTGGATCAGGAGTTAATTGCAGACCTTCCCTTTGTTTTCCTTGTTTTTTATTTAATTCTTTTTTTTAAATAATCTCAATGCCCACTTGCTGTTTTGTGAAAAATGAAAATGCATAATGAATATTCGTTAGTATATTTTTTATAAAGTTGACCAAACGAAAGAATTGCAATTATTTGTTTATATTCCCCTTTATCTTTCAGACACTGCTACATGTATTATCATCTTTAAGTAGATAAGTGTTTGGTTTGTTCAGCTTTTTCATCATTGGCTACATTGTTATGAAGATTTTTCTCCACAGCATACAACATACAGGCTTTTGAGCGGATGATGACCTTAGTTAATGGACTCCTAGACATTATTGGTCAATTGATTGAAAGATAAATGCTTATGCTATTGGTCAATTTTTTTTATCATTTAAATCTCTGATCTCAGACAGAAGATACAATTAAAATACAACAATCTCAGACAGCAGATACAACTAAAACACAACAATCTCAGACAGTAGATACAACTAAAACACAACAAATCTCAGACAGCACATACAACTAATACACAACAATCTCAGACAGAAGATACAACTAAAACACAACAATCTCACACAGCAGATACAACTAAAACACAACACATTTCAGACAGAAGATACAACTAAAATACAACAATCTCAGACAGAAGATACAACTAAAACACAACAATCGCAGACAGAAGATACATCTGAAATACTAAAAACACACCCAATGAGACTTAAACACACATCTGGGCTTCAATACAGACACTGGGACTTAAACACACACAATTGGGCTACAACACAGACACTGGAGCTTCAGCACACACATTTGGGTTTCAACACACACATTTGGGCTTCAGCACACTCAGTGGGACTTCAACACAAACATTTGTGCTTCAACACACCTACTGGGGCTTCAAGGAACACATTTGGGCTTCAACACAGACATTGGGGCTTCAAGGAACACATTTGGGCTTCAACACAGACATTGGGGCTTCAAGGCACACATTTGGGCTTCAACACAGACATTTGGGCTTCAACACAGACATTGGGGCTTCAACACAGACATTGGGGCTTCAACACAGACATTGGGGCTTCAACGCACATTTGAGCTTCAACACAAACATCAGAGTTTCAACACACCCAGTAGGCCTTAAACACACACATTTTGGCGTCGACACACCCAGTAGAACTTCAACACAAACATTTGGGCATCAGCACAAACATTTGGGCTTCAACACACTTAGTGGGATTTCAACACACATTGAGGCTTCAACAAAGACATTGGGGCTTCAACACACCCAGTGGGGCTATAACAAAGACATTGGGGCTTCTACACACCCAGTGGGGCTATAACAAAGACATTGGGGCTTCAACACACCCAGTGGGGCTATAACAAAGACATTGGGGCTTCAACACACCCAGTGGGGCTATAACAAAGACATTGGTGCTTCAACACACCCAGGGGCTATAACAAAGACATTGGGGCTTCAACAATGACACTGAGGCTTCAATACAGACATTGGTGCTTCAACACACCCAGTGGGGCTATAACAAAGACATTGGGACTTCAACAACAACATTGGGGCTTCAACAACAAATTTGAGGCTTTAACAAAGACAGTGGGGCTTCAACACACACATTGTGGCTTCAACACACACATTGTGGCTTCAAGACACACATTGATGCTTCAACACACACATTGTGTGTGTGTGGGCTTAAGCACACATAGTGGGGCTTCAATATAGACATTTGGGCTTCAACACACACACACATTGGGGCTTCACCACACATATTAGGTCTTCAACACATGCATTGGGACTTCAACACTCAAATATTGAGCTTCAACACACACATTGGGGCTTCAATACAAACCTTGGCTCAGGAAAATGAATTCACTATGTTCCATTGAGAGTTTGAGGAATAATAACGAAAATACTATGTCTTCATTTGTATGAAGTTATTTGAAAAATTTAATAATTTGGTTTTTCTTCTTCATCTACTGACTTGCAGATTCTAGAGAAGACAGACTTCACTAATTCCAACTTGCATTTCCCCAGATTTTCTCTTACACTCAGAAGAATTCACTTCAAACAGACGATTTGTGTCTGGACGTTTCTAACCTGGGTGGCCCGGTTAAATTATATCAGTGCCACGGGATGGGGGAAACCAGCAGTGGCATTATGATGAAGAGGTACCCCTTTGGTCCCGTGGCCCCCTTGGCCCTGTCCCCCAGTTCTCTGTGCCCCCACCCCACACATTCGCTCTTTGTTGTATATTACCACGTTGGTTTGCTTGGAGTTCTGTGCCTGGTTTTTGCATGAAGCGCGCAGCCCCCGTCACAAACAAGCATAACACATATATTTTTGTTAGATACATGTGGTGTTGATTATTTCGCTGCTTTCACTCTCAATGAGGGACAGTTACACCGCTCCCATCGTCAACCTTCTTTTGAATGCTTTGTTGCTATGTCGTTGTTGTGGTTTCTCTTTGTGAATAGTGGAAGTGTTGTAAATTACACATAGACGTAGATGGTTGTGTTTTATGCGTAAATAAAAATCGTTGTGTAGTATGGGTATTATGTTAGAAGTGGATATTTGTGTATGCCATGTACGGAGAAGAGACAGCTTTTTTCATCAACTATTCACCTGTTACAATTTGTCAAGCGTATATTTATATATATGTCCGCCGCGTGTTTTGTTTTGTTTTGTATTTTCCTCAATGCGTTGTCATCATCATGCATGTGTCCTGTAACTCTGTGCCATGCAATGGGCTGTCTCACCAGTGTCTTCTACTTTTCTCAGTCGTGAACCAAAGTTTGGGCTTAGGAGAAGGTCTTTGCTGTCCACTCGGCGATTTCTGTCTTCCCATCTCTTTTTCTGTCTTCCTCTTCTCCTTGTTCTCTCTGCAGTGCCATGTGAGATGAGTTTGGAAAGAAAAAGACATTTAATCTTGTAGTATGGCCGTACCAGTTCAGCTTCCTTCTCTTTGCAACTGTCAGCATAATATCTAACATACGGGCGTGGTGTTTTATATCACTCTTCTTCTCATTTTTTATTGCTGGTGTGCTCTCTATTGGAGATGTCCAAGAGTAAGAGTCTTTTTAAGTGTCACGTTTCAGCCGCTTATATTTTCCTTTGTAGAATGCCCACAGACGGTTCGGCAGGTCTCTGGTAGATCCTACTTCTTTCATCTTGCTGTTTCCTCTAAATTCACCTTGAGATCATCGCATGTGGTTGATGGCGGGTAGATTTTAATGAAACAAACAAAACCACAGGGGAAATTGTGAGACAGCCTGACTAGTCAATTTTCACTGAAAGGAAAGTTTATTTAAACAGGTGATTTTAAAATGATATTAAACTTGTCTATCTTTCACCTTAAGTCCTTCTATTCATTGTCTCTTAATTTCCTCAATAATTTGGTCATTAAGTCAGTCATCGCTGTAGAGATTAATCCAATACGCAGTTGGAAAATAGCTTTGTTTACTGTCACACAGCCATACAGTCCCCCCCCCTCCCCCTCTACTGTCCCCCTTTCCCTCCTCTGTTGAACACTCCAAATTGTTTGCCTGTTGGCCTAACTTTTAATTTCATGTTGAAATTGCTTGTGTTTTGTTTGTTTATGTGTTGCTTTAAATGCTAATGATAGACATATGGAGATGGATATTGTAGAATGAATAGGGATAGTATTTCTGCTTGGTAAAATATTTATCCATTGATGGGGGGGGGGGAATAGGACCATATGGTGTTTGGCTGTTGTCATTGGGTTTTCCTGAATTTTAAGCTGTTGACATTTGAATCTTTGCTTTTCTCCCAGAACAGCTGCCAAAGAAAATCTCATTGCTTTGCGATGACTAATATAAGTTAATTGTTTTGGTTTGAAATTGGTGTTTTCTTGTTTATAAAAATTTGTTAGTTGACATTTACATTGATTGAAACCAAAAGTGACTCATGTCAAACACACCACATACGTCTTTGTTAACGCAGCTGGCAGTTTGGTCATAGCGTATGGGCAGCCATCAAGAGGTAAAAAAAAAATTCTGGTAAGCAGATTGCGTTAGTAAAGAAAATAGTTGACGCGTTTAGATGATCCCTTATATATTTTCACTACATTTTCTGTCAGGGTTTGTTTTTGTTCTTTTTAACCCCATGGCTGCATCTCACTAGACGGTTAATTGAATAGTCAGTAGGCTTGATTTAATCCTTTTATTCTTTTCTTTTTTTTCTCATTTCCTTCCATTTTCTTTTTTTTTTCCTTCCCTTTTGTCCAAGGGTGGTACATTTGTGGGGTCCATCCTGGGATAAGGTTGCAAGTTGTAGAGGTCAAATACTTTTGATACACATGAACAAGGTGGTAGGCTATTACTATTACTATTACTAGTTGGGTTGGGGGTTTTTTATCTTCCCTTTCTTGTTTACCAAACCTAGTAATGTAAGGTCCTCAATTCGAATCATGGCAATGGTAGGTCAGGCGTTTTAGTCCTTTTGAAAGATGCTTAACACGCATTTTCTTTGTCACTCAACCCAAATGCGAATGGGTACCATAATCTGCTGGGGAGTAAAACTTATGACAGGCTAGCGTCCTGTCCATGAGGTGGTGTATTGCCACTTGTTCCACTTTAATGCCATAGAAACCAGGATGAGCACCAGCTCTATGGACTATAACGGCCTGCAATGAAGTTTATCTCTACTCTTAAAACAAGAAGTGTTTCAAAGTGTTGTGGTATTGAATTTTTTTTTCCAGTGATGAAAAGGAAATGAATTTTAAGAGGATGGGGTTGGAAGAAGAAAAAAAAGAGGAGGGGGATAGTATTCTTCAAAGGGTTATTTTTGTTGGGTCCAGTATTTGTTGATTTATAGTTTCTGGTTGTCCTTCCCCCCTCCTCCCCCCATTTTTCCCTTTTGATTTCTTTCTTTCATTTTTTAATTCCCTCCTAGTGGCATATTCCTTTCCATTCTCACCTTTTTGGTTTTTAAAATGATACAAGAATCTCATCATGTAACAGTGAGGAAACAGGACATGAAATAAATAGTGAAGCCCCATAGAGACAAAAACGAGACGAATACAAAGAAAGGATAAACAAGACAAAATTCAGTAGTTAGCAATGCTGGTAACGTGCTCTCTTGTCATGGCGAGACGATGGGTGTCGATGCGGAGGCCACGTGTTTGATTCTGTCTGGTGCCCAAAGATTTTTATATTTATCTGTCTCGCCTTTGTCCCTATGTGGCGTTGTTGGACGAGTAGTTGGGCTGTGGGATTTGGGATCATCATGTCCTGGGTTTGAACCCTAGAAAAGCTAGTTCCAACCTTGTGTTTCTTGGGAAAGACACGTAACGTGCATTTTCCCCACTTGACTCAGGTGCAACTGGATACAAGCACTAGCTTGGGAATAAAAACATGCGTCAGACTAGCGTCCTGTCCAAGACATGGTTATTATCACCTGTTCCACTTCATTTTATGGGCCGTAGTGGTCTTGAAGGAACTTTAAAACTTCCTTCTTTTCTTTTTTTACTTTGTCCCTATGGAGTTTCGGTATTGCCCCTTGCCTCACTGTTTGTCTTTGTAAGAATCTCAATAGTCTGTTTCTAGAGAAGAAGAAAAAGGAGACGAATTTATTTTGAAAAATCTAAAAATCAGAAGACCTTCACATGCCTTCAACACCACAGCCTGTTGATTTATAATAGTATGAAGCCTTGTAGCAATGACAATGATGTGGTAGGCCTGGTTCATGTACTTTGAGACATGGGTTTATAATCACGGTGACTAGATATACACTATATATCTTCTTCTTCTTTTTGTATCCAAACATCCAACATCTTTCTTTTTCTTTTATCGAAAATTGATGACAATCGAATGGCTAATGGATTGATTGATTCAATTTTATTCTAAAAGGAGAGGAAAGGAGAGAACTTTTATGTTTGAAGATTGAGCCAGGACTTTGTCAATGTCAGTGACGGCCTGTAATCGCCTTTGCTTCAGTCTCGTCTTGGATAGTAATATGTGTTTGTCTTGTCTATGTGATAAGAGGTTGTTCATAACATGAGGCTTGTGAGAGTGCTAAACATTTCATCGTTTAGATTTGTGTCTATTTTATTTTGGGGGGGGGGGGGGGGGGGGGGGGTTAAGTTGTAATTTACCCTGTCCGTCATCACGGGACCTCAGAGGAAGGAAAACCTACCAGAACGTCCACAAGCTTAAGATCACACATATAATAATGTGGGTGGTTGGTGGGCGCCCTTGGTAGGTTTTCTCTTTTCCTGTCGCTCTTTCACACGTCTATTCTCATAGCCTACTCTGAGATCACTGTGCATGTTGAACAGGGCTAATTGCAATTAAATAAAAGAAAACAAGACAAAACAAAACAAACGGGCGTAAAGACGTATGTTTTTCCCAAGATTGAAAGTGATTTTGAACAATATCTGAGAAACGTTTTTGCACTACCAGCCTTATGGCACAACTGTCATCTCAGTTTGTGAAAGATGTCGGAATGGACGGTTGTCTTGGAAACTACCAGACTGAGGTGTTTGCCATCTTTTCCCTGCTGTTTCACACTTTCTATTTTTGTGTGTGCTCATTTCAACATGGTCTTCACAATCAGCCCATATTTGCATCGTCTATCTTAATGTCACTCAGCCTCACCGAACTCAGCCGACTCCCACAGATTGGGCAGATGGGGGGGCTGTATGTTTGGGGTAAATGGGGGAAAAGGGGGATGGGTAGGAAGTGGCGGGTCTTTATGCTGGCTTTTGTTCACGTTAGTATGTTTCTTGTTTTTTCATTGTTGTGTTTCTTGCTTTCTTTTTCATTGTTGTGTTTCTTGTTTTTTTAGAGTGAAAGAGAGAGGGGAGTATGGGATGGATCAGTGGCATTCCCCTCCCCCCCCCCCTTTTTTTTCTTTTCCTTTTCTTTCTTTCCGGGTTTTTATTTTTATTTTCCCGCAGCTTTTTTCTATGGCCAACAATCGCATATTGATTCTCCACTCGGCAGCCAATGAAAACGTCCAGCATGGTTTGCACATGTCTATTCCATCAGCCTGACGTCACTCTGACCCGTCAGTCACGCTGACGCTCACACTACTCACATATTTCCCCCACCCTCTTTTCTTTTTGTTTTTTTTTTTTTGTTTCTTTAATTTATTCTAATTTTGATTTAATACCAACTGCTTGGTCGTTGTTGTTGTTGCTGTTGTGCCCAGGTCTTCTCGCTGACCAAGAAAAACCAGCTGATGTCCGATGACGATATGTGCATGGACGCGGTTAGAGGTGGTCTCCAGTTTGTTAAGTGTAGTGCGTCCGCTGATGCCAAGTGGGACTATAATTTTGAGGTTGGCTGAAAAATTATTTCACTCTACGCAATATATAGAATCTAACGTCATAGCTGCCAACTAGTATGTTTTTCTTAAAACGTATTTAGTATGGGGTTTGGATTTTTTTTTGTTGGATTTTGAGTACGTAAATTTGTATTTACCTTGAAAAGTACGTATATGAGCAGGGTTTATCGTGTTTTTTCTTTACAAGGAGCCCTAAGTTTTAACGGCAAAGACTCAGAGAGATTGGGATGGAAGCCAGGAGAAGCCATTCTGAGTTTGCAAAATTGCTGTCGAACATCGCCAGGAAGGCCAGCAATTGGCTTGGCTTTTTAGTGTTTACCGTAAAAGGGATTTGATTAAAGTTAAATGTTTTCTTGAATATTATGGGTTGTCGTGCAATTTAGAATTAGTTTGCGAGTCACGGTCTGGGGTTGTTGTTTTGTTGGTTTTTTTTTTTTGGGGGGGGGGGGGTTGAGAAGGTTGGCAGCTATGTAACATTAATTCTCTGTGGTGTCTACTGTGTGGGGTTGAATAACAGTATTGTAAGGAGTAGAAGGATCATTTTTCCAAGACATGAAAAGTCTGGGACGTTATATGGAAGCTGTTGATTATGGTGACTGTCTTATTTAACATTTTCCACCTTTTTTTTTATAAAAACATTAAAAAAATTAAATCCTGACTACTTCAAGCTATTTGGTGTGGGGTTTTTTCATCATTGATTGAATTAATTGTTTCTATTTTGTAAGAAAGATTTTCATTTAAAAATCGATTATTACTGTGTATATTAGAAATAAACATTTTTGATTTAATATGAAATTTTTTGAATTGCTTCTTTTTTTTTTCCTTTTTAAATGTAAAGATTGATTCTGGGGAATTTTCTATTTCACAACCATAAGCATCAATATAGATCTAAATAATCAAAGGTTTTATTGTAGTTAGATGGGGAATGGACTAATTCTTGCTTTTGCATGAACCAAATGAGCTACCAGTTACCTAACAAAAGATGTTTAGCTTTTGTTTTGTTGTTGTTGTGTTCATATTGTTTCTTTTTTGCATTTGTTGACAGCTAATAATATAACTTTGCATGTGCCTAATGGTTTTCTTTATGCTATTAACATTTTTGTTCGTTGGACAGAAACTTAAGTAAAGTTGAATAGCTATTAAGCACACATTTATGTTAATAAATCTACTTTTAAAGTCATTGGGTGTTGGGTTTGTTCTTCTAAAACGCCTTTTATTTCTGTTGATTTTCAACTCAATTTGGTTTTTATAGGTGGTTTTGCCAAGAGGTTATAGATTATAAGTACAGTGTATACTACCTCATATAACATGGATTTTTCTGGTAGTTTTCAGCGTGGTTTTATGCGTATTTATTCATTAATCCCTAAATCTTATTTTGATTTTCAAGAGGGCATTTGAATAATGGTCATTTGTGTACTCATTCATCTCAATATATATCAAGTAAGTGAGACAGACTGTTCTCAAGTTTGAACGTTTGTAACTCAACAAAGAAGACTCGTTTCTTATTGAAAATCATACCATATCTAGATCAACATCTATTGAATTAGTGTAGAAAATTTCACTTAAATCGAAAGATTAGTCAATTAGATTCAAATGTTCTTGTAAGAGAACTTCAAAATCAAAATATCATATCACACAAATTTGTGTTCATTTGCCAATCAAGCGATTTTGCAACATGGAAAAAAACTGACTGTGACCCATATGCCTGGAATAGGTTAAAGTGCGTGAATATTTATTCTGGGAGTGAGTGTTTTCAATTCCTCGTACCATGACACTCATGTATGGGATTTTTATGAGCTTTTCCACAAAACATATCATAGTTTGAAATAAGCATATACGAAATTAAACGATAAAGATATCAGCAATCAAAGTTAGGAATGTTTTTTTTCACTCACCTGATTTTTTAGGGGTTTTTTTAATTATGCAAGAAGGTGTTTAACAAATAAACACGATCAATCCCTTCAAATTTTTTATTCGCCCTACTTTTAATTTCAAAACACCCATCGATCTTTGTTAAGACGCAAACTTGTCTTTTTTCTTAAGTGTTGTAAAAGTTTAAAAGTTGGGTTTTTTTTCCAACAGTTTCATAAAGGCACTAATTTTTTCTCCATAGGATTGAGGGGTTGGAGGAAGGTGGTATCTTGATATTTAAATTTCTGCTTATGTCTTGAAGGATTCATTGAGTATTGTAATGAACAACTTTGAATAAATTGCTTATCATTTGTCTTGACATAATCATCCTGATGTCTGATGCAACCAATGTCTATTTCAGGTTAAAACTCTGCGCCATATGAACACCGACCAATGCCTAGGGAAGGCACTTCCCCATGCAACAGACATGCCAAGTTTAGGTAGGTCCCTACTGTCATTCAACTCCAGACATGAAAAGATAATCGTCACTTTTTGAAAATACAAACGTAATGCCCTGTTCCAAAGGGTGGTGTCAGTTGCCTGGTGGGTTAAGTTGCCAGAATGGGGATCATGAGGTCCTAGGGTCCAACCCTGGTCATGCTAGACCTGACGTTCTTGTTTCTCTGGGGAATTCTATTGGGGGGGGGGGGGACTCAAGAAAAATGTTCAACCTGTTGAGGCTTGAACCCATGCCCTTCTGGTTGAGAGGCCGACACGTTGCCTCTGGACCACCAGGTCCCCTTAAAAAAACTTGAGACCAACCACTGGCCTACTATCACCTGTTCCGCTTCATGTTATAGAAGCCTAGATACGCTCTGGCTCTATGGGTTCTAACGGCTTTAGAGCTTTCACTGTTCCAGACTTCCGGTTTGGTCATTAAGCAGGACAGACGGGGTGTGACGAGCTCTAGCCTTCTTTTTTTTTTTCCTAATTTCCAGCTATTTTGTGTATATGCAACATCGCAATACCAGTTGGCAGATTGCTGACAATGCTGAGACCTACCATCAACAAGATTTTGGAAGAATCTCAACTTGCCTCAGATAAAAGTGCTGGAAATCAACAACGCACTACCCAGCCTCGTCCTTCATTTTTATGCCATGAATGTCATGCGTGCGTCAACGATGAATCATTCGACCTCTGCCAGCTTTCGGTGGAAGTCAATTACAACGTGATAAACTGAGACCACAAAAACATTGCATATCACTATCAACAGAGAAAACAACAATGTAGGAAAATATCCATTTAGCTATAAAGAAAGAACATGCAAGTGCCAGCACAGGATGGACAGGCAACTCCGTATCAGCACACAGTCAAGACAGCACTCTCTCTTATTCACACAATTGTGTCAGTTGTACACCAGCCACCATCGATCACTCAACTAAAGGCAAACATGTAACAGATTCATTGTATCAAAATATTTACAAGACGATAAAGATAGTCAACACATCACAAGAGATCAAAGACATTCCAACACAATCAAATGTGGGGACATAGAAGAACAAAATATAAACTAAGCCTAGGACTAATGCACATAAATAAGCCCAGGCCACAAAGCTATCAAACAGCCCTGACGAGAAAGAGAATAACAACACAACAAAGCAGGAAGGCACTGAAAGCAACACTGAGACATCCGACAATTAGGACACACACAGAGCGAGAACCAGCGTGTATCAGAGAGTGAAAGCCTTGAGGAAAACACAAGCTCATGGGATGTTACTCATTCAACCTAAGATCCACTTGTACTGTTCGAAAGACGCGGTGTGTGTGTGTGCTGTGGAGGGGGGGGGGGGGGGGGGATGATTCTCATGATAAAATTAAGGCACATTTTATTAAGTAAAATATAAACTTCCTTCAAAGTCACTACTATGGCCAATACAGCCAGAGCTTATACCAGTTTCTATAGGGTAAAATGGAAGAATCAATATGGACATAATGCTTGTCTGTCACAGAATTTATTTATCACTTGCTGCTTGTATTCATTTGCACCTGCATTGGGTAGAGAATTGCATGTTAAACATCTCTTCCAATGAACATGACTTGGGACCTAGCAGTGTTAGGGTTCAAACCCAGAACCTCACAATCCCAAATCTAGTTACCTAAGCCACCAACATCTTAGCACATCTTAGTTACACAAATGTTAATGTTCATTTTCATGACTTTTTTGTGTTTTTGTTATTGAAGACATTCATTGACATTGGTCTCTCTTAGAGACTTCCTTGTTTTATAAAACTGTTGTTATTATGAGTTGGGTTGTTTGTTTTTTTTTTTGCGCAGGTAAATGTACGGGATCTATAGACCAGCAATGGCTGCTAGGTGGATGGAAAGAGTCCCTGTGATTGGTCGAGTCTTCTGCCATACTCGTTTGCTGATTGGCTAATTTTCTGTGATTAGAAATGGTGACACATATCCATGAGACGACATTGTATGAGGTGGAAGCGCTGGAGAGGCGGCTGTTGTTGATACCAAGTGTGACCCATTCATACAAACTCTGATTTCCCTATTTTTGTATACGTGAATATTGCGAAGGAGGAATTCATGCACGTTCTTTTTCTTTTGATGTGATGATAATAATTATAATTAAGAGAGGATCAATGGAGTGAAAGGGAGGACGAAAGGATTTTGGATGATTCAAGGTCAAATGGAGTTGTCAGACATCCACATGCCGTGGTTACGTACGCTATGTGCAGAATTAGGAAGTGTTGTTTCTGTGTACATTTTGTTTGATTTTATTTCCACTGGGGTCTGTTTGTTTAGCTGTGTGATTGTGTTAGGGGTTCCGCTGGTGTTCCATTCTTTTTTCATTATTTTTTTGGAGAAAAGTAAGTTTTTTAGTTTTTTTTTATCATTTTTCCCCTTTCAGGCAGGGATTTAAGTTTTGGCTTTCATTTGTTTTGTTTTGGGTTTTTTCGGTTTGGTTTTTTTGTTATTTTTTGTTGGATTTTTGGGGGGGCAGGAGGAGGGGGGGGGTAGCTGGATGTCCTTCTCGTGTGCACACTTGATTCAACATTGTCCTTTTTGGCCACTTCTGAAAAGTCTTTCTGTCAATCACATCTTTCTACTAAGAATTAGTTTGTAGACTGAAACTTTGCAATGTTTGTCCACGGGTGTGATGTGTGTGTGAGTGTGATTTCTAATATGAGGCACAACCTGCTATGCTATAGTCAGAATCATCATGTTTAATATAGGGTTGTTCTTGCTCTTTTTTCAACATCGTATATTTGCATTTTATACAAATTGTGCATCTTGTTATATTGAATCGAAATATGCAACGCTATTATCATAACATAAACATCCGTCATGTTAAAGCCGAGATTTTCTCTATGATGCCTGACCAATCGAAGTTCACCTGTCAGAGTTGCCCGCCCCTGTTGATTATTTAGGGTGGGATCGATCGGATTGCTCTTTGAGGGTTGGGGGAGGGGGGTATTTATTTTGTGTCAAAGGGTGCAACACTACTTAAGAATGAAGTGACGGTGACAGAATTGGCTATCCATTATTTTGGCTTTGTGTTTATGAAGAAAACAAAAGTAGAAGAGAGAGAAAACAATGTATTTTTTCTACATTTTTTTTCAGTGGTAATGCAGATTATTATAAGTTTTTCTGCTAAAGAAACTATTTTTAAATGTGTGTATTTATACACATATACATGTATGAATACATAAATGTGTTATATGATGCATGCATGCATACATACGTACGTACGTATGTACATACATACATACATACATACATACATACATAGCAACGAATAAAACTTGAATTCTTTTTTTTTGCATTGGGAAATGAGAGCATGATCAGATTAGGAAACGCAACATTTTTGGTGCAAGTTCTTAATTTATTTGATACAGTTCATTGTTCTAAGAATTTTTATACCAATTTTTTTTGTTGGTATTTGTCTAGCATGGATCAAAAGGTATGATATTTTGAAAACAAGTTAATTTTTACCAGAGTCCCTGATTTTTTTTATAGTTTTTTTTTAAATTATGGTAAAATGTCCAATGTTACAAATGTCTAAAATTAGCATTTACATGGTCGGGAGTCGTGATACCTCACTCCCAGTCCACTTGGAAATGATGAAAAGCGGCCTTTTGTCCCCTTTGGCACGTCAGTTTGCGGTACCTACATTACAAGCTGTACTTTTGTAAGTTTGTCTTCTTGCCACCTGAGATCACTGCAACGGTAGACGGGGTACATTTCAATAAAGCAAACAAACTTGGGACCTATTTGACTTTGGTTGCCAAGTCGAATGTTGTTGAGATCAGCGCCACAATGGTTTCTTCTTCTACTTTAAGGATGACAAAATGTTAAATGTGTAGTAAGTTTTGTCACAATAGTAGTTCTAATTTTTACAACTTTTGCCTGAATGGCTTTAATTAATTCCTGACACTTTTCACCTAATAGATGGAATTTTGTTTTCATTGAATATTACATGTGGCTTGACAGAAACTCTTGTCATGTTTTCATGATTTTTAACTCCGGTAGATTTCTAAGTATTCAGCCTGAACTGTGTAACAAACAAAAAAATCAAATCAAAAATCCGTTTTATTATACGTTCAGTCAATAAGGTCTGAAAACACAAACGACTTGAAGAATCAAAACAAATGAATCAAAAGGACTTTGTATTTTACCTACTGAATCAATTATAACATATATATATAAAATACTTAGGGTATGTTACTGATGTCTGTTTCAACACTGTACTGATGTGAAACACTTTTTGCTCTTCAATGGCTTTAACTCTTAAAAGCCGGAATTATTTATTCATTTTCACAGAATTTTTTGGGGGTCTAGGATGCGTGCAGACGACTTATTTTAAAATATTAATAACAAGCTTCAGAATAGAGATAGAAAGACAAATCATACATCAAAATAACAGGAATTAAATGCAGTTTCAAATCAACATCAATAAACTAATGAAAATAGGTTTTGCACTACTGGGATCACTAGATCTATCAGAATCGTCACTGTCTTCCATAGGCAAATCACCATCAAACTCAAACAAATTATCGTGAGATTCACTCAGTTCATCATCGTCTAAATCAGAATCTTCAACAGTACAGAGTTTTAAGGCTTGTTCTGCTGTCAATCGTCGAGCACGGCCTCGGAAAGTTGTACTAGATGAACTAGCAGAAGCCATAGTTGTAAACAAAAATCATCTGATTTACAGGATTGAAGAAAAAACACAAAAAAAGGCAGAGAAAACACAAATTTTTCAGTTGTTTTCATTCTACTTTCACTTTCATGGGGCATGTGAATAAGTAGAATGATTTCCTTGATTATAAAACTTATACTTGAGTCAAACGAAATAATACTAAAGTAACGCTGACAGCGTTGCTCAGTCAAAACATGAATGGCTGCGAACGCTGATAGCATTGTTCAGGGCTTTAAGAGTTAAGTCATGATGACCAGTAGGGTGTCAAACAATGATAAATGAAGCACACCCACAACATTTCAATGTCAGGGTGTCACCCTGTTTGGCTTCAGTCCAAGAGTAAATTAGGTCATGTTTACGTTCCTATGATACCTACCAATGGATCATTCGAATCTTGCTTTATTATTATATTATATTAAAATGGATAAACAAATAAGAAATGTATAGTGATAAAAACTTCTTTAAAATACAATCACTTTGAAGCAAATAAACACATTTTTGTGTCAATGTCACAAAAGCCAGTATAGTATTGAAATCACACATCACCACGGTACAACGTGTAGTAGCTTTTTCTTTTATGTTTCCACGTTTATCATTAGACAACAGTTCTCTTGTTGACACCTCGAGACTGGAGTGAGAGGATATTTGTTCAGTTTGGGGTTTTTTTATTCTAAGGATAGTATATCTGAAACGTCACGCAAGCCCTATTCTTTGCTGTCGTTCCATACGTTAGCATGCTTTTATTACACAAGCCTGGGGACTTGGTGGTTAAGAGACAAGGTGGCATCCTCTCAACCAACAGTTGAAACATTTTGTCAAGTTTTGTTTTGTTTTGAGTAAAACCCATCCTCCTGGTCCAGGAAGGTCCAGGAAGGTGGATAGACACCTAGATCTATTAGAGACAGACGATAGAAAGGAGGTTGTGCAGATCACATCACTCTCTACATTTAAAAGATTCCTTGGCTGTTTGCAGGGAAGTCTGGGGAACTTAAAAATTCTACCAAAACCCCAGATAGCAGCTTAGCTGTGGGTGTGGGTAAATCCAAATCAAATCAAATGTGGTCAATGTTCTTGTTTTAGAGTTTTGTATCTTGTTGGAAGGATTTGATTCAAGAACGCTTGCCACTGATTTCTTTTTTTTTTTTATTTCATGGTTAACAGTCGTCTCATGCGTTCTGTGTAACGTAATTTGTCTCATGATCTCGTGTGTAACACTTCAGGATCGATTTAGGAGAGTGGATGAGAGGTTGTTTTGGGTCAGAGTTTGCCTGTGAGTGTAAAAAATGGCATGTTATCCTTAAAATTGTATCTGTTTTGACCCTTCATCTTTTTTTTCCTCCTAACCAGTATTCTTTCATTCCAGTTCCCAATATGCAATATTTTCTCCCTGTAATCTTGAGCAACTCCTATTTCATATTTTGACTTTTTTTACACTCTCTTCCTTATGTGGTGATGGGTCTTCAATTATTTCCACTGCTACCGTTAATCCTTCATTGTATTGTAATGATCCTACCTCCACGAGTTTTCTTTTTTTTTCACCACCACCCCCCCCCCCCCCTCCTCCTCCTGTGTACGAAACTTTCCTGGTTTCTGATTTCATTCGTTTTTATTTCCCAACATCATTCAATTTCCTTTCTTCTGTTCCACTTTTTTGTCTTCGCGAACACTGATTAAACCTTTCTTTCTGTGTTAAAAGATATGCAAGAAATTGGCGGAGAATGTGTTATAAAAATGGACTAAATGTGTCAGCGTTTTAGACTAAAGAAAGGTTTTCACAAAGTCAAACTATGGATCAGTATTTCTATTGGGAGAAGAAGGGAAAAGCTCTAATGTGCAGAATATTTTGTTTATGCAATAGAGTACATGTAATATTAATACATAATTCATTATATTTTTATCATTGATTATATTTCTTGTATGAATATTTACACTTAAACCCATGTCAATTTTTCAATCATTGACATTTCAATATGTTCATGTCTGTTCTTTGTTCACTTTCATCAAATTTTGATTTTATGCTTGCTTTCACATTGAAGACTTCGCTACCATTTCATGTTTGTTCACATCTCAGAAATCAATAATCTCCATACTTTTCCTGATTACTTACACTTACGTGCGCAATGATAGCTTCAAATTTTGTAGGTCAATCAGTGTAGAAATCACGTCCTTATCCGCTTTACGGTCTGGTCAGTGCGTTTGCAGCTTTATTATCTATTTGCCCCTTACTTGACTCTGTAGACTAATTCAAATCCGAATTTTCCCTGGGCCCAACATTAGAACATTACGTCGTTGGGTGGGGAGACAGAGCATGTAGTGTAGCACCTATTCCGTTTATTGCTGCATGAAACAGGAATAAACTATAGCACTATGGCCCCCATGGTCTCAAGGGAACTTTATATACTGCTTGCTTTACTTTCTTGAGACCATATCTTGAGGTAGAAGAAGTTGACAATCAATTTATCAATCTTCGTCTAACAGGGTTTATATAGGATTTTGACAGTGACAAGAGTGTTATTGCTTAACTCAAAATCAGGATGACTTAAGACCTCTTTGCAAGACATATTTTTTCCCATCTTTCCCCTCCGAGCAGCATGAGCGTGTGTCAGGGTTGGAGAAAAGCTACAACGCAACCTCCTATCTCTAGAAACTGAGATGATGACAAGCTACAACGCAACCTCCTATCTCTAGAAATTGAGATGATGACAGAATGACACGACATTTCTCTTTCTGAATTGCGTGGGCTAGTGGTAGATCCTACCTCTTTCCTTCTAACTTTTTCATAACCCTTTTATCTTGCTGTTTCCCCTTAATTCACCTTGAGATCACCGCATAAGGTGGACAGGGTAATTTTCAATGAAACGAATATCTGAATTGCTCACCTTTTGCCCCATTGGCTATTTGGGGAGACGCATATATGTTTATGTTTTGAATGAGATCAGAGAAAACCATCTTGACTAATAACATTACGTTGAGTAGTGTATAAACGTTTTGTATGTGCCGGAGACAAATGGGTCTTGTGATCAATCTTCTTTTGACGGATATTTTTAAACATGCATGTGCCAAGCTCTTTAACAGTCACAGTATTTAGAATAAAGTTTACTTAACTGAAATCACAATATCAGTCATTGTATCTAAAAGTAGCATACCCAGGAAGTGATTGGTCAGGCTTTCTGCCATTGTATCAACTCAACTGCAAAGATAACTCTAGTCTAACATGCCCGTGGTCATGTGACAATATAAAGATGGATATAGAGATTGTATCCCTACACAAGTGCAAGCTCACCAACTGTACACCATTAATCCCCCAGCAGGCCATTTCATTCAAAATCCTCAACTCACTGGGAGTATATAGTACAGCACCCTGTTAGGTGCTTCTTACTGACACTTTGACAAAATCTTTCTCTACCTTCTAGGTGGGTGCTAATTCACACCCGAGTCAAGCGAGGAAAGCAGAGTGAAGTGTTTTTCCTAAGAATACAACGTTGTAACAAAAACCCACCTGGGCCAGCCAAGGATTTTGAACCAGTGTCGTCACGATTACAAACTCACAATACTACAGTTTGGCTACAAGGCCTCACAATATCTAGAGGGTGACGACATCGATACCTGTTCTCATCCGATAGCGTGGCACCATAGAGTTGTCTTGCTTGGAAAAGACTTGAAAAATGCCTTACCTCTCTTAAACTAGGTGCTAATGGGTACCATCATCAGCTGAGGAAGTAAAACAGAGTAGTGTCCTGTCCAGAAATTGGTGTACACACTGCCACCTATTCATGCTAAAGAAACTAGGATGAGTTCCAGCTCATGAGTCGTAATCGCCTTAAAGGAACTTTACTCTACATGTGGCAATACATATTGAAGTGTTATCCTCATGAGTCCGGTAACCTGTGTTGTTACTGACGCAAATGAGAAAATTTCATATATTTAATTGGATTTTTAAATTCTATTTTTTGTAGCCTGTAAATAAAAATTTGAAAAATACATAATTGTTATTATAATTGAGATAAGACAATCTATTCCTATTTCTTATTTACAATTTTTTATTTTTTTTATGCTTAACTTTAGAGAAAGAAAACTGCCTTTTTTATATTATAGCCTAATAATAGAATAATAAAATTGTATGCTGATTAGCTCTGAAGACGTTGATCCTTAAACAAGGTATAATCAGGGGAAAATAAGAGAAGAGAGCAAATTAATTTTTTTCATTAGAGAGCCCTCCGTTTTATCTCCTGCATTTAAATCTTAGTTTCTGGTTGAAATTCTATTAGCATTAGCATGCTGTTATTGACTGTTACTAGATTTAAAACTACAGTAATCATGTTCTGGGGGTTTTTCTTCCTCAAACATATACATTTCTTTGATCTATTTATTTTTTATTTTGCAATGTTTTGTTAAGTATCTGAGCTTTAATCTCAAAATTCTGTGTTTGGTTTAAGTTACTACTAGTCCTCGAAAAATTATATGATATTTATTATTATAGCTAATCAACATATATATATATGTGTGTGTGTGTGTGTGTGTATATATATATATATATATATATATATATATATATATATATATATATATATATATATATATATATATATATATATATATATATATATATATATACATTTGTTTCTCTGTATGCTCAACAAGGAATCTACAATGCTCCCACATACACGTATGTCAAAATTAGTTTCAGAAAGGAAGCATAAGAGGAACCAGGGAGACACGCTCTCTACTAGCAACATACGTGTCCCACCTTTTCAAAGCCGTTACTTTCCCAATTTCTTGATGTAAATAATGAATGTGGTTTCAGACAAACATTTTGGGTTTCGTCTTATATCTTGGTTTAGAGTTCATCCCCATTATGACGAGTTAGTACAGCATTACATAATATGTTTTAGTAAAACATCACATATGTGTATGTGTAAGTGCAACATCACATATATGCTAGTGCCAGATTACATATGTGTAAGTGTTAGTAAAACATCACATATGTGTAGGTGTTAGTACAAAATCACATATGTGTAAGTGTAAGTAAAACATCACATATGTGTAAGTGTAAGTACAAAATCACGTAAGGGTAAGTAAAACATCACATATGTGTAAGTGTAAGTACAAAATCACATATGTGTAAGTGTAAGTAAAACATGACATATGTGTTAATGTAAATACAACATCACATATGTGTTATTACCAGATTACATATGTGTAAGTGTTAGGACAACATCACATATGTGTAAATGTTAGTACATCATCAAATGTGTAAGTACCAGATTACATATGTGTAAGTGCGACATTGCATGTGTATTAGTATATCACATATGTGTAAGTACAATATCACATATGTGTTAGTATAACATCCCATATGTATTAGTACATCACATATGTGTTAAGTACAACATCACATATGCATGTGCCAGTATAGAAAAAAATGGCCACTTATGTTCTTCTCTCTACTCATTCAACTATGAAAATGTTACGGTGTTGTGTTGACACATAAACATGTACATATGCATAAGGGAAAGAAGAGAAAGTGGAAGAAGTTGTAAGTGAAGTGTATAAGTGTCTTTCCATTTCTGCTCACACTGTGGGTAGAATGTTTAATCCAACCTGCTGTGAGCAACACCTCTCCTGTCGTTCATTTATGGTCAGTATAGGAAAATTTATTTTCTTACTTTCTAACTCTAACACTAACACGAGATGCTAACTAACAAATTGACCGTTGTTTTGACCTGTTGCCTTGTGTGTTTGTTTGATCATTTGTTTGTTTGGTTATTTGATTGTTTACCCCTGAAGACTTTTACTTGTACATAGAAAAAAATAACGATATAAATTCAAAAATGTTGCACTGTTTTAACGTCTCATATTAGTTTGTTACATTGACACTTTATATTTACATTAGTCCCTTGTTCCATACAACGGTTTGAATGAATGCCATGCATTCTGTCCGTACAGTGGTCTGAATGAAATAGAAGCCACGCATTCGTCATTCAACTTGTCCTTCATGGTCTGTCACGCCTGGCTTTGGGAAATGGAGTCACTCGTTTTCTGTCTCAAAGTGGCTCATGTTAATCGTATGAAGTCATTTGTACTATGATTAATAATACATGATTTTTCCATATTACTGCCGCCAGAACAGTAAATAAACTTTTTCCGTGGAAATATTCTAGAAAAAAATATTAACAACTCCTTTTCAAACTGTTAAAATCCAATGTTTTTCTTGTTTTGAGTGTGACAGTATAAGAGTTTAAAGATAATATGACTTGTATAAATATCTATAATGTTAAAGCAAATCTAATGAGAATTTAAATCAGTTTGCATGTAGATTTTTCTTCTTCTTTTTTCCTGATTTGTGACAAAAATCATATTGTGACGTTTTAAAATCCTTTAAAAGGGACAATTTAAGATTCCTTTTTTTCTTTTCTTTTTTCTGTGAATTTTTCTTTGATCTCTAGTAACTGATCTCTAGTCCATAATTCCATATATTTGACCAAGTTAGTCACTTAGTATTGCTATTGACTTGAAAACTGATTCCAAGGCTATGTCGTCCTTGAATCATACCTTAAATCACACCTTGAATCATACCTTAAATCACACCTTGAATATCTTACTCTTACAATCGGCAGAGATCTCTCATTGAAGCTTTTATGAATTAAACAATGTGAGTCACTCATCAAAGGGGTGATGTCCTTTTTCCGACTTCTAATTGATTCAATTTTATGCGTAACGTAAATTTAGTGCTTTAGTCACAGCTTATGGTCAGTCTTGCATTTTGAAACGCCTTACTCCTTTACTGTCTGATGATTGGTTACGTTTTGACTAGTGAAGTTCAAGCCTCAAAATGCCATAGGCAAAGATGAGTGCATTTTGGCAATGTGTTATTGTAGTAGATGACATGACAAGACCAGTCAAAACATCAACAGCCGTTTGAAGTTGAAGGTGTGTGTGTGTTAATGTCATGACTGTAAACATAAAAGCGGAAAGGGGAATAGTTAAACAATGTGGAGTCGCGCGCTATGACTGCTGTTACTATTTTGTGGACGGTAGGTGGGTGTTGCTGGTAGGTCCTATTTTTTTCTTTTTCACTCTTTCACTAACCATTCCTCTTGCTGCTTCCTCTTAATTCATTCTGAGATCACTGCATATGATGGACAGGGGAAATGTCAATAAAACAAAGTTAGTTTTATCTTTACAATATTACGATGAATTGTTATGTTAATAACAACGAGGTACATGATATGAATCATGATAGGCCGTGGTCAGTTTTGTTTTTCATGCACCAATGGTTATGTGAAATTATGCTTTTTCTGTCGTTATCATCATCATCATCATCATCATCATCATCCGTGTGTTGTTGTTGTATCTAATCCCTGTCCAATAGATGCCTTGTGATGCTAGCTCGCTCTGGTCACAGCCACACAGCTGAAAAAGACTGTTGTTGTAGAGTAGATGGAGAAGATGAGTAGTGTGTGAGGGCTTTTGATTACATGTGGTGCATCATCACATAGTAGTCAGTCGTATACATGAGCCGAGTCTGTTACTGCGACCGAGTGGAATTCGAAATTGACAAACGGTTACATTCAAATATTATATGATGACTAATAATATAAAGATATATATGAATATAGGATCTCACTTATATAATGAATGAATGGGTCGGTGAAGACGAATGCTAGCGGAATTGACTCATTGCTAGTCTTGTCAGTAGAGTTCTTCTTTTCTTTTTCTTTTCTTTTTTTCCCCCTTGTCACAGATGTTATGAGCTACCTACTTAAATGTAATGTTAATGCTTTAATACTACAATGTATTATTGATTGAATATGTAAATCATCATTTAGACATTTGGCTGAGTTAGGAGGTACTGACTTCATAAAGCCTTTGAAAGACAAAACAGGGTTCATCATATGGAAAGCAAGTGTACATTTTGATGAACAACGGGTCAGTTTACAACAAAGCAAAATATGATGTCCAGACAATGAGGAGATGAATTCACCTTTTGCTCATTCATAGCTAGACATGGTAGTTGTTATGTTTTTCTATTTTCAGTGTTATACATACTTATGTGTTTTTAACATTGTGTTCTAAGACAGTGGTGTATAACATAGTGTTCTAATATTGCTCAGTGTTTTAACATTGTGCTAGACAGTGTTTTAACATTGTGTGATATATGGTATTTTAGCAGTGTTTTAACATTGCTGGACAGTGTTTAAAAATTGTGTGTTACTACTGTTACATAGTGTTTTAGCACAGTGTTTTAACATTGTGTTGTAACATTTATGCATTAACACAAGTGATTTAGCACTGTGTTTTAACATTATGTCTTAACACTGTCCCCAAAATTCAATATGGGCCTTTCTTTCCTTCCTACCATTCACCCAATTTATTTAAGATCTCTACACTTCTACTTCAGTTTTATTTATATTTGCAAACACTTTCATACAATGGTCAGTCTAATGGCCTCCTTTTGCAATCAAGAATTGACAGACCCATAAACGTTGATATCAGAAAATCAGGTCATCCAAACAATATCAGTTTTTACTTTTTTTAGGGGTCTCAAATTTGATAGGTCATGGGTTTGAAATGTTTGCACTCGTAGGTTGTAGCTGTAAGTCCTTCCTAAAGGATGTTTATATTTTTTTTCAGCACTTGGTTATTGAAATGCGTTTTGATGAGGTTATTATAACTTAGAAGGCACCTTGTGTGAATAATTATTGATATCGCAATTAGAATATTATTGTACATTATTGAGTGTGGCTCAAAGCATTAGAGTGACACCGAAATTGATTTCTGTACGGCTGTACTTCATGTCCACGTAACAAAGAGTATATTTGTACAACTATGACTGGTAACACTGGTACTGGTAATACTAATACACCTACATAACTTAACACACTTGTAATTGTGAGGAACGGTGTAGGGAAGATGCTGCTTTCAATTTCAAATCAAACCAAATTGATCTGTCAGAAGACAATATTTTCATCTTTTCAACGTATTGATAAAAATACTTTACATTTATGAATTGTGTATGTTATATATATTATATTATGCTCTTACCAACAATATAGTAAGAGATTCATACACAATACATTGTTTGTTATGCTGTGTGATATATGATTGAAACACTTAAAATCAGGTGGTACTGAATTGTAGATTTTTGCTTTCTACTACAAGTAGTTTGAAATATATCGTTACTAGTCTGATAAAAACACGTATATATATATATATATATGCCAGAGCAAATTTTACAGAAGAAAGTTACTAAAAAAAATTTCAAAGGCTTCCTCAGATGCACAAGAATCAACAGAGTTTTTACAAATGACATAAGAAAAACAATTGAATGTATTTTGGTCAACTTTGATCGTTTGATCATTTGATCATATTTAGGTGATTGTATGGCGTCGGTGGTCATGGTTAAGCTGCCAGACTTGGGATCATAAGGTCCTGGGTTTGAATCCTAGCAAAGCTAGATCTGGCATTGTCTTCTTTGGGAAAGACACTTAACACATATTTTGTACACTCAACCCAGGTCCAAATGGACACAAACACTAGCTTGGGAGTAAAACCTGTGTCACGGTCAGACTAGCATTCTGTCCAGGGGGTGATTGTTGTCGCCTATTCCACTTCACTCTACAAAGACTAGGATAAGCTCCGGCTCTATGGGCCGTATAATGACAGTGCAGGAACTTTACTTTTACTTTACTAGGTGATTCAACTGGTTTATCAATTTATTTACGGGGGGGGGGGGATTGAAAATTTGGCATATACAATTATACATGTTTTTATCAGAATGGTACCAATATTCTCAAACTTTTTCATGACCTTTCTTTATGCATACATACCACTGTCTCTTATGTCCTGTTTCCTCTAACTTTTCATGAGATGAAAGATAATGTGTTATGACTATACGTACCCAAATATATCTACATACATATGTAGGTGTATATGCATTCTCTTCTACGTCTTATTTCCTGTTGCTTTTACCCTGAGGTACGTCTGAAGACATTCTAAATTAAAATGCTATAAACATAAAATGCACCATTAAACTTACGACTCAAAGTTTGTTTTTAATGCCCTGTGTTGTTGAGATTACTTGTGTGGTGGTATCAAATCTTCATCTTTTTCTCTCTTTTTTTTCCTCTCAAATTTGTTTTTATTTAGTGGGCAGTTGGCCGGTGCTGGTGGTTTATCCTTCTTTCCTTTTAATTCTTTCACTTCTCTTTCATCTTGCTGTTTCTTCTTAATTCACCTTGAGATCATGTCATATGGTAAGATTTCTCTTCAAACCAGTCTGTGATAACTAGCAGTTATCAAGTCATTTTGTGACAGGAAAAAAAGGTGGGTTGGGTTTTTTTTCGTGTACAGGCTTTGTTTGAATGAAACAAAAAAACATCAAAAACACAAAAATGAAAAGAAAACTGTTGGAAACACAAAAGAAAAAAAAGTAGCTAAATTTGAGCCTTTCCCCACCCTTTCCTCACTTCTGCCTACCTGTTTGTTCTTTCAATTTTCATCCTCTTGACATTAACAGACTGCTTCGCACAAAGAGATAATTTTGCCTCCTCTGTCCCCTACTCCTACGGAGTAACGTTATATTATGAGTCACACTGGTTCAAAACCATGACTGACCCATGGTGTGTTGGGTTTTTTTCTGACGATGTACTTAGAAAAGATACACCTCACACTGCTTTCCTCACTGAAATCAGTACCCAGCTATGGGTAGAGAAAGTCACTTATAATATATTATCAAACTCCATGTACGAGGAAGACATCCCATTAACAATTTAACATAGTTTATGATACACATACACCTTATTTCCATATGGGTTTTTTTTATTTTCCTGTTAGGAAAAATCCTAATTGAATCAGTGTTATAAAAATTAAGGAAATAAGAAAACGGATGATAAAACATGCTGGGAATTCAAGTAAAATGTTTAATGAAGTTTGATATTGTCAATAGTGGTTTCTATACCTATACCTTTGTATTTGAATGAAATTGAAATGAAAATCAAATGTAAAATACGCAAGAGAAATCAGGTGACAAAATGACTGATTTACACACATTCAACAAATAACTGATTTACACACATTCAACAAATAACTGACTTATACATGTTCAACAAATGACTGATTTACATACATTCAACAAGTGACTGATTTACACACATTCAACAAATGACTGATTTACACACAGTCAACAAAAGACTGGTTTACACACTTTCAACAAAAGACTGGTTTACACACTTTCAACAAACAACTGATTTACACACATTGAACAAACGATTGATTTACACAGATTCAACAGTTAAAGTATTTACAGTAAAGGATAAAAATGAGAAACTGTTGCAGTAAGGGGTGATACAGCAATCAGCTGGCCATAACATAAATTCACACGTACACACACATTCATAACAACACGTAAATGTTGTTGCTTGAAGAAAACAATATGATTTCTCTCTAGATCTACATGAAAATCATTTTGATATGATACATAAATCAAAATACAAATATAACATAACGGTTTTGTGACAAGGAAATTTAGAGATTTGATAATAATGATACTTTGAAACGCCATGATGTATAAAAGGCATGCAAATGGATGATGATGATGATAATACATATCTCCTGTTCCTATGAATTAGTTTTAAATCTAGAGTATTTCAGGCAAGAGTTTTCATTTAAAATAAAATCGATACACCTTCACCTTAATCTCTAGACAAAAAATGACCCAAGTCGCTCGCATTGCAATGGCGTAAAAGTTATGAAGACCACTTTGGCCAATAGAGCCAGAGCTTATCCCAGTTTCTATGGCATGACGCAGGACACAGTGCACATGGACATGACACTAGTCCATCGCAGATTTTAGTACCCGGTTGGTGCTGGTACATGGATCCAATGAGGTTATTGTGCATGTAAGGTGTTCCCAAAGAGTAACAAAATGGTTGCAAGGATTCGAACCCAGGATCGTAAGATCCAAAGTCTTAACAGCCTAACCACTAAGCCACCAACTGTAAAAAGAGAAAACAGTTGCCAAATTCTTCTCTTGAATACAGTAAAGTATTGCTCATCAATAGACCAACGGTTGAAACAATTAAAATTCCATAGCCATTTTACATTCTGGGAAAATTTGAATACATTTAAAGATGAAATAAATGATTAAAATGATGCCACAATTTACACAAAATTAGATTTCACCAGTAGTCAATTTCTGTTACCCGGTACGTCTTATTTGTAAATGTTTCATATTTGCTTGAAATGAAAATATGTCAACCCTACAGCATTTAAAACTAGAAACAAAAGTGTTTTCAGACAAAACTCTGTATGAGCTAAGATCAAGAAGATTGACAGAAAAAAACGTTTTTTGAAACGTGAAATGGTCTGCAAATACGAATGCAAGGTTTAAACACTGTAGTATTTATTAAAACAAACAACAAAAAGTTGCAATACGTTTTGATGCTTCAACAAAGAAATAAATGACCTTGTGCTAAATGACATACTGTATCAGTGTATGTTCATGCTACCAATTTGATGAAAGCACAGGATATATATAATATATACATAATATAACATATACCCCAAATTTTAAATTTTCAACTCTTGCATAAATTCTGTTTTCGTCTAAACAATGTCGAAACCCAATGGTATTTGTTAAAGAAGGACGGCTGATTTATGAAATTTAAAAATCATGCCTCTCAATTCATGGGAAATATTGAAAGTCAGCCAAAATAAACCTTAAGCATTGTCAATTTTGTGTTTCGAGTGTTTTGAAAAGACTTAAAAGAAATAAATCATTAAATGTTAAATGACAACCTACTACATACTTACAATATGTAAATGTTAAAACACATTCATGATGATAACATTTGTTTGTTTCGCCACATGTGAAACGTATGCACTGCAACAAACAGACGAGAGAT
This sequence comes from Doris montereyensis, assembly GCA_037039925.1. Lineage (NCBI taxonomy): Eukaryota > Metazoa > Mollusca > Gastropoda > Nudibranchia > Dorididae > Doris > Doris montereyensis. The sequence goes on along the minus strand of JAXRKP010000366.1, from coordinate 268,694 downwards.
CAGAGTGATAACTTAAAAAATACTTAAAGCATATTAAACTACAAATTACAGCACAACAAAGCTGATGATCAAAAGAATGAAAAAATCTATGCATGTACGACCAAAGAAATGAATAATACAATACACACACGCGCGTATATAGACAAATACAATGGTTTGTTTGTTTCTTTGGATTTATCCATCAACAATGTGCGACAATCTCAGGGTAAATTAAACAGAAGCAGCAAGACAAACGACATATCAACAGTGAAAGCAGAAAACCGTGTAAGTATTAAATTAGTAATACTTTTTTTTTCTGCTTTTTTAACCTCAGGAAGCCCCTATGCTTTGTCTAGTTAGAATTCCGTGGCACAAGAGAACCAATAGAAACCTGTGTATCCCTATTGAGTCTAGTTTTTGACACTTGCAAACCATGTATGTCTGTGAAAATAGATTAAATAGCGCAGCATCATTTTCTTTGTTTTTCTCAAAACATCCTAAATTGGACTTTAACGGTTTGCAACTTTCAGTTATCTATATATATATAATTATGAGTCAGTCGTTCTTCGTTCGCCAAAGCCTCTGTTGCCAGGCCATTCAGAGTAACCATATTTTGGATGTAGGTTTTAAATGATCCCAAGATCGTTTTCAGTTAAGGAATTTTTCTACCAGAAGTGATGTTTAATTAATGAAAATTTCATTGTTTCCTCATCTTCGAGAAGAATTTTTCTTTACCTAAGATTTTATAATTAAAAAGTCGGAATAGTACCGTTCATAGAAGCAACAAGACAAACGACTGTGTAACCTCAGTTTTGAATACTGACTCGATGTAAATATCGTACTTGGATGCTTGTATGGTGTATGTAATAAAAGTCAAAGAAAAGAAGTAGGACTGCCAACACAAATGGGGAAGGACATGGCATTTAACATACCACCATCAGCACTATATAATCATGTTCAAATGACACTACGAATATAATCAGATTAAGATGAACCGATCATATTGAGATGAACTAATTGTATTCAAATGGTAAATGATACATTACTTTTTTCATTACACTTTTTTTGGTTGCTTATTGTTTGTGGAGGTTGATGCGTGCTGCTGATGGGCCTCTCCTTTTTTTTTTTTCTCTATTTGTTTTTTACATTTGTCTCCATTGTCTGTCATCATCTGTTTCCTAGTAACTCACCCTGTGACCACCACATACGGTGGATAGGGTCAATTCCACATTATAACCAAACAACCAAGTTTGGATGGACTTGAGACTTTTGCTCAATCTTCCGGATGTCTGACGCAACTTTAAATTGACAACACACGTCATAAATGAACAAAAAAGATGTAACAAAGAAAGAATTTGAATAAAACATTTTCATGGCTTCTTATCCGTGTGATAGCATGGCTTTTTATCTTACGATGACATGACTTTTTATCCTTGTGATAGCATGGCTTTTTATCCTTGTAACAGCACGGTTTTTTATCCTGTGATAGCATGGCTTTTTATCCTTGTGACACCATGGTTTTTTATCCAGTGATGACATGGCTTTTTATCCTTGTGATAACATGGCTTTTTATGCTTGTGATAGCATGGCTTTTTATCCTTGTGATGAAATGGCTTTTTATCCTTGTGATAGCATGGCTTTTTATTTATCCTTGTGATGACATTGCTGCTTTCAAGAGATAGGACCACACTGCCTGAATTTCAACATTATCACATTATCACAAAGTATTTAGGACTGTACTTAACAACATGTCTATTCAGAAATGCATGCAAGTGCCTGTAAACCGCAGTATGCAACTTAAGGACAGAAAATTAAACGTGCATATATGGGTCTGAAAGTGCATAACATCAACAAGCAGTCAAAAACGTTCCTTTGTTATTTTACGTTTATTTCTTTTTCTTTTCTTTAATTCCCTTACAAGTCCATCTGAATCTGAATAAGAGTTTTAATATACCAGCTAAACAGCTGTCTTGGATTCAGGAGGTTCAAATCACTCAATTTCAATATGGGTTTTTTCCCCCCCACAAGGAAGAGAAGAAGTTTAGAGAGATGGTAACCAAGCAAGAGAAAATTTGTCATTTGAAATAGTCACGTTGCACTAAACTCCAAAGTAAACAAAAAACAAACAAATGTTAACTTAATAACCAACAAAACCTTGTACACATTTGAATCTCTGCCCATTGCAGCAATCTGATTATAAAATTTTAATTTTTAGCACGTCGTCATCGTTTTACATGTACGTATGTTCTATGGAATTCTTAATCGTACTGCCAAATGCCATATATATTAATTTTTCATGCATTTTGTGTGGTCCATGATTGCGTTCAATTAATATCTTACTGTAAAGCGCCAACGAGCATTTGTGTGGATCAGCTGCACTCTCATTCAACAAATTCATTCTTATTATTCTTATTATTCTTATTATTATCATTAATACTATCACAAAAAGAATCATTCCAAATATAGGACAAAACGCTACGATGACAATCTCTTTAAGCAAACAAACGCGCAAACATAAATCCAAAGATTAGACACGAGTTCATTCCCATCTGCTTCTCCGTTTTTTACGAGAGGGCGCTGCCTCCAAGTCCTGTTCTTGAAGCGCCCCCTACCCCTGCTGGTTGAATCATTTGTGGCTGTAAACTTGAATTAAGTTGGGAGACCCCACCAGCAGCGGCGTAGTTTTCCTCACTACGCAGATCTATCTTGCTCTTGGGCATTAACAAAGGAGCTTTTGAACTGAGCCTGATAATGGACAGAGAGATAATATGATAATTATGATTATATTCATAAATTGTACAACAGTAAGGTTCCTTTTTAAGGCTGCTATGGCTTATGGAGCCAGAGCTTATCCCAGTTTCTATATAATGTTAAGCAAAATAAGGGGATAATAAATTTGTCTCCTAAACAAGAAGCTGATCTATGGGGTAGTTTACTCCCCAGCTGGTCCTGGTACCCATTTGCTCCTGGATCGAGAAGAGAAATGTGTTTGAGTTGATTTTAAACCCACATCCACAACTATGGAGATCTCGGGGCTTGTGGTGGGGTTTTTAATCTTGCCCGGACTGCCCTATAAACATCCAAGGTATCTCAACGTGCACAGAGTGGTGTGACCATTCTCATCACATATCTCCGACGGATCTCTGTGTAAATCCAACTTCCTCGACCACTGGGATGGATTAACGGATTTACTCCAAAAACAAATTGAAAAAATATTTCAACCTGGCGGGCGCAAACTCATGACCTTTTGGTTGAGAGGCCAACACCTTGCCTCTGGACCATCAAGTCCCCCAGAAATGTGTGCAGCGTATTTCCCAAGAAATATTAATAATAATGTACATTTCTATTGCGCATTCATCCCTACAAGGGTAAGGTTCTATGCGCTTTAAATATTTTAAGAAAAAAATATTATACATGTGTTACATATGATACACAATATGAATTTCCTACATCAAGCTACATGAATGTGTACAATTTATGACTTGATTATTGATTTTGATTTGATTTATCCACATCCACAACTAAGGTAATCTCGGGGTTTTTTGGTAGGATTTTTAATTTTGCCCTACTGCCCTGTAAACAGCCAAGGGATCTTTAACGTGCACAGAGTGTTGTGATCTGCACACGGGACCTCCTTTTTTATCGTCCGTCTCCGATGGGACTAGGTGTCGATCCACCTACTTGGACCAGGGGGTAGATTTTGCTCGAAAAAAATCGAATAAAGTTTTCAACCGTTGGCGGGCTCAAACCCACTACCTTTTGATTGAGAGGCCAATACCTTGCCTCTGGACTACCGAGTCCCCACAATTTTATGACAAGAAAAACCGACAATGCAAACAAGAAAAAGAAAGTCATTTAACAGTGGAACACAGCACATCCAACTAATGTTGCCACGATTGGAAGACAGGACCTCGTGATCACAAGCCTGGCAGCCTAACAACCCCATTTATAAAAGGTTGGGGCTTTTTCTCTTTAACGGACTAATTTATCTAGTTAATATAATGGGGCAAAGCAAAAGCATTGTATTTGCATCACAGGATGGTGTATCCTATTCAATTCATTTAAAATTTACCCAGTTCACCATAAGGGGTGATCTAAGGGTGAATTAAGAAAGAGAAAATAACAAGATGAAAGAAAAGTGAAGGAATAAAAGGAAAGAAGTAGAACCCACCAGAAGCATCCGCCAACCACCCGCTAGTTTCGTCTAATACTCAACAAATAACAAGAGTGAACTTAGAGGAAACAGCAAGATGAAGACATGTCAAAGAGTGAAAAGAAATAAGTGGAACCTACCAGTAGCAGCCTCTGGCTGCCAGCAAGAAAACTGAGCTAATAGCAAATTTGTACTCACATGAAAACTGAGCAGATAGCAAATTTGTACTAACAAGAAAAAGATAGCAAATGAGCAGATAGCAAATTTGTGAAAACTATTGACAAGAAAACTGAGCTGATAGCAAATTTGTACTCACATGAAAACTGAGCAGATAGCAAATTTGTATTAACAAGAAAACTGAGCTGATAGCAAATTTGTACTCACATGAAAACTGAGCAGATAGCAAATTTGTATTAACAAGAAAACTGATAGCAAATTTGTACTAACACGAAAACTGAGCATAGCAAATTTGTACTAACAAGAAAACTGAGCAGATAGCAAATTTGTATTAACAAGAAAACTGAGAACAGATAGCAAATTTGTACTAACACGAAAACTGAACAGATAGCAAATTTGTACTAACAAGAAAACTGAGCAGATAGCAAATTTGTACTAACAAGAAAACTGAACAGATAGCAAATTTGTACTAACAAGAAAACTGAGCAGATAGCAAATTTGTACTAACACGAAAACTGAGCAGATAGCAAATTTATACTAACACGAAAACTGAGCTGATAGCAAATTTGTACTAACAAGAAAACTGAGCAGATAGCAAATTTGTACTAACACGAAAACTGAGCAGATAGCAAATTTGTACTAACACGAAAACTGAGCAGATAGCAAATTTGTACTAACACGAAAACTGAGCAGATAGCAAATTTGTACTAACATGAACACAAAAAATTTGTACTGAGCAGATAGCAAATTTGTACTAACAAGGAAATAGCAAATTTGAGCAGATAGATAGCAAATTTGTACTAACACAAAAACTGAGCTGATAGCAAATTTGTATTAACACAAAACTGAGCAGATAGCAAATTTGTACTCACATGAAAACTGAGCAGACAGCAAATTTGTACTAACAAAAACTAAACAGATAGCAAATTTGTACTAACACGAGAGCAGATAGCAAATTTGTACTAACAATAAAACTGAGCAGATAGCAAATTTGTACTAACAATAAAACTGAGCAGATAGCAAATTTGTACTCACACGAAAACTGTGCAGATAGCAAATTTGTACTAACAAGAAAACTGAGCTGTTAACAAATTTGTATTGACACAAAAACTGAACAGATAGCAAATTTGTACTAACACGAAAACTGAGCAGATAACAAATTTGTACTAACACGTCTACTGAACAGATAGCAAATTTGTACTTACACGAAGATTGAACAGATAGCAAATTTGTACTAACAAGAAAACTGACTAGATAGCAAATTTGTATTGACACAAAAAGTGAACAGATAGCAAATTTGTACTAACACGAAGACTAAACAGATAGCAAATTTGTACTAACACGAAGACTGAACAGATAGCAAATTTGTACTAACACGAAGACTGAACAGATAGCAAATTTGTACTAACAAGAAAACTGACCAGATAGCAAATTTGTATTGACACAAAAAGTGAACAGATAGCAAATTTGTACTAACACGAAGACTAAACAGATAGCAAATTTGAACAACTCAACACCTTTGGTTACAAATTTACAAGGTCCTGTAAGTCTTTCATGTTAAAAGCAAGATTTGCCTGAAAAGACAAAGCTGATATTCTGAGTTGATTTGATTTGATTTAATTTACCCACATCCACAACTATGGTGATCTCGAGGTATTTGGTAGGATTTTTAATTTTGCCCGTCCGGACTGCCTTGTTGTAAACAGCCAAGGGATCTTTAACGTCCACAGATTGTTGTGATCTCAACACAGGACCTCCTTTTTATCGTCCGTCTCCAATGGAACTACGTGTCGATCCACCTACCTGGACCAGGGGATAGATTTTGTTCTAAAAAACTTTTTAAAATTTTCAACCGTTGGCGGGGTTCAAACCCACTACCTTTTGGTTGAGAGTGAGAGGCCAACATCTTGCCTCTGGACTACAGAGTCCCTCTCCTAATGGGAAATACATCTATCCATTGCAAACTTTGATGAGCATGTACGTGCCAACAGCATGTACGTGCCAACAGCATGTATTTGCCAACAGCATGTACATGCCAACAGGAAACAGTAACTCACTTTAAACGCCGACTTCATTGACGAGAGCCTGTCCAACTGCCCTCTACCACTCGCAGCACGGAAACTGCTCAAGCTCATCGTGTCCGATACTTTGGAACTCTGCAAGAAGGAAAAAGGTTATTTGTTGTGGGGGTTTTTATTAAGGGAGCTGAATTTTGAAATTTGGATAAAAAGTATCAAATTTTAGATATTATTGTTTTTATATGCTATAATCCTTATAGAATTGGTCTGCAATAGTACTAAACATAAAAACTCTATGGTTGGTGAAACTATCTGAACGCGTAAATCCTTGAAATATGGGATGTGAGATTTTCCCATAAAATAATCAAACACATGCTGTTTTCATATCCTTATAAATATTGGAGTCTTTGAACAAATAGAAAAGCTCATGATCTAAACAAAGATTTCCATTTTTCTTCCAAAAAACATAGTATAAGGTTCAATTATATTTATGAAGTTTTGTGCTTCTCCTGAAAAATTATGTCGGGCTGACTTTCGCGCTCAGACAATTTTACAGACGATATCTAAATGTGATTCTGGGACTTTATTATTGGAAAAATATTATAAAATTTACTCAACTTTCCTCCTACAGATTTGAAAATATGGAAATAAGATAGAGTACTGCTTGTCATAAGTGCTATTTATCTCCTACATTTAAATTGCCTTCTCCTGAAAAATTATGTCGGGCTGACTTTCGCTCAGACTTTTCCTTTATTATTGGAAAATATTATAAAATTTACCATTCAGATTTGAAAATATGGAAATAAGATAGAGTCACTGCTTGTCATAAGTGCTATTGATGCAATGGGAAATTCTTCCCATTCGATACACAGTGAATTTAGTATCGATGCTACAACACTTCAAGCCCTTAACTGTAAAATGCTTCCATGCATATTTTGGGTTTCGGAAATACAAAATGGCCTTTTTTATCAAAACTAGCTAGTCTTGCAAACATTTCGCCAAAAGTTAAAAAAGTTGCCCTTAGACTGACCAAACGGGCTATAGATCATCGTATAATTACATAATTACCCCCCTCCCCTCCCGACACAGTTTTCCTCTCTCATGAATCTGTATGTTTAGCTTTAACTTTCTTCTGCCTCCCTGCCTCAGCCACAGACTACCATGAGCCACTTTGACGGTTCCAAATGAAATACAAACTCACTGCAGTAATAAAACCATGTTTCAACATTGAAGTTGAAGACTAAACTATGTTTCAATATTGAAGACTAAACAATGTTTCAACATTGAAGACTAAACTACGTTTCAACATTGAAGAATACAAACTACGTTTCAGCATTGAAGACTAAACTATGTTTCAACATTGAAGAAGACTAAACTATGTTTCAACGTTAAAGAAGACTAAACTCATTGAAGACTTACGCCTTCCGCACCCAGTCCAGGCCTTTCCTTGCACCTGACTTTGTTCCCTGAAATGGCCTTTCCTCTTCCACCTTTGAATCGATTTTTCTTGAACCAGGGACACTGTTGACAGACATTAGAAGATAAGTAGTAGTAATGTACATTGCACATTTGATTCATCCACATTTACCCTGTCTATCGTATGTGATGGTGATCTTCGGAGTGAATTTAGAGGAAAACAAAGGATAAAAAAGACACGTAAAAAAACAAAAGGAAAGCAGTAAGACCTATAAACTATAAGCAGTATCCACTAACCGTGCATGTACATTACAAAACAAATTGTGTTGCAACCAATTGAAATAACATACATCTGTATTGGCAAGGGTTTTTTACAGTAAAATATCGGTTAAAGGCAAGAATATCAATAAGTGGTGAATCTAAGGCATAACAAAAATGTTATTTTCAAAACCATATAAATTAACATCTTAAGATAGATGAACATCTACCAGTGTTGCAAGTGATGTAATACATTCACTGGAAATGTGTCACAGTATATTTCTTTACGTCTTTCTCTATGGTCTCTGTTGAAGGATATCTTTATAAAGCTTGCAACGCGCAGCTGTTCCAGCCTTCAAAGTTACAAGGTGTCTAAAGACACTGCAAGTAAAACCTTCAATGATAATGTTACAATTCAAAAGCAAGAGAATGAATTAAATCACTTCAAAACAAATTAATTTCAACTTATACTCACACCAAAAAAGGAATAAATCATACGCTGACGAAATATAACAGGAAATGCTATGGCCTGCTAGGGACTGTCTGCGGTTGAGTAAATATCTCACAGGCCAATTTCAAAAAGACCGTTTAAACATTATCGTCTTTCAAACTTTGTTGGCTCATTAAATTTTAGGTGTCTGCTCCTGTTGATATCCCTTTCTATCAATGGGTTTTACAAATTTTTTTCCATTTATCTTCTATTGTCGTACAAAACTGTTTACACATACCTTATTAGCCAATTCAAGCAGATTTGTGGGAACTCGCTGGTTGGCTCCTTCTAAATTCTGCGAACCAAATGCGGGGCAAATTCTTTATCTTTTTCTGTGATAAGAGTGTACGCATGACCCTTTGTGCCTGTGGAGATTTTAGAGCAAATAGAAGACAACCTCAGGAATAAGTGGCGACAAACAAACAAACAAAACAGAAGTTGTTTTTTTTAATCAATAATCCAATGCCATTTCACCCCCACTCTGAAGTCCCTATAGAAAGCTCCATAGGACTTTAAACAAAATCAGTTTAGTTATTAGAACGGCAAATTATTCTTCCAACCATGTTCGTGTGACTTGATATTTCTGTCACATCTGACCAAAAGTCTTGTGAGATTGAATTGTACATCATTTCAAGGACAAGTTTATGATTTTTGCAAACACTTTTTTTGAAAGCAACGCTTAAAAAATGACTTCCTTAGAAGCCATGTGTAAATATCCATCTTTAATTTTTGTAAGATAAAGCAATCAAGTATCAACTTATGATTTTTACACTCTTATTTCACTTCAGAATCCATGATGTATAGTGAGCAAATGATAATCATGATGACAATAATAAAATAAAAAATTTGATTGTAGCAACCAAGGAGTCTAGAAAATTATTGGACTTATTGTTTCCATAAATACTCTTTCAAATACAGATCTAATTACACAAAATGAAACGTTTTAGAAATCTAGACACAAATTGTACTACCATATTATTCCTTATAAGAAATATACTGTTCACAAAAAGAAAAGCATATTAGTTCTATGTGACTTAAAATCTTTTCTACGACTTATTGCCAATATTTCATAATAGTGTTTTGTTTTGTTATCGTGGGTGTTTTGTTTTTTTTAACCAATCTTTTACTCTAAACTCTGTCTCAGTAAATAAATCAAGATATGAAGATTTCATTTCCGTGATTTTGTCCTTTTTGTACCTATGATATGCCTTTCTTTTTCGTGCACAACATAAGAAAAGATTAAATAACACAAGCAAATATTATAGCATTAAAACATGAGATCGTAAATGACTCACCAGCTCTGCCAGTACGACCAATGCGGTGTGTGTGAGTATCAATATCCTTGCAACATCGTAGTTAATGACGGTCCTTATGTGGGGGATGTCTAGACCACGGGCTATGAGAGAGGACAAGGAGTCAGGTAAAATGCGGTAGAAAATATCCAACGAGAACGTGTACACCAGGATGCTTAAGCAACTCTGTCATTTCTTCTTCCATTACAAAGGACCCGGATCGCTTTGAGCTCGATGAGAACAGTCAATATGGCAACTATCATGCCAACTAAGCCTTAAGCGACTGAACTGAAAGCCAGCTACAGTAATTTACAACTAGATTTCTCTAATAGCCAAGTGAAGGAATTGTATCCTGTTGTGCTAAACCATCTCACCTATTCATAACAGCAAACATAGAATTATTTTAGTAAAAGGGAAGAAAAGGAAACTTAAGAGAAAAATATATTAAAAGTAGAAAACCTCAAATAATCTAAAATCAGAGGAAATCTGAAAGATTTACATCCTTGTACTATAGAATCTTACCTGCAACATCTGTGGCCACCAATATGGAAACTCTTTCTTTTTGAAGGCGCTAATGATTTCGTTTCTCTCTATTTGACTCATGTCTCCATGCATGAGACCCACTAGATCACAAACAAAAACAAGAAAGAAATAACAAAAAATATTACACAAAAAGAGTGTATTTTATCACAAAAAATTCAGAGGTTTGTTTCACGGAAATTCACCACACTTACCATATGCGAAGGTGATCTCAGGGTGAATTTTGAGCAAACATGAAGATGAAAGACAAGTGAAAGAATGAAAGAAAAAAGAAGTAGGACCTACCAGTAGCCCCTACCAAAGGTTGGAAGAGATAAAGAAAGGCTTTGGAATATTAAATATTTGAAGACTACTTCCTTAAAGTGACAAGAATCTGTCAATGTCATAGGACCTTTGCAATTGTCTAAAATGGTAAATAAAAAAACTTAATGTAGAAATAATTCCTTCCCATGAGACAATGTCATGCATGCAATAAAAGAGTTCAATTTTCTCAACGATTGGTCACACAAATGAACTCATAGTATTCTTAAAGTCTTCATTCCATAACATTAAGCCTCAAGGCAGTAACTGTATTCATCTGCAGGATAATGACTATGACCTATGCGGGTTTTTCAATCGACGTTTCCCATGCCCATGGTATGCAGTGATCTCAGGATGGATTCAAAAGGTAAGAACAGGATGAAAGACATGTGAAAGAGTGAAAAGGAAGAAGTAAGACCTACCAGTGGTACCAAGTAACCCCCTCCCCCCCCCGTCATTTACTTACATTCCATGTCTCTGGCTTTTAAATTGGTTGCCAGTTCCTCTGAATTTGTTTTCCGGGTCACGAATATCAACACACTGCCCTCTAAGAATAGAAGAAGCAAAACAGGACATTCTCATTAAAACGCTTCCTGAACAAAAAGATATAGAAGCTGAACAAAGTGCCATAAACAAACTACAACAACAAAAAATATAATTAAAATTAAGATGCATTAATAGATTCATGCATTTTATCTAAATGCAAAGACTGTTCAAATATCATCATAATAAACTAATTTGTTCAAATAACACAGCATTTTAATTTCTTCTTCTTCTTGTTTAAATGTTATAATTCATTTATTCAAATATCATAACATAAATTTTTTCTTCTTTTAATAACATAATATTAAACTTATTTGTTCAAATAAGATCAAATTAAACTCATTTGTTCAAATAACGTAATTATAAATATAATCTTCACACTGTCTATCAGATCGATGAAAACGGTGATGATTATGATGAGTTATTTGAATCCCCAATTTCCCCCTGAACAAACACAAATAAATGTGGTACACTTTGACACACACATTTATTTGACTGGCTCTAGAGAAATCACACACTCACAAGAGAAATTGTGCACTTACTAGATGTAAATCCTACTTTAGAAATCCTGTTCTCACAATATGTAATACCACCAATTCTCTACAACATCATACACTAACTAGATGTTAAACCAACAATTCTCTAGAGATGTCACACACATGCTAGATGTAAAACCAACAATTCTCTAGAGACATTATCCACTTACTAGATGTAAAACCAACAATTCTCTAGAGACATTATACACTTACTAGATGTAAAACCAACAATTCTCTAGAGACATTATACACTTACTAGATGTAAAACCAACAATTCTCTAGAGACATTATACACTTACTAGATGTAAAACCAACAATTATCTAGATACATTATACACTTACTAGATGTAAAACCAACAATTCTTTAGAGACATTATCCACTTACTAGATGTAAAACCAACTATTCTCTAGAACATCATACACTCACTAGATGTTGATCACCAATTCTCTAGAGACATCACACACATTCTAGATGTGAAACCAACTATTCTCTAGAGACATCATACATTTACTAGATGTAAAACCAACAATTCTCTTGAGACTTAGCTTGCTCATTAGATCTATAACCAACAATTCTCTAGAGACATCAACACTCATGAAATATAAATCCAATAACTCTCAAGAGAAACCATACACTCAATAATGACAAGTGACAAGTTGTCACTTATTATCATCTATCACTTTTGACTTCACGCCACTGTGGCTCCTCCTTTGGGTTATAAAATACACTCACCAGATGTAAATCCGACAATTCTCTTCATGAGCCAAGACCACTTTGCAGGCCCGGGGCAAAATTTCTACAATCTGAGTGATGTCCTCGTTGGCCTGAAACAATCAATCAAAATCATACAGGTCACAGCTTTTCAAACAGACACAATTAATCAATAGTGGTGAATTGCCTTTAAGATTCTCCCCTTCTTTCAAAGTTAAGATTCAAAATCTGAAAACATAAAAGAATTCCTTGGAACATACTTAAAAACAAGAAGGAAGGAATATGAAAAAAAGAATATATATTCTATATCCTGCAAGCAAACACAGACATACATAACATGCTTCTGTTTTCATCCAGAATAAAATAACGAAAACCAAACAAATGACATTATATGTTGACGAATGCTGATATTTGCTGTATCCTTACACATATTTGAGTTTATTAGGCACCATGAAAAAAAAAATGTAATTAATCATTTCACATTATTTCTATTTCGATGCAATTAAAATTTAGTTAAATTCACAAACTAAAAGAATTTTTAGGTTAAATTGTTAAATTCACACCTACCTCTCCCACTTCTCCTTGCACAACACGAACAGGGTCTGCCAGAATGTCTCTCGCAAGTTTTTCAACTCTTTTACGAAATGTGGCACTGAATAAGAGAGCTTCAAAGAAGAATAGAAATATGATTATGAATATAAACATATGACATGGTAAGAAATAAAAACGACAGATTTATCAAAGTATAAATAAAAAGTTACATAGAAACCTTCTAATTTTTTTAAATTAATTATTTTTAGAAAAGAGGAACTCTAGACTCGTAGAGGAACTCTTGTGTGAAATATACTTCCACCACTGACAGTGCTAAAATGTATCTTATATTTTTTATTATTTTTTTTTACATTATGCTATAAATTAAAACTAAAGACCAACTTTCAAAATTTTATGCATATTGCATTCTTTGATTCCTATATAATATGACTGGCTATCTAGTTATAGGTGAAAGAATGGAGTGAAAATTTCACAACTCACTTTGTCTGTCCGGTCGTACATGGTTAGCAATAGAACGTACTTGCATTTCTGTTGGGACAGCATTGAAATTTGTTAAACACAAATAAGCAGATTTGGTTGGAAGGAAATCATAAAAAGACGATGAAAGATCAATAAATTATGATGCATGTATAAGATACAGTTTCAGGTTTTGTTTCATTGCAATTAAGACAGTCAACCATATGCAGTGATCTCAGGTCAAATTTATTCTTGTTTCAAGGGCATTATATTCCCTGTTAATTTCAGAGGAAACAGCAAAATGAAAGGAATGTGAAAAAGTGACAGGAAGGAATAATAAAAATAATAGAAGGAAATTACATTCTGTTACTCATAAAAAAGTTTAAAATTCATCATACAAATTCATTTCTGTCCGGAATGTTTTCACAGGTACTGCTGGAATAATTTTTTGTGGGTGAAAAATATTCCTACCAGCCAAAAGAAATTGCCCCTGACACGCCTCAAAAGTTGACAAACATAAAACTATTATACCTCAAATTGTTCTTATTGAATACAGAACCTTTCTAAGATTGTTTTATGCATGTGGAACAGAACTGAGACGTGTAACATGCTACAGAAGGTGGAGGGCCAGAAAAAAAGCAGCGAAAATAAAATATTAATTTTGATGTTTGCTCACATGAGAGAAGTAACTTGCTTGATCAATCAGGTAGGTTCTGGGGTCTATATCTTTGAAGGTAATGTAAATACTAATCAACAGAAACTTATAGAAGTGGAATATCTTGAAATCGAAGAAAAAAAATTTTTCCCTTTTTTGTCAAGCCAAGGAATCCATGTTTCATCTGAGTATCATTGACTCCTGGTCGCTTTCCATCTTTTGGTAAAAAAATGAAAGTGCTGGATGTTTCTTTATTGATTTCATTTCACCTACTGTATTTCTGTCCATTCTGAATTACTAGGGCTAGATCTAGATCTGTCAGAGCGAGAGCTAGCTTGCATTCTAGGTTTCTTTTACGACTAGGACCTGGTTGGTTGGGGAGATACCCTCCTCTCACCTTCCTCATCACTCGTACTAGATATTGATCCAGTAAACTCTAGATCATGGTCCCTAACACCAAATATTTCATCTTCCTCACTAGAGCTAGTAGAGCTACTTTCACCTAAACGAGCTGCTTAAAGCACTGTTAGTACTTAGGGAGTAATCGTGAACCAGATGATGGCAACACCATCTTGAAATCACATAAACCAATGTAAACAAAACAAAAACTTGCAGAAAATGCAATAAAAATCACTCTTTTTTTTTTTACAAAACAGCTGTCTGCAGGTTGAAATCTACAAGCTCTGGTATTCTACTTTCGTTATTAGCACTGGGGAAATAGCTAAAAAGTTTGAGTGGACTTCAGAACGAAACAAAACATGAGGCTAACAGCTGAACCCTGTGAGCATTTTTACGGTAAAAATAACCTTCCCATGTAACGCTGTGAGCGTTTTCCAGACACAAAGAATTAAGAACGAGATATATGTTAAAACACTTTCATATCATCCTCAGTCCTCAGGTGAATACAGTTTAGAAAAGATTATAATCTGACAATGGACACACTCACCAAATCCCATGTCAAACATTCTGTCAGCTTCATCGTACACAAGATACGTTACACGTCTCAAGTCCGTCACCTTCTTCTTCACCAAGTCAATGAGTCGACCCTGTTTTAGAAAAGACAAACGGAACGAAGAATTTGTTTGTGTAATTGAGATTTAGCTCATCCATCATGTGCAGTGATCTCAGGGTGAATTAAAAAGAAGGTTATTTGTTGAATTGAAAATTACCTCACCCACCTTCAACTATCATGGCGGTCTCAGGGGTGGGTGGATTAAGACGAAAGAGCAAGATGAGTAAAGACGTGTGAAAGAGTGATAAGAGAGAAATAGGACCTACTAGCAGCACTGCCAATCACCCCGAAACAGGAAGGTGAATGTTTACAACAAAGCAAACAGTCAAAGAGAGGTAGCCAACAAAAATCACATGAACTTTGATAAGAAAAAGTTTTCATCATCTAATCTGCCGATATGAAATGAAAAAACTTACGGGGTGGCAACAATAATTTCCGCTCCATCCTGACAGGCTTTGGTTTGTTCCCACATACTGCCGCCACCGTAGGCACACACCACGTTCACGTTGTACACTTTACCAAATTTTTTGCTTCATGGTAGATCTAGGAAGAACAAATCATTATTTCATCATCAGATATTTCCATTAAGTTTCATAATTTTAAAAATAATCAATGTTTGACTTTTATATATCTGTGGATCAAATATCTATCTATCTGTTTACCTATCTATCCATCTATTTATTAATATGTTGGATGTAGAGACGTATTCATTTTTTGCAATAGAAAGGAAGCAAAAATTTTCTACCTGTTTTTCTATGTTTTGTAGAATTATCTGTTAGGAACAAAATCAAACATTTAATACAAGGATAGTCTGTGGGGGGAAAAGTCACCAGAAAAAGAGGGGGAAAAAGGAACAATTTTTAAATAGAAATATAAAACTTCATATTTTACCTGTTGTGACAACTCTCTCGTTGGTGCTAAGATCAGGCCAATGGGACCCTCTCCTTTCTCTAATTCAGGCTGATGAAATAGTAAAGATTTAGAGATAATAGCCATTTTCATACTACATGTAATAGATCATTACATCCTATGCAGAGAAATCAAATGAGCCTTCCTCATATATCAAGCTGCTAAAAATCTATGGAGAAAATTCGTGTAGTTCTATCCTACACAGAATTACCTATTTTTTATGAATATTTAACATTAAAACACAAAACATGCTTTAACAAAGGATGATGACAGGAAGCCACACAACTAACTTAATAATTACTGATGATTTCTTAACAGTGACACAAAGTTCTCTTACCTGATCCATGATATGAATTAACAGAGGCCAGAGGAACGCAGCCGTTTTTCCGCTGCCTGTCTTTGCAATACCAATCATGTCTCGACCACTCATGGCTACAGGTACACCCTGATCAGAAATATAATAAAATGTCAAATATTTAACAAGAGGAAAAACCAATTTGGGAGATGCACAAAACTTTTATTTCATTTCTAATAGTTGTATCTTTCTCTTATAGCGGCAAAAAGTATGTGAAAATGGAAGAAAAGGCACTCCTTTTAAGGATGAAATAAAAGTGAAAAAGTGATTTTCAAAACTAGCCAGTATGAGATATTATCTAGTCAAACTTGATTTTTGTCAAATTTATATTACATGATCATCATGAAATTTGTATTTTATGATCTTAGTCAAATTTATAGTTTATGATCCTAGTTGAATTTATATTACATGATACTAGTCAAATCATATTACATGATCCTAGTCAAATTTATATCACACAATCCTAAAGAAATTTTAATTGAGTAATCATAATTAAATTTATATTGAATGATCCTAGTCAAATATATACTACATGATGTATGATCTGAGACAATTGTCACACATGTGTAGCATAGGCCATTCTACCAGGCCTAGATCTTGCTTTCACAAACACAGCAATGGCGCGTAAATGATCCTTCACTGCCGGCATTAAACTAAGAGTTTTTAAATTCTTAAATTGTCTTGCAACAGCCAATAATGTTGCAGCCACCACAAGATCTTCAGCAGGCAATTTGGCATTGTGTGTACGAAAGAATTCAAAGTTCATCAATATGGAACATATGGCTAGATCCTCCTGAAAATTTTCCTCTCAGAAAATATCCTATATTGTGATCACATATGTTGGTCTACAAATTAACACCAAAACCAAAACCCTTTTGTAAGATAATTCAATCGCATAGCAGAAGCAAGACGATGCATTTCAGCCTTTCCCAAACGTTAATTCTAAATCTTGCTTCTCTCCTACCATTTTGTGACTGAAGTGCTTTGAGTAGACAACTTTAAGAAATCACTACAACTTTTTTCTGTGCTGACAAAGACAACGTACCTGTGCTTGGATGGGAGTGGGTCGGGTGTACTCCGACTTCCTGACTGCTCCCAGCAAGGCTTCATCAAAACCAAAATGGGCAAAGCTGCTTACTGGATGAGGGGATCCAAGCCTGACACCTGGAGAGAAAAAAAACAGTTTAGCACAGTGTTTATCATAGCGCTCAACAAATTTAACATTTTAGAAAATTCCACATAAATCTCAAAGAGATTTTGAACCCTTTGGACCTGCAAGGCCAATATACAATATTTCAGGATCTGAGTTTTTGACACGTAAGGCCAATATATCAGGCTTGCCTTATTTTACTATATCCTGTAAGCCCAATATTTCAGGATCTGAGTCATTACTGAATGCTATATTGAGAGGCCTTCTAGAATCAACTTTTAGCCAGGCGTTATGTGACATCTTCTGTGTATATATATATATATATACATATATAGAAAGAGAGAGAGATTGAGAGGAAAGAGAGACATAGCCCGACATGAGGGGAAAACAGGTCCATATTCCCCCTAAAAGACAAGATATAGGGATTTTAGGGCTCGAGTTTCAAAGGGTTAAAACTTTTTTCTCTTTTCTTTTTCCTTTTAAAAATCATCATCAAATTTATACATATCACTTGGGCCACTGGAACATCATTACAGTACTTTAAAACTGTCTTTGTAAGTCAAGGTGTGAAAGCCGGAATCAACATTGATATATCTTCACAGCTGCAAATATATGATTTTCTTTCACTTTATCAATTTTGTTATTTTAGTCAAATTTAAGAATTTTCTTTTCATTGTCTGTGACTGCTTTTACTCGTAAAATTAAACAATTCTGAGATCTTTAAAGAACAAAACTACAGAAGAAAAGAACAGCTCCTTCCCTTTAATTTGACTAAATCACTAACTAATCTGCAGGCATCCTTACACAGCACGCAGACACTTGCATAGTGATTATAAATCAAACTTTTGATCAATATGAAACTTGGAATATTTTTTAATCAAATCACCTTCCCCTACAAAGTTCTATGAATGGAAGTATTTATTCTTTCAAACATAGCTTCCAATGAAAGTTTTCCCTTACACAGTTCTTTAAATAGGGATTTATCCTTTGAAACAAATAATACAAAGGCCACAATGGAGTGAAGTCAAAAATGAAAAACGACAATAAATGACAACAAACACCAATAAAGACAGAACAAACATGTGACGTTTCGGGTATAACCATTCGTCAATAAGGAAAAACATCTACAATCCAGATCTAAACACTAATTAAAGTATCACATAGTGTGATGTCAGGAGAAAAACAGAAAGGAGGAAGAAAGAAAGAAAGAAAAGATGGTGAAAGTGCAAGATGAAAGTTATCTCTAAAACACTGAGGCAAGCCACGATTACTAAATCACCTTGACGCAAAGTTTTGTCCTTAAATCATCCACCTGGCCGTGTGTAAGGCTGCTGATTTCTTCATGGGCCACGTAAAAATTTCGCTCAAACGGTTCGTAGTCGAAATCTGAATGGTCGATAGGAGGAAGGGGATCAATCACCTGCCAAAACAATACAAAATCATTAAAGAAACAATGGATGCCAAAGGGTATCAAGCGTGTTTAGATTTCAAGATGTCGTTTAGCACAAAAATTGATGTTTGGACCAAAGACACCCTGTATGTAAACACAAACTTACTAGTTATTCATTTTTTTAAATTAAATCAAAATTTTGAAAAGGTGGTTGAAACATAAAGACAAATTTAAGATTAGTGATTACTGGCTTGGTTTGGTAAAAAAAATCACAACTGATTTCATGAAAATGGTTTGTCACACCTACAAATGCATACACGGACAGGCTCCTAACTATCTCAACTCTTTAATTGATATCAACGTTCCAGCTAGAAGTCTAAGATCCTCAAACACAATCAACCTTAAAAAGAGGCGGTCAAAAACCAAATTCCTTGACGGATCTTTCTCTAATGCCGCACCCACTGTCTGGAATTCACTGTAAACAAAACCTAGAAACTGCAAACTGCACAACTGTTAAATCATATCTTAAAACAGAAGTAGTCCGGCTAGCATATTATTAACGTTTATCGCTTATTTACAATTGTAGTGTGATTTCTGTGAAGCGCCTTAGAGCATGCCAAATAGATTAAGCGTGCTATACAAGTGACTTACTATTATCATTATTATATTATTATGAACGCCATTACCGAAACCAAGCAATAATATCTTTTAAAATATTCAGAAACACACACAAAGTGGCCAAAAAGTCTAAGAGTTACCTTTTTCCGTTCAATTATAGGATTTCCATCACTATCATACTCGACAAATTCTTCTTCATCATTTATGACACCGGCATTTGGATTTTCTTCCATGTAGCGAAAGTAGGATTCTTGCACATCTTCATTGTCGATATCATCTCGAGTTCCTCTGAGGAGAGAATATAGAAAAATTATTGTTTTCACAAAATGTGAGCGTGCATTTCCAGCCAACCAGAACTTGTCAAATGACAAACATCCGGCCACGTCCACAGCCCGGCTGTGTAACTTTTTTTTCAATGGCAGGTATCATTCTTAGCTGTTTTTAACACCTTGAATCTTTGTTTAATTTTTTTTTGTTTCTGCGTATTTTACAACCCAAAACACCATGAACGTGTTTGATGATTGATTCGATGTTGTTTATTTTGTTTTCTTGAGAAGTTCTTAATGAAGGAGTGTTGCTTTCATACTTTCTGAATATATCGCGTTTTTTGAAGAACGTAGATGATAGATATGTCGCATTTTGGAAAAAAAAAGTGAAATTAAAGATTTGATTCTGAGAAAAGTATGTATGTCTGATTTAATTCGTTATCACTGTTAAACGTCCTTTTCATTCGTGACATATAAGCATATAAGATAACAATTGTTAATGTGGCAATTACTTCACATAAGTAATACATTATTTCTCACCTCAAGTAATTTGGACATATCACGTTTTGTGATGGAACCCCTCATAAATGATGGCACCCCTCATAAAAAACATCAATATGGAATTTCATAGTACCCCAGCTTATTTCTGAAATGAAACATGCTTTATATTTTATTTAGAGATCCTGTCAAAATCATAAAAATATTGAAAGAGGGATCCTTCGTCTTCACTTTCATCTGATTAAAGTAGGCATGAAAGATTATTGACCCTTAATCATTAATATTCAGCTGCTTCAATATAAGAACACATCTTAAGCCAAATGTCCGAGCACATACTCACTTCAATTTTTCCTCTTCGTTGGAAATTCGTTCCTTGGTTTCATGAACAATTTCTTTCTGAAACAAAATAAAAGTAAAATTTTTGCTTCATGAAAATGAAGTAGGAGAAAATTTTATCTGCAAAAACAGAAATTACTGAAAATAATCGATACTAGATACCTCTAAGAAGTGAAAATTTCCTCTCATTGTCTTTACTACCTCTATTCCTGCCATGAAGGCATCCAGAGGATCATCACTCTCATCGCTGTTAGCACCAGGGCTGTCTGGAGCAGGCTGATATGGCTCTTTGGATGACCCTACTTCATCTTCTTCCTCATCATCGTTAAAATATCTGATGGAACACAAGTATTATTGACAAATAATATTTTTCTCCTATGAAATACTTATTTTGCTACTTAAAAATCTAAACAAGAACTGAGATGTCCCACATCACGTATTCATGAATAACAGTTATTGTTTCTGTTTAAAAGATAATGGCATTACGATGGGGTAGCTCTTATTTACTTCCTCTTTTTTTTTATTAATAGATGTAAGGCCAGCCAACCAATCGTGTAATCACAATAGGCTTTTAAACCAGACCTCCATAAATTCTACAATCTATTAGAACAATTACAGAATGTATTAAAGGTGGGAGTGGACATAGTCAAGAACACTGGGGAATTTGTTTTACTGGCATAAATGTTTTAGGTGATTACAACTGACCATGTCAACTTAAGAAATTGTTCAGACATTTCTACGAACCCTATGGAAAGTTAAAGACAAGGAACGGACGAATTTGAATTTGTCTTTGTAAGTGATCAATCAACTGTAGGCTGACGTTCATTCATTTATGGGTAGCAAGTTATTATAGTGCTTAATTTTGAAATAGATAGATTTAACAGATTCACCCCAGAGAACCAGATTTAACAGAGAACCAAAACATCGCCTCGCAATTTTTCCCAAAATGATGGAAAGCTGATGTAGTCAAAAGTCCTCATGAAAACCCATTTTCATCAACCCACTACTCTGATCATTCTATCAATATTACAATGGAAGAATTTTGTGCTCTTATTTGAATGCTCTTACATATAATATGTTTGTTTATTTTTGATTTTGTGTGTTCTTTGTAAGGTGTGTAATGCACAATGGTGAACCTGGATCGTCTTGACTGTGTTGAGGCGTGTGAATTTTTAGAATCTTTTTACTCAAGATGATGCAATTGGCTAAGAAACTGATAAATGCTAGTGAAAAGGTGGCCAATATTAGATCTGATGTATTCTAAGTGGTAGTAGATCCAGGCTAGATCTAGATCTAGTTGAGTGAAAAACCAAAACATAGGCTGCATTTTCATTAATTTAACTATTATTTGATATAGCTTGTTAGGATTTTAAAATGTTTGTGTGTTAAAATCTGTCTTAGGGATAAGGGTCCCTTCAACTACACTGACGCAAAAAAACTTCCGTATAGCGGGTGAAAAAAAAAGTCCAGAGCTAATCAGTTAAAGTCCACATTTCCCACAAGTGCAGGTTCACTGACCTCACATCAGTTTTTTCCTCACCAAGCCATTTCATCCAAAGATGATCTCACTTGAGGAGTACACTGTACAGTTACCTGTGAGGCACTTCATGGTAACTCCTGACAAGATTCTTCTCTCATATATCTACCTATAGCTGTGTATTCATTCACACCAGAGTCAAGTCAGAAAAGACTTCAAATACTGAAATATGTATATTGTGTATTTGGATTTTGTTCAATCGTTAAAAAAAAATTACAGCAAGATAATGAAAAACCAGAATACTTTAATCATATAGAACTTACTCCTCTTCAGTGCGTGCTCTTCGTTTTCCCACATTTGTTACATGATAATTCAACGTACGTCCGGGAACAAATGTTTTACTAGAGTTAACTCCTTGCATGGCAGCATAGCCTGATGATGGCGTAAAGTTCCTACCGTCTCCATAACCCTGTGATCCTGACATTGTGATTCAAAGCTTTAGAAAAGAAGACAAAGATATATGGCAAAGGACATATATAATATACTTCTCTATCACATTATTTTTCGTACCCAAACATTTTAAAATTTCCAAAGAAACTCAATCTACCACAAAATATAAATTGACAATTCATACACATAGCATTCCCATTTACTTCCTGCAAAGAAATGCTTCAAAAGATTAATAGCAACTACTTGATTTCAATGAAGGCAGTCACTGTTAAAAACAAAAAGTAAAAAGCATCTCAAACAGACACTTCTCAAGAAGTGATGTCCCATCTGTTGACATCAGTGAATGCAACAGAACTGAAGGAGGGGTTCAGGGTAAGGGATTATAAATAGATTTGTTCGGTCTCAACTCTAAATGAAAATCGATACCAACAATGAGTACAAATTTGAGACCAACATTATTTCATGTCGCTGAAGTATAAAATTACTCTAGATGTTTTTGCAAGGTTGCTTTCAGTTGCAGAAGTCTTTCATTTTAACGGAAGCCTTCATTTAAATTGGGTCACGGTGACATGGTGAGAGACTGAGACTGCAGATTGTGCAATAGGCCTGGGCGCTTCTCGAGCCATTACTTGATACCAACAAGTACAAGGCTTCGAAGGCGTATTATTCGAACCTGACCACGGTCTATGCTCACTCCCGTCTTGATACCAACCTATGCTAATGTAAAACTACTTTGCCTTGACAAGACCAGTCTGAGAGTGAGAGTAAGACGCGAGTAGAAAGGCTGACTGAAGCGGTCCCTTTATCTCTTTATCAGCAGCTTTCTCTTGCCATTAGCCCCCCCCCCACCACACACTTTGCAGCACCCCCATCCCTTTCTTTCCATGCAAACTCCTTTGAGCCTTAGCCTAGCTAACCTTCAGTCCGCTACTAGTACTACTTCCCCATCGTCTCCTTCTACTAGGGTGACAGTGAGAGCAGTTTACACTAGTCTCTCAGTAGGTATGTCTACTATCACGCGCTTCAATCAGCATGGAGGTCACAAGGCCCTTCATAACACGTCGCGCGGCGAGGGGCATGAGAGTGAAAGAGGGCTATCAGGACCATGCCCAGTATCGAGCATAAACTGGGTTTCCAATCGTACTCAAGATGACATGTTGGCGGTGCTAAAGTGCGATTATCCCCTTATTCGTCTCCCCCAAACTGTGTTTTCATGTAGTCAGGAGGTAACCCCCACCACCCCCCACCCCGAATTTTCACTTTATCCCCAAATACAAATTTTGGCGAAAATTTGGCCAGGTAGATCTAGATCTAGATCTAGATCTAGATCTATTCCCTATCCGGTCAACCATTCCTTGTATTACCAGGACATCAATTGTTGAGAAGTACCTGAAACTGGTTTTCTAGCTTAAACTTACTAGTTCTAGTCTAGTAGTGTGAATTTCTGCTAGTTCTGTGTTCAGCAGGCAATTTATCCACTTGCAAGTTGCAAGACTCGAAGAGGACAAGGCAACTTGCTGTACTGCAAGCCAGCGTCACTCCCTGCTTTCAGTCGCTCAACCGCTGACATATGAATATTTGTCGGTTTGATTTTATTGAATTGCGAATGATAATTACATTTTCTTACATGATATAAAACACAATAATTTTTGTTTGAAAATTAAAGACTATGAATAAAGGCAAAACTTACATCGAAAAAATATATAACTGTAACCCAGTATGTCATGGTCTCAAAATGAATAGTTATACTTGTATAAGCAATCAAGTAAGAATACACATCGTAGGCTAGGCCTACATTTGAATCGAAAGTAGGGAATATGAACTTTGACCGATTAGTGGACTTGGATCTACTTGTGGTGACGGTCAAGCAATGTTTGTCCGTTTTCAAGCCTCTGAAACTGAAAGTGTGATAGCATAGGGGCAGGAAATTTTGTTTCTGTTCATACTCGTTCAACCCTTGATATTATAAGAATGGACTTAGATTTCTTAGATCATCTTGTAAAATTCAACGCCCAAGCTAGTGGGAGAGACAAATTATTCAGGTAAGCGAGAAATGAAAATATTGAAAGTAATGAAAGAGTCATTATAAATGTTATAATCTAAAACTACGACTGGACTACAATTGAGTACTAACACTGACTAGGACTTAATAACTGGGGTAGGATTTGGGTAATTTTACGGTTAAGCGCGTAAAAAAAAAAGTGGGTCAAAATCTTGCTTGTCAGTATCTAGATTCTAGATCTAGATCTACATTTTAGGTGAGAATGAAGAAATCTATCCACAATCCCTCTCTTCTCTCTCCTTCCTAATCCTATCTGATCTGTCTCGATCCTGTGTGTATCCCCCTCTCTCTCTCTCTCTCTCTCTCTCTCTCTCTCTCTCTCTGATCTCTATCTCTTTGTTCTTTTCCTTCTTCTTCTACACTGCTGACATTAGGGCGGCCATGCCCATGGTGAGGTTACAGAATAGCACGCTCATTCATCTGCCAATGACAGTGATTTTTTAAAACAATGAATAGTAATAAGTTCTCTTCCTTTTGGTTTAATATTTACCTCTAATAGCCGTGGGCTTATAAATTTCCAACTTTCTAGTAGCTTTTCATACCTTTTATGCAATAGGAGGCCTGCTCTAGCTCTATCTTTGACATCTACTCCTGAGAAGATTAAAGTATGATTTGGTCCTACATTTTCCATTCCTTGTCCTTTTTTCTTTGTTTCTGTAATGGCCAAAATGTCCACTTTGAAATTTTCCATTTCTTCAACTAATTCTAACTCTTTTCCATTTATTGCCCTAACATTCTATGTTCCAAAAATCAGTCCATGTTCGTTTCCATGCTCGTCGTTGAAAGGTCAAGTCAGGTATTGCATTTGTTTCTCTGAATCAGTTTGGTTTTAAGCAGGGGATTAGCCTACTGTACCCTAGGTAGATGGTGGGGCTGTCAGCTTGAGGCCCCCTACCAGGCCTTGTTATTTTCTGTCAGGTTAACTCCCTTATAAATCCTTTGGTCATTCAAGACCAGCCTGCAAGGCAGCAGGTTCTTATTTTCTGTCAGGTTAACTCCCTTAGCCTTTGATCAGCCAAGACCCACCTGCAAGGCAGCAGTAGACTCGTGAAGGGCGGGGTCGTCTACTCCCCGTACAGGTGCCTGTCCACTGCCCGGAGTGCACATGTAAAAATGTTAAACTTCGAAACTTGAGGAAGTATTTCACAATGATTTATATGCTAGTGAGTTGTCAAAATAAAACAAATTCTGTGTGTAGAAATTATTACATCTTCAGGGTAAGAAAAATTCCTTCATCAAGGCTGTAGGAAGCCCATAGAGTAGAATAGAGGAAAAACTCATCTGATTTTCTGTAGTATGAAGTGGAAAAGGCGATATTAAATTACCACCTGGACAGGGTGCTAGTCTGTCACCAGTATTGTTACTCCCCAGCTGTTACTGGTACCTGTTTTCACCTGGGTTAAATGGGTATTAAGTTATTAAGTAAGTGTCTTTCCAAAGGAGCATAATGGCAGATCTAGCATTGCTGGAATTCAAACTCAGGACCTCGTGATCATGTCTGGCAGCCTAACCACTAGGTCACCAACATCACATGTTCATGATAGATAGTCTCAATTTTTTGTTTTATACCACATCTTCAGACAAGTTAATGTCTGTGCAAATTTTGTGTCCATCACTAATACATCTCTTTTCATACCGTTTCAGGTTGACTCAATATGTCAGTAAATTTGCATGGTTTTACATGGAGAAAGCTGATGTCAGTCCACAGACAGTAATCAAGTTGAAAAGACTCAGTGAGTCTCTCAGCACAACCAGAAAGTGTAAGTAGTGTGACATAATATCCCACCACCACCCACCCCCCTCTCTCTCTCTCTCCCTCTCTCTCTCTCTCTCTCTCTCTCTCTCTCTCTCTCTCTCTCTCTCTCTCTCTCTCTCTCTCTCTCCCCCTCCTCTCCCCCTCCCCCTGTCCAGGAGGTGATTTTTATCACCTGTGTTTTCCTTCATGCTATAGAACAAACTTTACTTTACTTACTATAACTAGTTAGTGAATAGATGTGTGATTTAAATGAACATTCAACCATCAAACTGACAAAGCCATCCAGGAGTCTTGACATGGATGCAACCCCGGCCCCTAAAATGGAGGAAGAGTGGAACTGAAAACTTAGTCTTCTGAAGACTTTCTGTCCTTAGTTCCCATCCCTGTTGGATTTCCTTCTACTTGATATAGATAGATTTCATGCTTTTTCTCTTCTATTAAACTAGTGTGTTGAAAGTTATACATAGGAGTTAAATGGGATAAAATATGCTTGTTTGTAAGTATTTTTATGTGTATTTATTTAATTTATGCATGTATGTGTGTATGATATGTGTATATATGTGTAGTATTATATCTATTTTTGCTACAATTTAATATTTATATCAGACATTGTACAGATTAAATTATAGCAGCAATAGATCTATTTTACATAAACTTATGTGCTGAGTAGCAAGCCATGAGCTTCCAGTGCTTCCGTGATAAGCAGCCTGATTTTTGAAAATCGATTCAAACATTAAATATTATCTGTGTAAATTACATCTTTGCTTTTAATGTTTCAGTTATGCGACTTGGCAAGAGCATTGACTTCATTCATGGAGCTTTGAGAAGCATTCATTTGGCTGATAATGTCCTTCGCTGGTCCATCACATTGTCCAAAGTCAATCAGTCCGTCTTTCTGTTGTTTGATCACGTGGTATGGGCAGGGCGAATCGGCCTTTGCTATCATAGACAAAGAGAAATGGATTAAACTTTCAGCAAAGTTTTGGATAGTTACAATCATTTTAAATCTTATCAGAGACACTTATGAAATGATGATTCTCTATTTACATGAGCTGAAGATCCGCAATGCGAAAATGTCTCGGAGTCAATACAGAAACGGAGTGTCAGGCCATCAGCAGCTTGAAAGGTCTGTGGAAAGCAATTCTGAGTTGATGTTGAAGGTTGTTGTGGAAAACAAACCAGTTCTGCTGGATTTGGTGCGCAATTTGTGTGACTTGGTGCTTCCTCTAGACGGACTAGGTTACCTCAAATCATCTCCAGGTGTCCAGGGATTGACAGGAATCATATCATCTCTCATCGGCATTGCAGCAACATGGGATCCACTGTTAAGACTTGTACCGTCCTGAAGCACGTTTTTTTACGTTCAGATTTTTTTCTTTGTTTATGGTGATAACGACAAAATTGTTGAAATGCAATAATTTATATCTGCCTTTATAAAAAAAAAAGACATTATATTGGTCTGATTTTTTTTTACAGAATTCTTCTCCTGGTTTTATGTACACTTGTTTTCAAATATAATTAATGTTTTATCACAACCGTGATGTTTGCAAATGAATTTGGATTTAAACATACAATGCTCATGATAGATTGATATACTTTTCTAAATAGGCTAGACCTACTTTCAAGAAAACTTACATCAAAGATTTCACTTTCCTGATATCTCTTATTAAAATATTAAAAACCTTATCCTTTTACAGTTAGTAAGCATTTTGTGAGGAAAATAAAGTCTATGGCCTTGGAACTTGTTAACTCTTGCCACTCAAAATTTCGAGTTAGATCCTTATGGTCGCAATATACAAATAAACAGATAAATAGAAAAATAGTAGATAGAGATATACATTGTTTCAGCCTCTGTCTTGTGTGTTCTTTTCATTTTTTGAGTTGCATTATCACCCGGTGATTGGTGTTTGTTCCGTTCTTCAAATGAGTCTAAAGTTTGCTTCAGGCTTTTGTTCACTTGTAACATATGAATTATATGAAGAGTTTTAGCAACCTTTTTCTCATAACAGCATCTTTTTTCTTATGTAATATGAGTTTGAAAGAAAGAATGTGATTGCACTTGATTCTGGGGTTTGTTTTGTATTGTGGTTTTTTCTTGTTTTGAATTGGGGAACTTTCGAAATGTAAAAAATCATTTAGTGGTATTCTTAGTGATCCAAAAGCTTTTCTATCTCTTGACAATCCTTCTTTGATATATACATGATAAATGTATTAGTGGAAATGTTTAGTTTTTAGAATAATAATTCATCCTATATAAATCCCAAATCTGCAATATCCCAGGGCTGGAGATCTTCCGGGTTTTCCCAGTTCCGGATTTTTGGCACATCGAGCACCTCTGTGTTTTTGTGTTTCATTTTAGTCATTGCGGTATCATTTATCACCGTTCAATGAGAGAGAGAGACAGAGGAAGGAGAGAGAGAGTGAAAATAATAGTACTAGTGTATGCCTAGTAATAGTGGTACCAGTACTAGGAGTAGTACATCTACAGACATTTAGGATTCAAGATGTCATTGTCAAGTTTAATCGTCCGCTTTTTTCATTGTTGTCTTTTATAATTATGCCTCATTTACTATTTTCCGATTGGTTTTGCCTTTTTTTCAAGTGGGTTAAGCAGCATCCTGACCAACGGAAGCACCTGTATGTTGGGATCTGAAAAAATGAAGTGAAAAATGTAATGTAGCCATGTTCAATATATTACAATGTGTGTGTGAAAAATTATGTAAAAAGTAAGAGTAATAGTAATAGCAGGGATTCTTCCATAATTAGTCTCTTCTTTCTTTCCTTTTGTCTTTGCTCAGGTTAAAGGGAGGAGAAGGTGTGTTTCTTTGAATTTGAAATGTTAAGATCTACTTCTCTGTCAACAAAAGTGTTGAGGAATGCAGATTATATGTACATATATTATTTAATAGATTTTTTATAACTGTGAATCTCATAGATCAAGTTGACATGTCTCGAATTATCAAATTTTAAGATTTAAATTGAACAATTATCAATGTTGATACAGCATAGAAGTAAGTTCGAGGGTTGTAATTTGATTTTATCCACGTCCACAAGTGATGTGATCTCTGGGCTTTTTTGGTAGGATTTGAAATTTTGCCTGTTAAACAGTTAAGGGATCTTTAAGATGCCCAGAGTGTTGTGATCTGCACACAGGATCTCATTGTTTTTGTTCATCTCCGATGGGGCAGGATCAATGTGTGAAACAAAGTTGATCTCAAATTGTGTGTATCACTTAAGTTGTTGCATCATTGGGATAATGGCATGGCATGGATAATAGATTCTGAAAACTGATTTGTAATGACATTTTTGTCCCCTTATTGATGATAGACTGACATAACGATTGTTAGTGTTGTACTGGCTTTTCTTTTCACATGGTTGTTATTGTTGTTAACGATCCAGCTGCACTAGGACGTTTGTCATGTTGTGGTATATACAGGTGTTTTCCACCTGTTGCAGAGTTCCATATAGGCTGTTCTAGGTATCAGGTTTTCCAGGGAGTAGAGTTTCAAGTATGTCTTTCAAAAAGGTGGTGGGTCACGGTTTCATGGGGGTGGCCACAAAGATAGCACAGTTGGGCATGTTCCAGTTTTGTTCCGTTCATATGCTTGTTTAGCTGTATGTGGTATGTTTGGAGTCTGACGATGGTGACTTGATCTTTCCACTGTAGTTAGTTGTGATGTGTTTTGTTTGTGAAGTGGCCATATGTTGATATAAATCTCTTCCAGTCTTTCCTTAAGCCCATGTAATGATCCACTCCTCTTTACTGTTAACTTTGATAATTTGTTTTGGGGTGTGCATTGTAGTTTTTGTGTTTGGTTGTTTTTGTCTAGATTCCCTTTTGGCAAATGTCTCAGCTTTGTCATTTCCTGGCCTGTTTATATGTCAAGGGATCCACTGCATTACTAACCAGCTTGACACCATAGGTTTTAATCATTGGTCAGCTTCTACTCGTGTTTGTCTGAGATTTGGTCTCTGGCGCTAACACCACAACTTTGCATGCATTCAATTCATCAAACTTCTTCAGTACCTGTGTAAGCACCAATGATAAATAACAGCATTCGTCTAATATTGTCTGCTGGGGTTTGTTTTTTCATGAATTTGAATTTGCTGATACTAGTGATACTAATGTTATAATGGCCTCATACAAATTTTCCAAAAGGGAGTTTTACATTGTAAACCCATGAGTATATTATGTGTGACCATAATGCATCAATGATACATACTTGTTAATACATGTATAAACCTTCATATTACATTCTGAACCATTCAAAACAGTTAGTCATGATGTTTTCATAATACATTACCAAACTTGCCGTTATTTTGTTTTATTAATTGAAATGATAAAATTGCCAACAGTGTGGCACGGGCAAAGAGTGCGGCAGCATTTCGTTTTTATTTTTGCCACAGCTACCAGTGTGTGCTTTTCATGATAAAATGAGCATTAGCTATTGCAGCAAGCAGTTGACTTGATATCAAATGCAGCAACACAAAAGATTGACAAATTTGATCGCTTTAAATTATGCAAAAAGCCAGTTATAACGACTGTTAGTTGTTACTGCTGCTTTGGTCAGAGGGATAACAAAACAAAGACTTACAATGCATGTACAATTGTTATAGCTATGATAGGCCATCATTCCCTGTTGATTTTAAAATTGCATGTTGGTCCTTAAAAGTGAAAGTAGTACACATGTAAAATGTTATGTTGGGTTTTTTTTACATTTTACAAGATGATGTACAGCAAGGGTATTGCTGCATTTTACACCGGAACCATTATGATTTATAGCCCCATTTCAAGAATTATTTGCATATTTTGTACAAAAATTGTGTATTTCAAAGATTTAAAAAAATATTTTTTCAGAATATTTCACAGAACAAGATTTTAATTTTCAATTTACAATATTTTGATCAGAAATGATATATGCATGCAGTTTTATGTCCTATGCTTTCATCATAATAGATAAATGTGCTTATGTAGCCAATGGCCATTCATTTCTACCTGACAAGCAAGCAAAGAATCAATGAAAGTTTATTCAATCACCACCGCCACCACCACATTGGTTGAACACATTCTTTGATTTGGTGGACATTGATTAACCTCAATTGTGTATGTAGCACACATATTGTTAAGGAAAGATGTATTTTGGCTGTTGTTCGTTTTGCCTTCACAAAATATCTCCACGATCCATGCGTCATGATGACCATTGTGTGTTTAGATGAAATTGGCACCTCACTTTGCCGCCTGGCAAATAGACAGAGTTCGATATGAACACCTATTCATTACAGCTGAGAGGCTTGACTTGATCATCTACACATCTGCTATCGTAATTGAAATGCCTTCATTTTAAAATCAGCAAATAAACATGTCTTGACGACTCTGACAAGTTGGGCGTCTTACAAATCGTGTCGTTAGCCAATCCAATCTTGTTTCCTAGATAACATACTGATAGAGAGACTGTGGTGTTAGGTGGCAGTGACATGTTCTTAGACTGATACAACTATATTATTGAATTTGTTGGATAGATCTATACAATTTACAATGCAAAATATTAAAGTAAAAGCTTTCAAGTTAAATGTGCCTGATCACAACGTGCCAATTACGGCCATTACTTCTGCTTACACTTTTACTGATACTGTATAATTAATAACAATTGATGTAACTACACTTGTTGCTGATGCTAGTTTACAAGCAATTTGTGTGAGTCTGTAATTTCACTGTAACTGTAACAGCAAATATCAAAAGTGCATGAATGATGAAATGTAGACTGTGTGTTAATATTCTATATACAACTACTATAGAACAAACTGTATGTATGACTAACATTGCAGAAAATTAACCTTGTTATAGACTTTTTGGGGGTTGGATTTTTCTTCTTAATTCTCTTTCTTCTAACTAATCAATTGTCTGTTGTATTTGAAAAGCTTATGATCATGAAACCACACTTTATTTTTTATAACCATAGTGACATAAAATTACTGTCATTTATAGATTTGTTAATATGCATTATTGCCAAGGAAATTTACCTGAGATTTTGTTTGCATTGGGTGACTTTGTTTGTAGCTGTTGGGTTTGGGTTTCTTTCTTTATTGTTATTGCATATTGGGATTTTTTTTATTTGAATAATTAACTCTAAAGTAAGCCATTTTGTGTATGTGTGGGGGGGGGGGTGTTATATTATTATTCGTATGATTGGTTATCCAGTTTTATTCTCACATGCATAAATGAAATACAAATTTTATGTACAAAAAAAATCTGTGATATTGATCCTTGACAACTTCTTACCGAAAATATTGTGTGACACCTGTGTGAATATCAATAATATATTATAAATTATAAACAAAAAATGTTAAAAAGTAATTATCAAAATTTGCTAGGTTTTTTGTTTGCAATTTTTTCAGAAGCTCTTCCTCCTGTTTCTGAGTCTTATTTTCAGGCATAACTATGTACAGTATAATACAATGTATATAATTCTAAGTAATATATGTATGATGCATACATATTTTATTCTTATAAGAGGCTGAAACTGAAGAAAGTAAATTGAAAATGATGGAATTTCTTTCTTTTTTCTTCTTCTTCTCAAATGTCACTGCTTTCTAAGATGTTCTATTTATTTTATGTTTGTAGCTTGACTGCTACATTAACAAAAAGACACAGGAAATCACTCATGTTCTCGATTTATATTGCACAATAAATTCTATTTCCGTGTAATGTTATTCCACATAATAAATTTTACCAGAGTACATTAAATTCTTCTCATTTCCTATTTTTCTTATTTTATTCTTTTAAAACCATAAAGTATGACTCTTTCCAAATAAAATTGTTAACAACTGACTTTTACACTTAACAGTGTCCTTTTGTTGTATTGTTTGTATATTTGTTGATTAATATTTCTGTGTGTGTGTGTACATGATATTAATACTTGTACATTTATTTCTTAGTTATAAAATGATAACCAAAATCATCTTGTATCAAGGAGCACTTCTGATTGCTACTTTATTTTCTGTTTTAATATAAGCAACCATGCCAGTGCCATTTTGTTCTTCACAACAACAAAATACTCATGTTATTGCTCATACCATACTCATCATTAATAAGATAGAAGCATAAGATGGACTCTCTTCTCAACGCCGGGAAGACTTGGATTTTGCTGATGATCTGGTACTGCTATGTCACACCCACCAACATGTGCAGGAGAAAATTTTTCGCCTCAGGTAATTTGCTCAATAGATAGGTCTAAAGATTAGCCAGAAAAAAATCAGAGATAATGACCTTAAATTTGAGGAAATCTATGCCAATACAAGCTGACCTAAAGTATTTTCCAACACAAAATGAATTCATACTTAACTTAAGATGCATTCTTACTAATGACGGAGGAGCAAATATGGATATCCAGAATCGACTCAACAGAGCTAGACACTCCTTTAAAATCCACAATATCTGAAATCAAAACCATATAGCTGTAAGATCAATCTAAAACTATATGAACGCTGTGTTCTTACCACCCTGCTGTGTGATATGGCTTAGAATGCAGGAGAATGGCAGATAATAATCTAAAACAAGTTTTCTGTCTTCCAAATTAATAACTTGAAAAAAATCAATATAATTTTCTGGCCCGATAAAATAACAAATAAAGAACTCCTTAAACCATGTAACCAAGAAAAACAAGAAATACTCTTATATTATATAAGAAAAAGAGGGAGGTGGATAGGGCACAAAATATGCAGGAAAGAACAAAACAGCATTACAAGAATAGCCCTGCATCGGACAGAAGAAAGTGAGGAATGGAACACCATTCATCAAAAAAGGCAGTCGGTCATAAAATATAAATGCTTAGGTTAGAACTAATTGAACAGAGAACTTGATTTCTTTATTGCTTTTTTTAATTTGAAATTTACCCCGTCCACCATATGCAATAATATCAAGGTCAATTAAGAGAAAACACGAGAATAAAAGAAAGACATGTAAAAGAGTGAAAGGTAAAAAGTAGGACCTACCACTAGCACCTGCCAACTGCTTACTCATTCTTTACTTCAATTGCATTAATTATTCTTCAAGGTACACAATGTAATTGTTAGCTGCTGTGAAAGTGATGTTACTGTCCTACCCATCCATTTTAACTCACGGAAATCTATTCACTATTCGAAATTTACTTGGTTCATCAAATTACAATGTATCTGGTGATCTCAGAGTTAATTAAGAGAGAGTAACTAGATAAGGGACAGATGATAAAGGAAAGAAACAGCACCCACCACCGAAACACCACAGTATTCAAGCAGCATTCACAAAGTCAAGGACCATATAATCATTGTTTGTTCCATTGTAATTTACCCCGTCTACCAGATGCATTGTGGCCGAGTGGTTAGACTGCCGGACCGGTGATCATGAGGTCCCGGGTTCACAGCCTCAGCTACGCTAGGTCCTTCCCCACTCATCAACCTAGGTGGAAATGGGTACAAGCATTAGCATGAATGGGAGTAAATACCTGTGTCAGCCTAGCATCATGTCCAGGAGGTGGTTATTACCACCTGTACCGCTTCACGCTAATGAAACTGGGATAAGCTCTGGCTCTACAGGCCATAACGGCCTTGAAGGAACTCTACTTACTTTACCAGATGCATTTATAAATTACATCACTGGCAACACACGCCAACTGTCCACTCATACTCAAATCATACAGCCACAGAAATTTTGTATGTAAATAAAGTGACAGAAAAGCATAGCTGAAGACACCCAAGGATTGACGAGTGCTATAATAATAATCATAATATTATTTACATGTTGTAATAATATATGTTGTAAAATGTATAATATTATACTGAAATACCAGATTTCCCACCTTGTGTCCATAATATAGTATAATACTAATAATAGTATCAAGCCAGAACCATTATTTACTACATGTATGTCTTTTTGAAGCATAGATTTACATTATTATTATTATAACTCACCCTACAGTTTAACACAGTCCGTCCAACTTTCAGTTTCACTTCAGTTAGTAAACCACAGCAGTGTGTTTTTGTTTTTAGCATGCATTGTGGCACATCCAGTAGTGTCGGCAGTTTGTAATGATTTATAATCCGGACTGGCCTAGTTTTTTTTTAATCACAATGTTTTACTCGTACTCATAGGAAAAGTAATTCACCCTGCTTTTCTCACTTGACACAGGTGTGAATGAATAACCAGCAATAGGCAATGAAAGATCCTGTCAAAAGTGTTACATGTGTAGTATGAAATGCACAACAGAAAGATGTACTGTATGCTCCTAGTCCTACAGGAGTTGAGATGGATTTTGTAAAGAAAATGGCTCACTGGAAAGAGGGGTAAATGTTGTAGGCAGTGAACCTGCACTCGTGCAGGGATACACTTACAGACCATATTATATTTATATCCATCTTGTTTTTGTTCTTTATGCCCTGAAGCTGTCGACCGTTGTGGCATCGATGGTCTGTTGGTTAGGCTGTCAGAGCCGATCTTGGGATACTGATGTCCTGATTTTGAATCCAAGCAATGCTTGTTAGATACAGCATCATTTTCCCCTGGGAAAGATATATAACACAGGTACCACCTACACCAGCTGGGATGTTAAAATCTGCGACAGACTAGAGTCCTGTCCAGGAGGGGATGTATGATATACTGTTCTGTTTCCATGCTATTACAGAAACCTACCAAGTTCCGGCTCCATGGACCATAACAGCCTGGAAGTGGAAGGAATTATCACACATTCCTGGAATCACAGATTTGTCAATTTATATCAGTTATCAGTCTACATGGTTTGCTAGAAAAATTATGTGATTATTCTTTCATTAAAAATAAATTGTTTATTTAACTGCTAATAACCATGAAGCTAACGTTTTTAATATATACATGTATTATTAAGATTACATTGATTTCTCTTGGGGTTTGTTTTTGTTTATATATGTGATACAACATTCACTGTATGCACTGACAGCTAAGAAACAGCATTAATAGAAAACTTCATAACACAAGACTGAGTGAAAAAGACAATTTCTAGTTTCTAGATTAACATCAAACAAGGATTCATCTATATGTTATTGCACTGTCATTCATCTCTTACGTACTGCATCCAACTTGCAACAACAACAAAATAGACAAAAAAAGATAAACTTAAATGCACACATGAGATACAAAGGTAAAAGGTAACTATTTTTTTTTATTTAGAGGTGAATGCATTTCTTTCAACTTTGAAAGTCTTTTGTTCACTTTAGCATCTTGGACTTTGAGAATTCTCTGCACACGCCTCCAGTAGTATGGGTCATCTGGGTTAAGGTCAGACAAATCTGGTGGTTTCCTGTCTAATCGTAAATTCCACAGCCATTCAGGGTATTCTGAATCAGGTTTGAGTTCAGGGTCTTTTCCGTCTACGTAAATATTTGCTCCACAGCAAAATTTGATTAATCGTTCAGGATCGCTTTCAACTTCCAGGTTGTTTTTTTGAGATGCTGCTGCTCCAACTTTGCCCACTGAAAAGAAAATTAAAATGAGTGATTATATTTATTCAAAATTTAATGGCATTTCATTGTAATTTAAACACAAAGCATAGTATCAATAATCAGCATGATTCTTTTCTTTTCTGTTTCAAACTCACTTTAAATACCACAATATCATAGATTATACATCCTTTAAGTCGACACTCTTCTTTTTTTTTCTATGTATATACACGCAAACCTTGTTATACTGCCATTTTTTCACCTTTGTACAGGCATGATTTACATTCATATCATCAGACAACGGGCACCAGTTCCCTTCCCATCAATATTCTGAATGCGGTGCAAGCCTCGCCAAGCATCTCAGTTCTCTTTTTCTCTTAAGACATCATAACATGTCATGCGGGCTCCTACAAATCATCACCTAGTCATATCACTACGTGTTTAACTATACACTTATTTTGACCTCCTTTTTTTGGTTCGATGTCATTTTGTCAAGTGTTTTGCAGTGGTAATCAATAATGATGTCAGCCAGTATACAACGATCAGGTAGAGTAAGATCCTTGGCACCTCTCTTCTTGCCTCATCCCAGTAACAAAATCTGTCACGCACGTATACCTGTGTGTACACGTGTGTGTGTGGCATCTAGATCTGTGTTAACCATGTGTACACATACACATGACAATCATGCAACAAGTCTTGAGTCTTGGCTGCCTCAGCTCGGATCACCCGTAACAGCCCTTTTCCCTCCCTGACTCGATGATTTTTTCGTCATTCCTGGACCGTGTATTTTGGCGGAGACTAGCGTACCTGTAAACTGTACTACATCAACATTGCACAATGTGTTACGTATTTTATTACCAAGCATATTGAACAAAGGAAAAGGTATTTAATCATGGATACCGGGTATTCCCTTTCTTTCTAACCCATCTGTTTCTCTCCTGGTCTTTCTCTCTATCTCTTTCTTTGATTTGTGCCTCAAGTTTCTAGCTTACACATAATTCACACCATGTCAGAAGAAGGAGGAGGAGGAGAAAAAAGAAGAAGAAAAAAAAACCCCAAAAACCAAGAAAAAGAAGAAGAGAGAGAGGGTGAGAGAAAAAATAGAGACAGATAGAGAAAGAGAGTGAAAACAAAATTTTGAAGAAAGACTAAAATGAGAAAGCTGTGTACGGCTGAAGCAGTGTCAGGGAAGTCAAGTTGGGTGACTTTGATGCACCGTCAGCGAACTGGTTAGACAAGCTTGAACAATTGAGTGTTTGGTTTATCGAAGCATAAACTCTCTATGTTGTGGTAACTTGTTCCAATATTAAGTGTTCAAATCTGGAATCCTGAATATCCGGATAATCGGATACAAATAGAAGAAAGAATCCATTGCCCATCTCATCTGTCCAGATTATCACAACATACGGATTATCAGAACATGGACTATTGAGACATGACTATTCAATGTAGTAGCAGTAGTAGTAGTAGTGCATGTAGTTATAGTAGTAGCAGTAGTAGTGTGGGTTGTCGGCGGGCGCTAATGGTAAAGGTCCTACTTCTTTCCTTTCCCTCCTTCATTTACCTTTCATCAAGCTGTTTCCTCTGAAATCACCCTGTATCCTCTTCTCTATTTTTGCCCCAATTTTTTTCTCACTTATGCCCCTTGGTGTGAGCCCGATTCAGAAAACCTTCCCATGATCCATATCATAATTACGTAGTGAGTACTTGTACCGCAAAATCTGAACATGGAAGCATGCTTTGACATCCCGCAGAGGTCTAAACACTTCAGCACATGCACTGCATTCGGAGAGGGTTTGTTAGTGTTTGGGTTGGGGAAAGAGGGTTTATAGTATTAGCCATTAGAGATTACGATAAAATCTTCTTCTAGATCTAGAAATAAATGTTTTCAGTATTTTAAAAAATTTATTTCCTTCATTTATTACCAAAAAAAAAGTTTATTCATGTATACGGAAGTACTTACTGACTTGCATATCCAGGCTTCACGGTACTACATTGGCTTTATTATTACTATTATTTTTTATATTATTATTATATTGTTATATTACACTAACACACTAAACTAGAGATCAATTTTTAAATGGTCTACCACATAAAATTTATGTTACGAGTTTAGGACAAAAAACTAGATCTAAAATCCTTTAGCTTTGACATAGAGGTGAACACAGACCCAAGCTGTATCAAATCTAAGTCCCTGGCACTTCAACATGTATGAGTACTAGACAGGTGTAACAGTCAGGATAACTATTTTTTTAGGAGATTTGAGGAGGCTTGTAGTAAAATTTGAGGAGGTTTTTTAAGGAGATTTTAGTAAAATTTGAGGAGAATTTACTTCTGACATATGTGGAGCAAAAACATCTAATGCTCAAGACCAAAAGAGAACATAATACATATGTGACCTATGCCAGGTGGCTGAGTGGTAAGGTTGGTGGACTTGGGATCATGAGGTCCCGGTTCCAATCCTGGCAAAGCTAGCCCCAACTTTGTGTTCCTTAGGAAAGGCACTTAACACTCCTTTCCCCGACCCAGTTGTAAATGGGTACAAGCACATGTTAAAGCTTAGAACCTGAAGATTCCAGATACATGACTTTAAGAGATAGCAAAGCACTGTGAGGTGAGTACATTAGCTCAAGTCCTGTTTTACAGTCAATGGACAGTTACTGTCAAAATTCTAGGTCGTGTGCCAGTGACGCAGTGTTAAACGGCACAGGTCCGTCGACCAAGATTTCCTGGCATTTATTTAGTGACGCAACGCTTGGGCATCTGGTTTGGAAAGTTCCTTAGTTCTCAATAAGATGGTGAAGTCTGTGTTTGAGTTCAGTGACATCTCAGACGTGAAGTCCACCGATGCTTTTTGCCCCGTTTTCTTGCAAAATTCTGTGATTATACGCCTTTTTTCCATCTCTTTTATGCATTATGGGTATATCATGTGTGCCATTTTGCTAAAACCGATAAACTTCACTGCTTACATAACGAGTGAGGATACGATAAGTATAGGCCGATATTTGCCAAGAAAGAAAGAGAGAGAGAGAGAGAGAGAGAGAGAGAAATACAATAACGGCACCAATGACCTAACCGAAAGAAAGTGATCTTGCCTACAACAATGTGTTTCCCC
Organism: Doris montereyensis; assembly: GCA_037039925.1. Lineage (NCBI taxonomy): Eukaryota > Metazoa > Mollusca > Gastropoda > Nudibranchia > Dorididae > Doris > Doris montereyensis. The sequence continues at coordinate 228,777 of JAXRKP010000366.1, read as the reverse complement.
CGTACGTGCCGTAAACTTCACTGCTTATATAATGAGTGAGGATGCGATAAGTATAGGCCGATATTTGCCAAGAAAAAAGAAAGAGAGAGAGAGAGAGAAAACGCAATAATGGCACCGATGACCTAACCGAAAAGAAAGTCATCTCACCGTCAATATTGTTTTTTCCCTCGTGCGCCCCGCCCTTAAACCCATCAGCACTCCGAACCTATACCCCCTCCCCGCCAACTATTTACATTCATATAGAGCGCTGCGAATGTCTTCAAAATCTCGATTCTCCCCACCCCACTAGACTAGCCCAAACTTGTGTCTTTATCGATCGATAATTGTTTCTGGGAGTGGTAGCTGAGAAGTCTCAACTCTACTTGAACTTGTGCTATTAGTATTATTTTCTCTTTCTCTCTGTCTCTCTTGTTTAAGGGGGCGTCCTACTGAATTTTCACTTTTTCCCCTAATGCGTTTTTGGCTAATTTTTTCCTGCCAATGTGTTGCTTGCATCTAAGGTACTATGTAAATGTAAAAATTTTTGGGAAAAATTATTCGGTTGCCATGGTAACGGCGGCCATGTTGAATTTTTTCAAAAAGTATATGGGCTAGCAATGAAATTCTTTTCAGACATATTCTTTAAACCCTTAAATAAGGAGTAAGACATATTTAATTTATCTCAGTTGTTTTTAAATGTGCTTAAAAAAATCAGTATTTTATTAAAAAATAACTATTGATAAATTTTGTAATATTTTGATTTTAAAGGTGCATATGAAAATCAAAATAAACCAGTGAAAATCTCTAGTTCCCAATAACAAATACTAGTCTAGCTGTGTAACTTTCTGAGATTTTAAGATTTTAAAACGTATGCTAGAAATCACGTCTTTTGAGAAAAACGGGTTTGAAAATTCAACTTTCTTCAGAATGATACAATGAAAATTGGCCATAGAATTAGTACCTTTTCAGGCTTTATATAAAAAAATCAACTGATGTACTGATTCTAAAGATGTTGAAGTAGCATTCTAGAATTTTTTTTCAGTAATATTTTATCAGTTTAATTCTCTAGTGAATTTTTTTCACTATTAACATTTCTTATTAAATAAGGAGTAAGACATATTTAATTTATCTCAGTTGTTTTTAAATGGTATTTTATTAAAAAATAACTATTGATAAATTTTGTAAATTTTGATTTTAAAGGTGCACAAAAGATATGAAAATCAAAATAAACCAGTGAAAATCTCTAGTTCCCAATAACAAATACTATATTCTGGCATGAATACTTTCTGAGATTTTAAGATTTTAAAACAAATTCTTTTGAGAAAAACGGGTTTGAAAATTCAACTTTCTTCAGAATGATACAGCCATGTAGAATTAGTACCTTTTCAGGCTTTATATAAAAAAATCAACTGGAACAGAGCCCAAGACTTACTCTGTTACAGCTCACCCGGACGCCCCTCGGAAATTTCCATGTTTAATTCTCTAGTGAATTTTTTTTCACTTTAACCATTTTTTCGAGGATGTGGCAGGTCTGGAGAGAGGTCTGGAGAGAGAGAGAGAGAGAGAGAGAGAGAGAGAGACACACACACACAGACAGACAGACAGAGAAACAGAGAGAGGCAGAGAGATAGAGAGAGCCAAAGAGAGAGAGAGACACACACACACACACACAGACAGAGAGAGAGAGACACACACACACACAGACAGAGAAAGACGCAATCTCTCTCTCTCAGACACATATATACACACACTCATATACAATTTTAAAAAAATTAGGTATAAAGCACCCTTATTAATGCAGGTACCTGTACAGTAGTATTGTATTAAATATTATTATGGGTCGGCTTTCTAGTTGTACTAACTACTACAGTACTACTACTACACTCGTTCCACACTTTAACTTACTTTAGAACATTTGAGACAATTTTCTCAAATTTGAGGAGATTTGAAGAGAGATTTTTTTTTTGGAGGAGATTTGAGGAGAGAATTGTTTTTGAGGAGATTTGAGGAAACTACGAGGCGTGACTAGAGCAAGCTCTAGTCCAACTCTGTCTCTAACTCAAACTGAAGGAAATGAGTTACATTGAATAAATCTAAAGCCCCAAAGGAACAATGACAAAAAAAATACAAGGAACAGATAGAAAAAATCCTGGCCACGCCACAAGGAGTGAAATTAGCTTGGTTGGTAGCGCACTTTCCTTTCATGACGAGGCGGTGGGTGACAACGCAGAGGTCGCGAGTTCAATCCCGGTGGTGGCCAGGATTTATTTGTCTATTCCATGTCTTTGTCTTGTCATTGTTCCTAAGAGGCTTTAAATATTATTAAATGTCATTTCCTTCACTTTCAACAGACCCCTTGCCTCACTGTTTGTCTTTAACTCAATTTGAGGACTATCTAACTCTAAGTCTAACTCAACTGAAACTCTACTAAAGGCAGGACAACCACTATCAGAATCAGAGAAATCATAACTCCTTACCTATTTTCCTTGCATAAGATCTTACGCTCTGTAACTTGCAATAGCTATTAAGGCCTGTCGCCGTAGTAAGCCGTAGACCTTTCAAAAGCAAGTTTGTCATTTTGTTAATTTGCAGCTTCTTCGGGATTCTGAAGTTTGCCTTTCGTTCGTCACTTTCACATTTTGCCTGATTTGAGTAGTACTTTCCACATGACAGCCCAAGCAGTCAAAGCTAACTACTAACATAGAAATTATATTTTCATAGTGATTTTTATCCTTCGCCGAAATATACATTTCCTTTCTTCTTCACGGGAAAAAAAACAATTTCTTTCACCTAGAAGAGGTGAAACTATGGGACATTTTAAAAGAAATGGAATTTCCCACTAGAGAAATAAACCTCATCAAAGACAATAGTCAGCAGTCAGAACCTATTGCGAGACAACAGAATGGTTCCCAGTTGAAAGAGGCTTGCGATAGGGCTGTATTTAATCGTCATATATTTTTAAACATAGTACATCACATGTATTCATAATCCATCATGGGAAAAGTAAGTAAAGATGGAAATATAGAGGATTTTGAATAAGTCAAAGTGTACGAATATAATATAAAAGATCTACGATTGAGAAGACCAGAAAAAAATAGTTTTGTCTGTGAAAAAACGCAGTGAAGAGAAAGCAAACTTTGACCGTAAAAAAATTACCAAAGTAATGAAAACGGACAAATCTATCGATACACCAAACATCCAAATCAATATCGAAGTCTTAGAAAATGTCACTAAATATGAATACATGTACCTGGAAAACACATTAACAGGGGATGGCAAATTCATTACAGAAATAAGAGATAGGCTTGCGTTGGCAACGAACAAACTTATAAACATGAAGAACCTATGGAAAGGACAGAACAAAGAAACAAACAAAAATATCACATAACGCTGTATTATCCCCACGGCAACATATGGCTGTGAGACACCAAACAGCCAGCTCCAACCTACAACCTCCAACAAGAGTAGTATCAAATTGTTAAATTCATTCCAAGTGAAATGCATCATAAAAAATCTTAGGCTTAGAGTTTTATGGATTGAACACACAACCAATAACCATAGAGAAGAGTTGCAGGTAAACAATGAATGGCTGGAATGGTTTGTCAGAGCTCAAAAGCTTAAATACTTTGACCACATCAAACGACATGAAGGTCCATAAAGGATTCTTATGGGGGGAGGGGGGAATAAACAGAGGAAAGCCATGCAGAAGATGGGAAGAATATATAGAGGAAGCATAATATGGAGAAAACAAAACAATTACAAAGGCAAAAAGAATACCACAGGACAGAGATACCTTCATAGATGATATCAGGGATGCAACGTCCTGTGGGCTACACAGTTGATAATCATGATGATGATGATAATGATGATGATGATGAGGATGCTGATCATGATGATGATGATGAGGAGGATAATAATGATGATGATGGCGATGAAGAGAGGGGGTGGGGAAGAGCATGAGCAGCAGATATAGAAAAAAGGACAAGGAATAAAAAATGTAGGACCGAATCATATTTCAATCTTCTCAGGAGTAGATGTCAACGATAGAGCTAAAGCAGGAGTAGGCCTCTTAGTGCATAAAAGGCATGAAAAGCTACTAGAAAATTGGAAATTTATAAGCCCGTGGTTATTAGTAGTATTAGAGGTAAATATTAAACCAAAAAGACGAGAAATTAAATTATTAATAGCTTATGGACCAAACGAAGACGCAACTCAAGAAGAAAAGGATATTTTCGAAAACGATTTACAAATAGTTGCAGAGAATCTTAAACCCAAACAGGAAGTAATGCTTTTAGGGGATTTAAACGATAGAGTAGGCAATAATATAGAAACGTCAGGAGGAGTAATAGGTAAAGAAGGAGAGACAACTTCTCCAAAAGGAGAGAGACTAATAGATTTTTGCCTAAAGAATAACATGAAAACAGCCAACACCTTTTTTCCTCATAAAGATATCCACAAATATACAAGAGTAAATGAAGACAGATTTGAAAAGTCAATGATAGAAACATTAACTTGCACCTGTGTTTTATTGACTTAGAAAAGGCATTTCACACTGTGAGGAAGGACGAACTATGGCATTCCTTAAAAGAACACAATGTAGAGCAAAATTTAATAGAAGCCATTAAAAGTTTTACAATAAACCAACATGTGCAGTGAGAGTAGCTGGAAACATATCTGCAGAATTTGATGTATATATAGGAGTAAGACAGGGTTGTAGCCTAAGTCCTCTTTTGTTTACCACATTTATGGATTCAGTCGCAAAGGCATCCTCAAAAATGAAGAAAATGAATGTAGGTATGTGGAAGCTCAAACCAGTAAATGTATCAATGCTTTCATTTGCCAATGATTTAGTTCCGTTTGGAAAATCAGAAAGTAACCTTCAGTCGAATATCAACATTATGAACAATGAGCTAAATAAAAGAGGAATGAGAATAAATGCAAAGAAAACCAAAACAATGCTAGTAACTAGGGAAGCTAAAACACAAAATCTTAAATTAGGCGGGGAGAATTTAGAACAAGTTCAAAGCTACAATTACCTAGGAGTAATGATTAACTCAGAGGGAAAAACTAAGAGAAGAAATCAACCAGAGAATCAAAAAGGCAAGTGCAATATATAACTATCTAGGAAAGGCATTTGTAGGTAAGCAAGAATTGTCAACAAAAACCAAAATGGCAGTATACAATACAGTTTATTGTCCTACTCTCCTCTATGGTAGCGAAACATGGACCTTAGACAGTAAAGAATACAGTAGAGTACAGGCAGCCGAAATAAAAAATCTAAGAAGAGTAGTAGAGAAAATTTAATAAAAGAGACAAAATCAGAAACTCAACAATAAAAGATCAAACCAAAGCAGATGACATAAAAACTAAGATAGAAACAAATCAATTGAGATGGTTTGGACATGTAAACAGAATGAATGACAATATAATGGCTAAATCAGTACACAGTGCTAAAGCCCAAGGTAAAAAACCAAAAGGCAGACCTCGGAGAAAGTGGAAAAGAAGATATAAAATAGGCATTGAAGCATAGAAATTTAACATTTTTGGAAGGAAACAGAAAATGCCAGGACATGGCAACCTGGAGAAAGATCATATCGGGCGTCTGAACCCATACACCGAAAGGTGGAATGGGAACTGATAAAGAAAGAAAGAAAGTTGACCTTTATCGTCTGACAACGCGTTTAGTCTGCTTTAGTTGATAAACTTTTTTTCCTGGTCATTGATTATTTTTCACTCCACTGTGGCGTCTATCTTGATTGTTCAGATCTTTCTGTTGCATGTCGTCCTACTACTGGCGATGTTTCTTGAAGATTTATAATGTGTGTGCATGTATGTTCGTCTGTCTGTGTACTATTATACAGTTGAAAATAGTAGTAGCTGTAGGTTGCGCGCGTGATTAGTAAGCTGTGAAGGTAAGGCAGTGGTCAGTTAATTAGTAAGCGTGATGTTGATTAAGTGGTCAATTCTTAATGCGGCATAATTTATGTTGTGTTATTGATTGATAGTTGGATTTAGTATAGTTGTTAGTTATAGTTTGTATGTGTTGTAGTTGATTTTTTAAAATTGATTTCTTTTCTTTTTTTAAAATTGTGTACTGTTGTTGGTTGCAAAAAATTGTGATGGATATTGTTTAATTAGTGAGTTAGTGATTACTGTTGTGTTAGGATCAAGTGGGTTTGGAAAGCGGTATTGTTTGTTGTGTTCTTTTGAAGGTTATTGGTATTGGTTGTTGGAAGTTGTAGGTTGGAGCTGGCTGTTCGGTGATTAGTGGTCAGTGGTTGTAGATTAGTAGATCAATGGTTGGTTAGTGCAGTAATGGGGTGTTTGGTGTTGAGATTGTTAGTTAGTACTGGTCAATGGGTGGTTAGTGTTTAGTAGTTGGCTAATAGGTAGTGTTTAATGTGCGAGGGAGTTTATTGTTGATGTTTACTATGGTTATGGGGGTTGGATGGTGCTTTTTTTATGTAAATGCAGCCAAGCGATCCCACTTGGATATGGTGCCACTCCTTAAGGCCTGTGAAGTCAATCTTCTCCGCTACCGAGACACCACACAAATTATCCTGACAACAACTGAAGATGCATCCAATCAGCCTATGATTGTTAGTGATGTTCTTCGTGTGTTGCGGAAACTCCAGAAGACTTCGTTTTCCTGAAGGACACTCTTCAGTTGTTAGTAAATGCTTTTTCATTAAAAAAAAATCAAAATGCTTAGAAATTATAGTATCAAAAGAAAGAATTATTCCCTTTCACCAAGATTTTATTATCTCTTACCTCTTCCCCTGTCTCGAAACCATGTTCAATGACAATGATGATTATATTATGATCGCATGCATGCATGTAAAACCTTTAGAATTAAAATTGCACAACCCCTGTTCAAAGAAAACACCACCACCTCAATAAAACTTGTGATAGCCTTGAGAAACCAGGAAAAAATACAACAAAAGAACCCCTACAATGCATTCTACACCTCCCAATCTACTCACCTTACAGCACGTGCTCACATAACACTTTCTCTACTCACAAGCGAGATTATCAATAAACCCCTACAAGTCATTCTACAACTCATAATGCATGCACCATATGACACGCGATCATTTTACATCTTTCTTCTGCTCAAAAGCATAACTAACCCCAATGCAGATTACCACATGATCCCAGCCACTCACGTAAATCCTTTAGAATTGAAAATATGCAGCATGCATTCAAACAAAATACCACCACCTCAATAGAACTTGGGGGAACCATTCAAACAATAAAACAAACATTCAACACAGTAAACCCTCACAAGTCATTCGACAGTTTACAATGCACTCATCACGCTCACACCCAACCTCCACCATACACCATCCAACCCCCATAACCATCGTTGACATCAACAATAAACTCCCCGACATTAAACATTACCTATTAGCCAACTACTACACACTAACCACCCATTGACCAGTACTAACTAACAATATTAACACCAAACACCCTATTACTCCACTAACCAACCATTCATCTACTAATCTACAATCACTGACCACTAATAACCAACCCTTCACCTACTAATCTAAAACCGCTGATCACTAATCACCAAACAACCTGCTCCAACCTACAACAACCTCCAACAACTAACACCAATGATCAATCATAACCTATAAAAAAATCCAACAATCAATCAATAACACGACAATAAATGCCATATTAAGAATTGAACACTTAATCAACACCACGCTTACTAATGAATTGACTACTGCGATACCTTCACAGCTTACTAATCACGCGCATAACCCACAGGTTTCCGTGTTAGGTCCCATTCTGTTTACCTTATACACTCAAGAAGTAGTTCAAATAATACAAAAACAGGGTATTATGTACATCACTATGCTGACGTCACTCAGCTTTATATCAAAACAAACATCACCGACCTTTCCCATAACATTGTAATTCTTGAATTAAAAGATTATGTGACCAAAAACAAACTCCAGCTAAATGAATCCAAAACAGAATGCCTGGTCATAAAAAGACCATCCGAAAAAAGAATTAGTGAAAAGAATATCATAATCAATGTAAATGGCAATGAAATTATTCCAAAGGTCACCGCCCAAAATTTGGATGTAGTTTTTGATAAAAATTTGTTAATGTCGAACTATATTAGCTTATTATATAGAACTCTGTATTTAAAATTGAGCAGAGTTAATTTGATCAGAAAGTATGTATCAAACAGAGTTGTAACCACTTTTATTGTAAAATTGTTTTTTTCTCTCTCCAGAAATGGACTACTGCAATGCCCTTCTTTTTGGTCTCCCTTCTGAAAGGCTAAGAAAGCTACAGAGAATTCAAAATTTTGCTGCCAAAATTGTTTTCAAAAAGAAAAAAATCTGATCACGTCTCAGTCTCACTGCTTCTCCAATCCCTCCACTGGCTTCCCGTGAAGCAAAGAATTAAATATAAAATTGCCACATTGGCATACAAATGCCTCAATGATTCTGGACCTAAGTACCTAACTGAACTTTTACGTAAAAAGATCCCCATAAGAAATTTGCGCTCCTCCAATGACACAATTTTAAAACTTTCAAGAATATGTCTAAAATCTTCTGGTGAGTGAGCCTTTGAGTTCTCTGGCCCAAAAGCTTGGAACAATCTGCCTCGGGAAACCAAATCAAAGGAAACCCTTAAATCCTTCAAAAAGTCTTTGTAACACCACCTATTTTTGAATGCGTACTCACCAAACTAATTGTACATGCATTGTTAATAAATAGCTGAAGTTGTATACATGTAATTATTTTTATTTTTGTACTTTTATTTTAGATTATTTTATTTCCGTTTGCACTACACAATTTTATAATTTTCTTGTATTGAAATCAGATTTGATTCCATTGATATTCTTTATGTGCTGTCTGTATTATGGCATGTCAATGTGAATCCCTCAGAAGTTGATATAGTGTTGATGATGGGCGCTATGGAAATGTATTTTATTATTAATTATTAATACTACTACTGTGATCATTTCAACCTTCTTCATTACCTTTTCTATACCATACAGGGGACGTTCTAGCATTCTCCTTAAAAAAAGGAAACAGCAACAATATAGATCTAGTTTTACGGATTCTAAACACTTATTTGTCAGCTTTCTTGTCTCTTACATTCACAGGGAGTGCATAAACGTGTTTACTACAGGATATGTTTGTCAAATGACTGGATACAGTATACAGTGTTGTATGTAGACCGAGCACGTTTTTTAAAAATGTTGCATACCCAACCGGCCTTCTTATCGCTTTGTACCATTATGCCACCAGATGTGCTATTTTGCAAATGAGAGAGAGAGAGAGAGAGAGAGAGAGAGAGAGAGAGACTTTATAAACCATCTTGATTATTAATCGTGTGCATAAACCTGCGTGCTATAAACGTATGCACATTTTCCCTAATTTATGGTGTTATCATTAAGAATAAGAAGGCATCGATTTAGCCTGTGCCAAGATCTGAGTGACGTTTGATCAAGGTTCCCATCTATTTCCGCGGTGCCTATTCGAACTTCACACGCGCAAAAACTTGTCCTACTCACTGCACGTGTTGCTATGCAGAATCGATCACGGGACATTATCAATAAGTTAAGAATTTATAAGCTAGGATTGAATGCAAATACATTTGAGAAAATCAGTTTCACAATCACAAAGCACCAGTCTTTATAATTTTGTGTTGTGTGTGTGGATCCGATTGATTCTTCTGATAGTTAATTAAAGGTTTACCTATTTCTGTGTTTATTTTGGGATATCTGGAAAGAGATATCGATACCACTGATTCGAAAACAACAACAAAAAGAACGATTTTGTATTTCATGACAGGCCTAAGTGACAAGTTTTCATCCGCGAACCCATTCAGCCATGGACAACTTTTATTATCTGGGCTAGATTTCTCTAGGTCTATGTCATCTATTCAGTGAAAACTTCAGGGAGCGCACCCTATGCGATGTGATCGTACATGTTCTTTTAATATATATCTAGGCCTCTTCATAAAGTGATTTGCAAACAAATGCGAAATAATCTTAACCAAAATGGGTATGTACTGGTACCACTTGCTAAATTTACTTGATCTAGATTCTAGATCTCTGCCCTAAGCTCAAGTTCACTGTTCAGTAGACATTTAGCGATTTTCAGAAAATGTGCATTGATTGAATCATCGTATTGTTATTGTGTTTGTTAGCAAAAAATGTGATTGTTGACCCAAGTAGTAGACATTTTTTCAATTAGAGATAACTAATACAATTTATGGTTTAGAACTAGATCTAGCTCTAGATCTAGATCTAGACCCTCAAGCTTATTTTTTATGATATTCTAGAAAACAAAATAGTCTAGTCTTCTGGTAATTTTTGGCCAAACCAAAGTATTTCTGGCTCCCCCCTCTCTCTCTCTCTCTCTCTCTCTCTCTCTCTCTCTCTCTCTCTCTCTCTCTCTCTCTCTCTCTCTCTCTCTCTCTCTCTCTCTCTCTATATATATATATATATATATATATATATATATATATATATATATATATATATATATCTATCTCTCTCTCTCCCTCTATCTCTCTCTCTCCTCTCTCTCTCTCTCTCTCTCTCTCTCTCTCTCTCTCTCTCTCTCTCTCTCTCTCTCTCTCTCTCTCTCTCTCTCTCTCTCTCTCTCTCTCTCCCCCTCTCTCTCTCTCTTCCCCCTGCCTCTCTCCCCTCTCTCTCTTTGTCTGTCTGTCTGCCTTTCTCTCTCTCTCTCTCTCTCTCTCTCTCTCTCTCTCTCTCTCTCTCTCTCTCTCTCTCTCTCTCTCTCTCTCTCTCTCTCTCTCTCTCTCTCTCTCTCTCTCCTCTCTAACGTCACACACACACACACGCGCACACATGATTAGAGAGAGAGAGAGAGAGGGGGGGGAGACGAAGGTACCGTCTGTTTACAATAAGGTCAAGCTGCTATAGTTCACAAGGTTAATAAGAACAGTACAATATGGATTGTGCTTGTGTGTTGTAGGCCTAGTTGTACTGCAGTGTATATATAATACGACAACATCAGTGATACAGTGCTAGGTCGATGGCTGTGATGGCGGTAGGATGGGATGACTATGCAATATGGACATAGGCGGCAATTTCGTATTTTGGGAATAAGGAGCCTGGAATAACATTGAATTAGATGAAACTCGACTTAAAGGGCATTCACTGTATTTTCTTTTTTATATTCAAGGATCTCAGGTCTTTTCTGTTCTTTCAGGAACTCATGAGAACTTCCCTACCTTCATGTATGTTACCGTTTGGAAGTAGGTTTTAGTTTTAATGTTAAACAAGTAGTTCAACAAAACTTTTCATTGCCGTTTTGTTCGCTAGTGACTAAAAATTCACATATTCCGCATTTTTGTCCAATCTCCTTAATTGTTTTAACCAAATTTATCTCTCAAATGGCTCTGGGGGTTGGCAGCTATGTATTTACTATTGCTACACTCCATTTGATTTTTGTTTTTCAAGGTTGCGTGTAATTACTAGGATTTTGAATTACTAGGCTTGAGAGCGCTGTTTACATACTCTTGGTAAGAAATTAAGGGTTATAACTGTGAGTGAATGTGAAGCTTCCCTGATTAAAGTAAGTAAAGTTCCTTCAGAGCCAATTGAGCCCATTGAGCTGGAGCATATCCTGGTTTCTATAGGGTGCAACTGAACAGATGACAACAATCACCTCCTGATGCAATGTGTTACTCCCAAGCTAGTGCTTGTGTCCATTTGCATCTAGGTCAAGTGGGGAACATGCATGTTAAGTGTCTTTCCAGAGGAACACAATACTGGACCTAGCTTTGCAAGGATTTGAAACTGGGACCTCATGATCCCAAGTCCGACACCTAACCGCTCGGCCTCTAACACTACATTTTGATGATAAGTGTATTAACCCTGTGTTTGCATGCCTGTCTTATGACATATCATTATCGTCAATCTATACTAAAGAAAGAGTCTTTCAATTCAGGGCCTTCATTTAAGAGTTTTTAAAGCTATTCAGTTCTGGTGCATATTTGGTGTTAGTAGGTAGTGCATTCCAAAAATTAACGATTTTGAAAGCAAAACTAGACTTTCATTCATTGATAAAGCAATGAAGGATAAAAATCTTTCCTTTATTGTTTCTAGTACAGCCAACTTCTGAGAATTTAAAAAGATCATGGATATTAATGTCATCTTAATTATGGAATATTTTATCGTTGAATTAGGTCTCCTCCCAGTACATCAAGAAAGCTTGTGGTTGATTATGAAAAATACGAAATACCACACAATACCACACAAGCTGATCACAATCATCAGGACACTCTATGACGACTTTCAGTGTTCGGTAATTGATGGAGGAGAGACAACAGAATGGTTCCCTGTGATTACTGGAATTGCTGCATGTCAGGATTCCTGTTCCTATCAATCATAGATTGGATGACGAGAAAGACACTCCAAGAGAAGAGAACTGGTATTATAGAGAACGTCACGTCAATTCTAGAAGACCTGACGACATTGCCCTGCTGTCATCCAAACTAGACGATCTAAAGGAGAAAACAGTGTTACTGGAAGAAAATGTTAGGAAAGTAGGACTCAAACTGAATGGTCAGAAATGTAAAGTGATGAAAATGAAAGTAAACAGAAAAAGAATGAATCAATAAAAGTAGGGAAGTGTAGCAGAAAAAGTAGACTGCTTCACGTATCTAGGAGTCAATGTTACCCAAGATGGAGGAGGCACTATTGACATCAAGCGGAGACAACGCGGCATTCACAAATTTTTCAAAGATAATATTTGCCACAAATATCGGCAGAAGGACCCAAGCAACTCTAATTAAAACCGTAGTACTGTCAGTACTGCTGTATGGATGTGCAACCCGAAGCTAAGGAAAGAGAAGAAGAAAAGACTTGACACCTCCCAAACAAAATGTTTGAGGCGAATCTTCAGAATAAGATCGCAACAACACATTAGCAACAAAGAAATACTGGTGATCGCAAAACGCAGAAGAAACCGGCAATGAGGTGAGGAGAAAAATATGGTCATGGATAGGCCACGTTTTAAGGAAGGACCATGGAAATGACTGTTGTTGCCTTGAGATGAACATCGGAAGGAACGAGGGACAGAGGATGCCCAAAAATAATATGGTGCATAATGGTGGAGAAAGAGAGGAACAGAGAGGGATGGCCTTCCTGGGAAAAAGCCAGAAGAACAGCCCAGGATAGAGAAAATTGGAGGGATCATGTTCAGGCCTTATGTGCCTCCTGGCACACAGAGAGTTATGGTGGGGGGGGAGCACCTGGATTGGCAGTTTAGGACCAACGTTTTGATTTTCTGTTCTCTATATTTTCGGGTAGAACAACCAACTATCTACAAGTTTATGGCAGAAAAATGTCCATATGACGTTTAATTTTTTTGTTACACAATATTTTTGTAGGTGAGGGTATGTAAAAACAGTAAAAAAAAATTACGTAAATTACCCTAGCACTGACTGAGAAGATAGCACTGAAAACCTGTTTAACCAGCCAGCTATTGCCGCACAACACCACATCTGAGGATATGGTCTATCAACACGCCCCTCACCGAGTTGGCCCAGTGTTGAGTGATATAATACGTGGAGGTGAAATGTTTGGACGATGCGCCTATAAACATGCGCACAAGTATAGGAAAAGAGAAATAAAACAAAAAACTGGTCATTATGATGTCTGTTTTCACAATAGTTTACATCTAAACCTAGATTTACAATCCTCTTTACATTAGTAACAATGTCAGAGACTGCCAAGAGAGTAAGGTGGCAGCTACAAGAAGGGCCATCCGTCTGAAGTGTCTTTTTTGTGTTATTTTCTTTTGATTTCTTTGTTCGCATTTTTCTGGAAATGCATTTTTTCCCCACTTAATTCTATCACCTCCGTCATTTACAGACCTATTTGTATAATATTTGGCACACAGGTTCCTTTCGTCAATGTTAATAGAATGGCGTCAGGTTTATTTAATATCTTGTAAACTTTTTGAGAATAATTTGTTTGTTTATAGTAAAACTGTCATTTTTGCATATAAACGATATATGTTATATTTTAAAAAAACTATCCAAAATATAAAAAAACCCTATTGAAATTGTTTATAAATTGAATAGAAAAACGATCTGCACAGGTCTTGAATGTGGCGTCGGTGGGGATCATGAGTTCCCGAGTTCGAATTCTAGCAAAGCCAGGTCCGACGTTGTGTTCCTTGGGAAAGGCGATTAACACTTATTTCCCCACTCTACCCAGGTGCAAATAGGTACAAGCACTAGCTTGGGAGGAAATATCTGCGTCAGACTAGTATCCTGGCCAGGAGGTGATTATTGTCAGCCGTTCCGCTTCACGCTATAGAACCGGGATAAGATCCAGCTCTATAGGCCTTAAAGGCTTTGAAGGAACTTTACTTGTACTTTACAGATCTTGAGTGATTTTATTTATAACTAAGTGAGGAGAAAGATTTTGAAAATTGTGTCAAAATCCAAGATGGCAGCTGTTTCCTTGGCAACCAAGGACTCTACAAATATTTCAATGACATAGGATGACTATATTTTGACAGTTACTCAGAAATATACTTAAAGCAAAAACTCTAACTCAAATGCAAAAAAATCACTTCAGGGTCCTGACTATGACACCGCCTCCTTTGCCACAGCCATGCCATTGCCCTTGATGAAATGAGCAGACCTTTCTTATACAGCTTTACTAGTTTACTCCTTTTTGTTGGTTAAGATGAAGTCAGTCTTTGAATTATTTCAGGTGTTGTGATGGGTAAAAGACTTTTCAAACATCTCTTTAAAATGTGTGAGGTTGCGCACGTTGAGCTCTTTGTATGGTTTAGGATTACTTGTACTGAACATTATCATCTGAGCACCTGGAAGTCAGGGAGCCCTATTTAATTGAAACTAAAACGTTTAGTGTATCTCTATGAGTTTATTCAATGGTTGACTCTTCACATCGACCAGCCGTTAAACCACAAAAGGCATTTGCTTGAAGCTGAACAGAGGACATCCTCTACAGATGCTTACAAATGTGAAATGCCATCAATTGTTTGTAAACAGTTTAATCCCCAAACAAATTTCAACAGTCACCATTTTTTAGATTTGAACCTTGTCACCTGACTGTAATGGTTTTTCACAATCTTGAGAAACGCATACCAAGTCTTATGAAAGTCTTATAGGTCTTGTTGAAACAGCAAAATACATGGGATTATGAACACAAAGCTTGACAACAAATTACAGCTGTACTGTTTGCTAGTATGTAAAGGATAAAGACCTTTAATTTAAGGTGCTATTCTGCATTGAATGTTAATGCAAGCACACTATGAAGGAATCCAAAGAGCATGATGATGCAGTAAGTCTATTCATATGATTTTTAGAAAAAGTTTTCATTTTTATTTCAACTCATGATGTCTTTTTAGTGCTCATTATCAGTCATGCATGTCAAATGTATCAGTAATAATATTTCTTTTTGAAAATGAAAGCTGATTTGATTTTCTGAATGTAAGCTTTGAAGTTAATTGTTTTGTTTTCTCTTTTCTTCTCATAACTTTACCTTATATATCTGTTGCCAGAACAAAAAGGTGTTAATTCTACTGTGAGACAATGTATAAATTTGTCAAATCCGCAACAATCAACACAGAAAGTCGATGAACAGGAGATCAAAAGGGCTGTCCCTAAAATGCCTAATGAACCCCAGGCTGTACCTCGTCCACGTCCAGTTTTTAGTGATCTATTTCATCCCAGACTTCCTTGTGTCTTTCAAATGGATCTTCTTTCGCCAAGTAAAGTGTTTGATGAGGGCTCACCGTGTTACAAAAGACTTGCTTCAGATAATCATACTGGACTTACACCTGGAATTTCAGAACTTCAGCCTTCAAGAGCAAAACGTCAAAGGAAATCAGATGCGTCCATGACAGATGGCAAAGAGGATGACAATAACTTTTCTATAGCCATAGATTCACCAGTTCGACAGCGCAAGCTGCCTAGAAGTAGAACAGAATCCAGTATTCAGGACAAGAAATCATGTGACTCTCCATTTCTCATTCCCAAAGTTCCCAAAAATCTTTTTCAAAGCAAATCAGCTCAGCTTCCCTCTCAGAGTTCCCCACTTTTTCCCAGCAAGTTGATGAGGCACAAATCAGAGTTGAGGCCCTGCAAGTTATTTTTAGACAGTTCACAGCCACCATCCTCCCCTAACTTTGATGCGATGATGGATGAAATTGTCGTGTCTCCTGCAGAGGGGGATGGACCAGAGGTAAATACACTTGAAAACGCCTAGTCCAAAACTTACTTCGGTCAGAAAAAATTTGCTGTGCCGACTCTTTCTTAACAAATTTCCCCCTCTAATCCGAAATTTCACTCTAGTTTATTCAGAAATTTACCTCTGATGAAAACAATTTCTGTTTCCCGAATGACCCAATTTATTTATTTTTGATAAAGCCAGTATTGCTGAGAAAAACCCCCAAAAAGCAAGAAACAAAACATGCATAAACAATAAGAACTATGTAAACAAAGGAAAGAAAATATGAAAGAAAGAGGCACTGAATGCATGTTTGTGTCATTGCAACAAAGGAGATAAATGAAAATAGAAACAGTATCATGTAGTGGTGTGCCTTGGATATTCTGATCGTCGGGAAAATGCTTAATCCAAAAATAAATTTCTGGGTCCATGAATTTCGGATTTAAGTTTTTTGAATATATCCTGTTTAATTCCTTTCCCATCTTATTTCCATTTTCAAACTTTTATTGTTGTTTGTATTTGAACATTACCATACTTTACAAAAATTTCTTTCCATCATAAGGTGATGAATATTTTTTAATATTAACAATGACAATTAAAAATAATAAAAATAACAATAATGATAGAAACAATAGTAAAAATAATAACAACACCAACTAAATAAATATTTTATAATAAAGTTGATGATCATCATAACAATAATGATATAGCAACAATAACAATACTTATGACTATCATGATGTAGTAGTTATGACAATAATGGTAATAATAATAAAGTTGATTGTAATAATAATAATGATCATAATAATAATAATAAAAAATAACTCAATATGACTAAATCAATCAATTCGTTAAGGGTCCAGAATGTGTGTATTCTGGTGACAGTATATAAGGAAGTAAAAAATCTTATTTTTAGACGACCTTGTATATGAAGAAACTTTTTAAGTGTAAATATTTATAATCTAATTTATCACATTTCTAGCACTACATAATATTATGATCACCATTTTATCCATTCTCATGGTCACAGGGTTTTCTTCGGAGGCAGAAAAACCGAAACCTGAGACGATGCAACTCACTTGAATTACGCAAACAATTTGCCGATATGTCGAACACTCCCACCAGCTCATTCAAGAGAAGCTTTTCAAATTCACTGTCAAAGGACTTTATTGAAGTAAGCAATTTTTATAAAATACATTAGCAGTTGGTACTTGGCGTTGCCCCCTGCAATGGACAGGTAAGCACCTGTATGGGGAATAGATGATCCCGCCCATCACGAGTCTCCTGCTGCCTTGCAGGCGGGTCTTGGTCGACCAAAGACTAAGGGACTTAACCCTGACAGAAAATAACAACCTGTTGCCTTGCAGGCTGGTCTTGAATGACTAAAGGCTAAGGGAGTTAACCCTGACAGAAAATAACAAGGCACGGCAGGGGGCCTTAAGGTGGCAGCCCCACCATCTACCTAGGGTACAGTGGGCTAATCTCCTGCTTATCCAAAACCGAACAGATTCAGAAAAAGAAATATAATATAACCGGCTTGATCCTTCGAAGACGAACTTGGAAACGAATATGGACTGTGATTTTGGAACATGGAATGTTACGGCAATAAATGGAAAAGAGTTAGAATTAGTTGAAGAAATGGAAAATTTCAAAGTAGATATTTTGGCCATTACAGAAACAAAGAAAAAAGGACAAGGAATAAAAATGTAGGACCGAATCATATTTTAATCTTCTCAGGAGTAGATGTCAAAGATAGAGCTAGAGCAGGAGTACTGCATAAAAGGCATGAAAAGCTACTAGGAAGTTGGAAATTAGAGGTAAATATTAAATCAAAAGGAAGAGAAATTAAATTATTAATAGCTTATGGACCAAACGAAGACGCAACTAAAGAAGAAAAAGATATCTTCGAAAACGATTTACAAATAGCTGCAGAGAATCTTAAACCCAAACAGGAAGTAATGCTTTTAGGAGATTTAAACGCTAGAGTAGGCAACAATATAGAAACATCAGGAGGAGTAATAGCTAAAGAAGGAGAGACAACAACTTTACCAAATGGAGAGAGACGAATAGATTTTTGCCTAAAGAATAACATGAAAATAGCCAACACCTTTTTTCCTCATAAAGACATCCATAAATATACAATAGTAAATGAAGACAGGTGTGAAAAGTCAATGATAGAATTCATAATAGTTAGCAGCTCCTTTTTTACAGTACATTGGATGCAAGAGTAAACAGAGGAGCAGAAATATTTAGTGATCATCACTTAGTGATTGCCAAAATGAGATTTCTGACTGAAGAAAACAAACAGAAAAGGAAAGAGAAGAAAGCTACTAAACTTAAAATAGAACTAAATAAACCAGTAGTAAAATAGGTATACCAATCTAGAATAAAAAGATTTATCAGTGAAAGACAGATGAATCTGAATGATAGCACAATAGAAGAAAAATGGCAGATGTATAAAGAAACACTCTTCAGTTGTACTGAAGAGGTCTGTGGTAGGAAATAAATTAAAGGAGATAGGAAAAAAACAGCATGGTGGAATGAGAATGTCAAGACTAAGATAATAAAAAAAGGATGCC
>JAXRKP010000366.1:12500-205000 GCA_037039925.1 Doris montereyensis | reverse complement strand
CCAAAATGCAACATTTTTTTGTAAGTACGTCTTCAATTGGTTGCATTTAAAGAGTCGATTCATGTAAAAAATTAACTCAATAACGTCTTTTTGCCTCGTCCAAGTAACAAAATCTGCGACGCACATGTGTGTGTGTGTTTGCGTGTGTGGCATGTAGATTTGTGTTAACAATGTGCACACATGCGCACGACAATGCCTAGTCTTGGCTGTCTCGGCTCTTGTCACCCTACCCGTTCCCTCCCCAACTCGGCCGTTGACAATGGTCTGCCAGACAGGTACTCTGATTGGCTCTCTCTTTGATCATGGTGAGAAAGGTCTTGTGTCGTTACTCCGTGTCAACAAATAAAAAAAATTTCCTCCAAGTTGCCCAATGTGTCCACCATGCCATCCCCTCCTGTAGTTTTGAGTGAGAGAAGAATGAACAATCTATGAGTAGAGGTTAGGCCTATAGTTGGGTCTTATCTTCAAACCAAGTAACAACAAACAAAACTCAAACGATTACAAACAACTAACAAAACAAAAGAATTTATGTCCAACCAAGATTGGCATGTAGTGGGTTGTAGCCCTTGACTCCAACAAAATGTACCTTCGCCAAAATGCACGTTTTTTTGTCACCCGAGGACCATGCATTTTGGCGGAGACTACTGTATTATTATTATGGTTATAATAATTACTACTACTAGTATTATTATTAATACTATATGATGATTATTATTACTATATGATTATTATTATTATTATTATTATTATTATTATTATTATTATTATTATCATCATTGCTGTTGTTATTGTTGTTAATGTTGATGTTGATACAAGATATTTCATTATTGTGATCAAATCAAGGCCACCAAAATTGAAATTTTATGATGCACAGTTTGGAATATTCATACTTCTTAATAATATTTATTGATATAATCAAGATAGACGGTCGTTTAAAGCAAAGAAAATTTTACATTTTTTTACAAAAACAAGGGTCCAAAGATACGGTATAATTTCTTTTAAAAGGAACATTATGTGAATATTTTACTCTTTTCAATTTCTTTGTATATAACATTTAGATTGAGACTAATTTTGTCTTTAATGTTTTCTCAGCTTGCAAGTTTATTGATACGCCCTTTAACCTCTCATGACCACATTGACAAATTGACCATCATTGACTGCCGCTACCCCTATGAATACAATGGAGGCCACATCAAGGTAAATAAAAGGATCCTCTCATTCATTTCAGTGAAAGAATAACATATGACAAAATTGATTTTATGAAATGTACTGCAATTTCTTTAATGTAATGTAGCGTAAGTGATAATATACATAAGATCTCTTGCATTGAAATAAGAAAAGAAGACGTTTGGCGAGAGGTTGCCACATGTGTTGGAAGGGGTAAATTTTAATATAAAAAAAATTAAAATTCCACCGCCTACTTCTACCTTTTCTCCACACTGCAAGCCGAGCCGTCAATATCGCAGTGAGCTATAAAAGTGTATAAATGCAATAAACTCAACAGAAAAATCAATCTAGATTGGAAGGTTACAAGTAGGAGGACAGCGGTGAGGAACAATGTTCCTTTCAGGTCGTCATGGGATATAGAGCCGAATCAGTTTCTGTAGTGTGAAGCGGAATAGGTGATAATTGTCACCTCCTGGACAGGACGCTAGTCTGTCACAGCTTTTTACTCCCAAGTTGTTACTAGTACCCATTTGCACCTGGCTAGAGTGGGAAAATGCGTGTTACGTGTCTTTCCCAAGGAACACAAAAATCAGACATACATAGCATAGCTGGAATTTGAACCCAGGACCTCATGATGCCAAGTCTGGCACTAGGCCTCTCTGACACCCCTCAGGAGTGAGGAGGACGACTTTAAAAGTGTTCCAATCAATGTTTCGTTAGATCTGTCAACTAGATATATATATTGTTGTTACAGGGCTAGGACATTTGTCCTTCGGCCCTATGCCACATAATGGTATTTACAGATGGGTTCCATCTGTTTGTTGGTATACAAGGTGTTCAAAGTATCAAGTTTTGCAGGGAGTTGAACTTCTCATGTGACTTGGCATACATTGTGTTCAAAGTATCAAGTTTTGCAGGAGAACTTCTCATGAGACTTTTTCAGCTTGGAACATTTAAAAAGGTGATGTGTCACAATTTCATGGGGGTGGTTACAAGGAGGGCACACTTGGGCATGTTCGGGATTTTAAGTGTATTCAAGCTGAAGATGGTGACTTGATCTTTCTGTTTTAGTTGGTTGATGTTGTCTTCAGTTGAATTTATTTAAATGCAATGTATTATGTTGAAAGGGCCAGCTGTTGTCACACTTCACTTTCTGCTCTTTCATTCAGGGAGCGATCAATATTTACACAGAGGACGCCATGACAGATTTTTTGGACGAAGAAATCAGACAGCCGTCGTCTCCAGATGGGAAACATTTATTGATCTTTCACTGTGAATTCAGCAGTCAGAGAGGTCCTGGACTGTAAGTAGATATTTGCTTTAGCAACGACATTAATAACTGGTACACATGGTTCAATGTTTGAAATCTGTTTTGTTGAGGGAAGAGGAAGGGGAGGGGGGGGGGGGCTGCGCAGGTGGGAGTCGATTTGTGGTAGTCTTTTAATAAGTTAAACTTGGAGTTTAAGATTCTGCGGAATCAGATCATGTTCTTTTTTCTTATCGCTCTCTTTTTTTTTCTTTTCTTTATTCACATTTTTATCTTCATTCCCTTTCTATTTTTCATTGTCCTTTCTTCTTCTTTTTCTGCTCCTTTTCCTCCCCCCCCTCCTTCCTTCCTTCTTCATCTTTCTCTTCTTCTTCTTCTTCTTCTTCTTCTTCTTCTTCTTCTTCTTCTTCCGTTTAGATCTTTTTTTTTACTAATTATTATTAATACTATTGTTGTTGTTGTTATTATGAGGATATCAGAATAAAGGAAAATATTGAAAAACACTGGACTGACTAACAAAATGCCTATCAGAGCCAATCTAGGACACTGTTCCCATCAAAAACAGGAAACAAAAAACAAATGGATGACATGGCAAATATTGTTATTAAAAAGGATGGATAGACAAAGCAAGTTGAAAAAGAATAGTATTGAATACAAACAGGCGGACAAACGCATAAAGAAAGTGCACCAAGGCCAAAGAATAATAAATAGACATTGAATGTTAACACATTGAAAAATAATGGAATAAAAAGGGCAAAAGAATTTCATCAGTCGATTAAAAATTTGACAGGGAAAAGAAATTCTACACAGAGACTCCCAGGAAAATTTCATTGTTATTATTATTATTATTATTATTATTATTATTATTATTATTATTATTATTATTATTATTGTTGTTGTTAATATTATTATTTTTGTTGTTATCATGTATTATTATTGTTATAGTTGTCGTCATTATCGTTATCATTACTTGGACTAATAGTAATAGTAAAATCAATAGAAGCGGTCATTTTAAGAGCACTTATTTCTTTTTCGCCTTTTCCTTTAGGCTCCTATTTTTTAACATTTTCTACACTTTTTGTCTCATTTGATTTCTGTTTTGTTAATCATATTATTATATTGTTGCAAGATTGTAATAATTTAGAGGGTGAAAAAGAAATTTATGTTAACTGTTCATCATGAACTTTAATATTTGTATTCCCCCCACCCCCCCCCCTAATTTATAGACTGCGGCATCTGAGAAACATTGACCGCCAACAGAATGCTCACCAGTACCCACAACTGACCTTTCCTGAAGTTTATTGTGTCTTTGGTGGTTATAAAGAGTTTTTTCATCAGCATCCAGTGAGTCCATTTATGAATTATACCGGATTTATTTGTGGCACTTGTAGCTTAGTGTGTATGGTTGGCAGGTGCTACTGGTAGGTCCTCCTTTTTTCCTTTAATTTTTTTCACTTGTCTTTCACATTGCTGTTTCCTCTTACGATGGACTTTCAATTAATCAACTGTAGCAAAGTAGTGTGAGACTACCGGACTTTGGATTGTGAGGTTTAGGGTTCTTATCCCGACAATGCTAGGTCAGATATTGTGTTCTTTCGGAAAGGCACTTAACACTTACGGGTACCAGCATCTACTGGGTAATAAGATATATAACAAACCAGTGTCATATCAATGAGGTAATGTTCAAATGTTCCATTTCGCTCTACAAAATTAAGAATAAGCTCTGGCTCTATGGACCATTATGGCCTTGAAAGAATTTACCTAACTTTGTTTTTAGAGTGTTGTGTTTTGGTTTTTTATTTTTTTTAAATATTGCTTCTCAACTGACTCACTCCGAAATTTTGTTGCTGTACGGGCGGAATCATTTTGCGGTTTGCGAAAATTGAATGGAGGCATATCACTTTATATGCATTTTAACACTCTAAAATACATTTGAACACTGTAACATTATACATCAAATTGAAGGGAAATGAATAAGGAATCAGATCATGTTATTTGCAATGCTCTATTTGCTCACTATATGTCATGGGATACAGAGATAATGATGAAAAAAGGTTATGAATAATATTTTTTGAAAAAATAATTACTAACAACAGGCCAAAAGTCACTTGATAATCAGCTAAATCTATCAAAAGTGTCATAAATATACAAGAGTATCCAAAATGCAGACATATGTCACATCCATCCATTTGATAAGTCCAATAAGTTTGTCTTTGGGACAGAATTGAATAATCCACGATGCAGGAAAAATAATATGAATTTTCACTAATTTTCAATTTGAAACGCCCCTCATCAGTTTCATCTTCATCTCGATCTAGATCTAGTTCACTTTCGTCACATCGAACATTATCATCAGACTCATCACTAGATCTATCATCTGAGCTAGATTCAACTTCATCAACTATTAGAGATTCTAAAAGTTCTTGTGCTCTAGCAGCACTAATTCTATGAGGTCTTGATGGCCCTGGATCATCACTATTATCCATCAGAAAATACGCAGTCAAGGAATTGACAAAATGTAAACAAAAGAAAGAAAGCTTGCAAGATCAATAGAAAACACGTTGAAATTACCACCAAAATCGAATGGAGAAGAGAGAACCTTCTTCTTCTGGTGTAAACTTGGGTTTGTTCACATAAAAGGTGGTTTGGGTGATAATTTTGCCTTTAATGGGGGTAACTGCTGAAAGCCGATACATCGGCTCTCCAGAGTGAATCAGTTAAATAATAACAAAACACAACTTTAAATATCAAAAGATACTAACAGAAACCAAGTGTATTTCCTTATTGATGTTATAGGGTATTGCAATATTGCAACCAAGCATTGTAACAGGAATCAGGGTTACTTACACATTTTGTTTCTTTCATTATAAACATAAACTGGTTGCAATGTGTTTGTGTTTTTAAGGATCTCTGTGACCCTTCAAGTTACACTCCCATGGCTGATGAAAAGTATGCAAGTGACCTTCGACATTTCAGGGCTAAAGCAAAATCTTGGGCTGCTGGAGAGAAACTGAAAACCCTACAGAAGTTCTGAGTTTCTATGAAATTTTTCTTATGAACGAGATATCTTTATAGTTTTAATCTGGAATCTCCTATACGTCCATTTAAATTTTTTTAAAGCGAATACTTCATATGTGTATCAAATTTATATTTCATCTTTTATATGCTTGTAGTAAAAGAGATAGAAAAAAGCTATGGAGGTGTGAATGTGAAAGATACTATGTAAGTTTTAGACCGAAGAATTTTTTTTTCAAATTTTAAAAAGAAACACGCTTTTGAGAATATCGATTTTATTTGTTTTGACTTCAAGAGAGAAATTGAGGTTGAAACACGTATTAAGTACACAAATCATTTTTATATTATTTACTCCCATCAAATTATTTTTCTTGGAAATAATTCTCTGGAACTTGTTTGATTTTCTAGCATCAAGGTTATGCTTGTATGTCTTGTCAGCGATTTTTAAATGTGTTTCCTTGTCGGGTCTTTAGAACCATTTTATCCAGCCTTGGCTATATTAAGAATTTTAACTTTTTTTATTACCTCACCTAAGGTGTAATATTTACTTCTAAGTGAGGGTTGATATTTGACTGAAATGCCATTTTTATTAAATTTTCATTTTACCTCTGATTTTCTGTCTCTGCCGTTCATGCATGATTTGGGATTTAAGCTAGATATCATAAATTTTAAATTGAAGCTCTATCAATAATACCTGGATGGCCTGTTGTCTAATTTTTTTGTAGTCACTTCTTACTTTCTCTCTCCATTGCATATATGTATACAAACACTTCTCTGTTGTTACTTTTGCTACTTTCAGTCTCTTTTTTTTTTAGCTTCAAAACCAGTTTTTGCTTTTCCCTTGCTGTCAATTTACGTCTCTCTGTTATTTTTGACTTGGCTTGTCTATTTCTCTTTTTTTCATGATCTTCCTTCTATCTCTCTCTGGTGGGTGATTGGCAGGAGCTGCTGGAAGTAGTGGAGTACTGGAAGGTCCTCCTCCCTTTTCTTTTACTATTTCACTTCTCTTAGCCTTTTCATCTTAATTCACCCCGAGACCGCCGACTGCATATGGCGGACAGGGGAAATTTTAATGCAACAAAGAAACAGTCCCCTTCTGAGATGACCACATATGGTGGACGGGATTAACTTCAGTTAATCCATAAAAAGCAAAAGTCTCTGTCCTTATCAAAAGACTATGTCCTTGTCTCTGTCTGTCTCTTTCTCTGTATCTTATTTGGAGTGAAGATCATGGGTGAAAGTCCTGTGGTCGTGACCATCACTGCTGGACAATCTTACACATACAAAAGTGGATGCCATGACAGCCAATTAATATATTTACAAACAAAAATCTTATACAAATCACATATTGTATCACACACATTGAATTCTTGAGTTGTTTTGGGGTTTTAAATGTTATTTACTCGAATTTCAAGGTGCTGCATCTTCGATACCTTAAACCAGACAGATAGTTTTGTTTTCATGTCTTTGTTTAGATAAACAGAAGTATAAGTCTAAAAATATTCTTTAGGATTGTGCAATGTAGACCTGTCCTCTATCATAGGAGGTTTCTACATTTAGATAAAGAAGAAGAAGAAACAGCTAGTCAGGTGATAAAGAAAATCGTTCTTGTAGGCAGACTGTGTAAGTAAGCTGACTGAGACAGTAAAACACAAAGAAAGGATTTGACCATAATCAAATCCCATCAGAGACGGACGATAAAAAGGTCCCATGTGCAAATCACAACACTGTGCACATTAAAAATCCCTTGGCTGTTGACCAAGTCAAATCAAATACCTATAGCTGAGTGGAGCTAGGGAAGTAGAGTGAAGTATCTTTCCTAAGAGTGCAATGTCGTAAAACACTGAGCCAGCCAAGGGTTTTGAACCAGCACCTTTGTGATCACAAACTTACAACACTACTGTTTTGCTATGGCGCCTCTACTTCGATGTATACAATGTGAGGATTTATGCATATGTATGCAAATGTGAAAGTTCAGGTGTGTTTAAATTTATGCGTTTGCACCACAATGTATTGTGATGGAAATAATAAAGTTATCTTATGTCTTCTAATCAACTTGAAGTAAGATAATGGGACAGCATGAAGGCAATAGAGTGAAATAATCATTCATTTTATTTCAGTTTCAAGTTTAAGATTTATTCTATACAGTGGCCAATTTGGAACAAAAAAATAAAAATCTCAAAGTTATTTCTGGGAAAAGGAAAATAAAAACATGTTGCACAACGCAAAAACCTTGTGATAGTTTATAGTTTATACAATGTAAGTAAGAAAGGCAGAAAACAAAACTCAGAATAACAGGATCAAGAGTAAAGCATAATAATATTATAGCATACTATAATGAAGGGAATACAAAATTGTATACAAGAATCAATATGCGGAACTGAGTACACAATAATTTGACTAGCTTTATCTGTCTTTAATTGGAATGCAATTTGCATTGAGTATAAGCTAACATAAATATGATTCTCATAATTACATTCAATTTATATACAAGATAATCCAACAACAGCCATTATTTTTCTCACATTCACAAAGGCATTTCAGAAACTTATCAACACAGTAACATTATACATTCTTGTCTCAAACTAGCAAACTGCCAGTTTAATTTATCAGTAACTGATAGTAGTATAATGGTAAATAGGTAATATAATATACTGGAACTGGAATGTCTTAAACAGCAAAGGAGTCACAGTGAGGTGGAGTCAAAAGTGATATACGACAATAAGTGACAACTCCATCAAAGAAGACGGAACAAAGTGACATTTTGAGTATACTAGATTTTCTCATCAGTATTTTAATACTTCTCATAGCTGTATTGTATATTTTCACTTTCTTTCATCAATCTTTAACATTTCCTT
This sequence comes from Doris montereyensis, assembly GCA_037039925.1. Classification (NCBI taxonomy): domain Eukaryota; kingdom Metazoa; phylum Mollusca; class Gastropoda; order Nudibranchia; family Dorididae; genus Doris; species Doris montereyensis. The sequence goes on along the minus strand of JAXRKP010000366.1, from coordinate 196,693 downwards.
CTCTCGTCTCTCTCCGTCTTCTATTTATGTCTATCTGTATCTCAGTGGGCGTTTGATGGGCACTGTTGGTAAGTCCTACTTCTTTCCTTTCTCTTTTTCACTAATCTTTCATCTTGCTGTTTTCTTCTTAATTCATCCTGAGGTTATTCCACTTGGTGGGCGCGTAAATTCTAATCAAATAATCCAACAATACTGTGACACATTTCTCTTTCTTTTTCCATTACTATCTCTCTCTGTTGGAGTTGACCTCTTGTAGGCGGATGGTGGTAGGTCTTACTTCTTTCCTTTTACCCTTTCATTTCTCTTTCATCTTGCTGTTTCCTCTTAATTCACTCTGAGACCACTGCATAGAGTGGATGGGGTAAATATCAATGAAACAAACAAACAAGTTAACCTCTTTTTCATCCTTTTCCATTTCACTTTACACAGCTTTCTTTCCCTTAGGACTCATTCTCTCCTATCTTTATTTATTATTTCTGTCCTTCCTTTAATTTCTTCTCCTTTCCATTTTCATTTCATCTATTTGCGGCTCTTCCTTCTGACATCACACTACAAGATACTTGGAGTATATCGACGAAGAAAATCGCAAACTGTGTAAGTCCAATTTTTGACGTTTTGAGAAAATCAAAGAAAATGATGCTGTGCTTTTTAATTTATTTTCAGACATGCACAGTTTGCAAGTGTTAAAAAGCTAAACCCAATAGGGATACACGGATTGCTCATATGGTTATTTTATGGGGTTTTATTGGTTCTTGTGCCATGGAATCCTAACCAATGTTTAAAAATACGAGAAAAAAAAGGTAACTAGATTTTACATCTTTGTCATGTGACAAACATCACATATTTGCTCTGGTCTTTTTTTTATGGAATCGCCACTTCCTGTCACTTACCACATACTGGAATGTTATGGTAAAATAGATACTTGCATAATCATAAGGCCGTTTTTGGTTGTTCCGCCATCAGAGCCAGGGTACTTAAACGTAAAGCTTTGTAAAGAATGCATGAGATTCTTTCTATTGCAGTACTACTATAAACAAAGCTTACCAATATGCCTATTATTCATTTATTTATTTATTTATTTCCATCCTACTGAAACGATTTCGCAGATGGTACATTAACTTATTTTGTCAAGATTTCTTCAAAGCATGACACAGGGAAGATTTTCATTTCTTTCTTCTATGATAGATGCAATGTCGTATTAATCTCATGCATTGTCTTTGTAAAGAGGCTTCAAAAATGGGCACACATCTAAATATGAAAATCCATTCCAGCCATAACTTGTAGAAGTTAAGTTGATTACAACCAGGTTGAACGTATTATCTGATTTTGGAGGGGCGAAAGGATTAGATGGGGGGGGGGGGGGAGTTTTGGCAAAAATAGTTGTTTGTTTAAAGAAGATAACTGAAAGAATACTGTGATATGAATACTTGAAAACACTTTGGATTACGGAAATGGATGTCAAAAAATGATATTATTAAAAAAAAATTTTTTAATTCATTTCATTGGAATAAATTTCTTGTTAACAAAGAAAATGTTAACAACTACAAATGTCTTTGTTTTTCAAAATGGTTTATACAGGAATGGAATAAAATAAGAATGGATAAAAATAACATTCTATGTTTAGTAACGAAATGCATATAAGTACAGTGCTATTTTAGTTTGTAAAAAGCAATGAATTTCAGTCAAACTCAATGATATGTATTTTGTCATATTCGTACGCACGAATATAAAACATGAAAGTCAAAAGTTTGTTTATCTTTTAAACAAATTTCTACCCACATTAATCATCTTACTTTCATCACAACCAAAACGTACAAAAACGGAGAAACGAGTAAAATATTGTCCGATATGACAGTGAGTGACATATGTAACCGGAAAATATAGATAAAGAAAAAGGCATAGATATGTTCCGTTATTTCACGCAAGTGCAAACTCATTGATTTGACTTCAATTTAAATCTGATCCGCTATTTCATCGTCATTCTTCTCTTTTCTGAAAAAAAGTATCATATTGAGATTGTATGACATACATGGTACATGTACAACATCTTGATAACATCCTCTGCCTACAGCCAGATACTCATTAAAACCTGAATTATGTCAGGAAAGCACCTTCTTGACCTGCCAAACAGGCATGGGTCATTCGAGCACCGAGAGAACCCCTAAAAAGGCCATCATCAAGCTTATTTAGGCCTCAGCTGGCCAGTCAAGTGCCCCTCTTGAGTACAAAAGTCAGGTAAAAATCATGACTGTGCCAGTCTTTTACTTTGGACCAGAGTACTCTTAATTGCATGCTCCCATTCACAATACTTTTCACTGAACCACTCATTTACAACCACATTTCTGGAATATCCAAGAATCTGTTGCAAACATAAGCCACATGTACACAGAAGATGACATTTACGTGTATAAAAAATACTTTTGTAATCTCCGGCCCCGATAAGTCATAAAAAATAATACTATGACTCAAATAGCAAAAACTGTGCAATGTAGGTCTTGCTTGACATTCAAGGATAAAGTTTCCTCTACCTCGTTCAACCCTAGATCTAGGATTCCCTCTTGTAAACTGTAGACTCGGCCGAGATGTTTTTACAACTTATTCATGGATCAGGAATTGATGAAACTTATTTAATTACGTTAATTTCTACAAAGGAAGAACTATACTTTCACTCTGAATAACGTCACATTTAATTTCCTTTCCAAGAAGAAATCATTACTGATATTCACATATGTATAAAAATGAATACTGACAGTACTAGCCCATGGATCTCATTTCTACATACATACATGTACAAATACAGAAAACTTGCGTAAACGAAATGAGTACGGGGAAAACACGGCCAGCACAATTAAAATTGAGAATGGTGATTGTGTAATTGACAAAGGGATGTCTTAGTACTAAAATACATAAACAGTCCAAGGTTATTGTTATTGTTACATTGCGGTGATCTCAAGTGAATTAAGAGGAAACCGCAAGATGAAAGATAGATAAAAGAGTGACAGGAAAGAAGTAAGACCTACTAATAGCGCCGGTCATCCACCTAAAAGCAGTCAACAATCTTTATCAACTGACATCTTCAAACAAATTTTACTGTGTGACTATAATGACACTAAGGCCATGACAAAACTTCAAAATCAAATGTCAAAACACAAGGTTTAAAAATTTGAAATGATGGCAAGCAACAACAGACAAGCTCCTTTACTTTACATCAATTATGACACTGAGATCATATCCACTCAACTCACAAGGGAGTTATCTTCAGTCAACTGGCTGTTTGACCACAAGGACACTACAGATTGGTATTGCCGCCTTTTCTCTACGTCCCGACACACACTTACACACTTTGTTTGCCTGAAACCAAGGGAGACAAATCAAAACTAGCACCTTTCTGAAAAACCACACACACTTAAACCAGCACACAGCAACATTTGACTATGACATCAGCACAACATATATGTGTACGTTTTAAGTTCTAGCAGGACGTCCAATATCGTAGAGGTCTGGCAACCATTATCTCCAGTTTCCTAGCTAGATGCTATGAGCACGTATGGATATCTGTAAAATTCGGTCTGAATTTACTGAATGATTTTATCCTTTATAAAGACAAAGATGAATTTTATAGTCCATTTCCCCGTGCAAACGCAGGCTTTACCTATAGCTGGGTACTCGTTCGTGAAGACCACGTCTGGGAATGGGCAGGCCAGTGGCATAACTGCATCTCGGCAACAGCCATCTGACTTGTGCAGCTTCCATGTTCAAGCTGGTGCTTGGGCGTAGTCAATAAAAACTTTGTTTCCATACATATAATGCTAAATCAATATTTACGATCAAGTTAGCCTTGCGCAGAGTAGCATTTCAAACACTGATGCTCCTGAATATGACTTCACAAGTGTCATGAAAACGAGTGAGATAAGGGGGCCATGGTCGAAATGACAAAATGACCAGCAAGGATTTGAAATAAAGGTTGAAACCTGTAGGGACAAAGATGAGACAAATTCAAATACAGCGGATTAAACCACGAAAAGATAACGTTGTTTGGGCACCAGACAAAACCTTAAGGATTGTAGATACAAGTTTCAAAGTAAACTCTCTTTTCGTGGTGAGGTAATGAGTGCCGACGCAGAGGCCACAAGTTTGATTCTGTCTGTTCCCCAAATGGGTTTTTTCCTATTTATTTCTATGTATTTGTCTCGGCTTAGCCTCTATGAGGCTTCAGCATCTATTTCAAGTCATCACTCATGAAATTCTGAATATGACTTGATGTCAACATTGGGGCTTTTCTTTCTATCATTTCAGATGAAATGTCATTTTCTTTCAAATACTATCGGTATAACAAATGACTAGGCAAATAAATAGAGTTTTTGAAAAACTGCAGCACCTTGTAGGCTATGCGTATGGCAGGTTGTTTACATTTGCAGCAAAGTCAAACTTATTTTTAAGCAACCATATTTCTAAATCAGCGTTTTGAACATTTCAAATCTGTTTAATTAGAGACTAAAACGCTTTATTATTGAATCAGGTTCTTTAATAATCTGTCTTCTCTGGTAAATGTTTTAAATTTGTAAAATGATGGTGAGATGTGATGAAGAGCGGTGATCTTTTGAACATGAAATTTTTTAAAACACATTTAAAAAAGAATTAAGCGTTATCTGATTTTCAGTGATTTGCTCTATAGCCAGACACAACATAAGCGTAATCACAATACTGTTCTGTAGTTTATTGGTAGCGATTTCCGTGGGACCAGACCTTTGACAATGATTGATAGTGTGAAGTTTGTTTCATTGCAATTAAATCTGTTCACCATATGCAGTGATCTCAGGGTGGATTAACAAAAAAGAGCAAGAGGAAAGACATATGAAAGTGTGGACTGGAAGGAAGGAAGTAGCACCTACTACATGTCATAGCACCCGTCAACAGCCCATGGTAATGTGTGAAGAAAAGATTGTGTGTTGTTATGAGGTATGAAGAGAATATTAACTTGAGTCCTTTTACAGAGTTCAAAGCTCAGATTTTACCATTCATTATTTGCTTTTTTGTTGCCTTCCTACTTTGATGACACTATTCAATCCTTTTTATGTTCTCCTTACGTTTGAAGATGGGAGACAACTGAGCACTAATACTGTTTACAACGAAATTATGGTGATGCATGAGAGATGAGATCAAGGGCCATCATTTATGGCGTAAGCAACAAACGAATTTACTACCAAATAAGAGAAGTGATAGATTTTTTTGTTTGTTTCATTGAAATTTACCCCATCCATCGTTGTGGTGATCTCAAGGTGAATTAAGAGGAACCAGCAAGATAAACGATAAGTTAAAGAAGGAAAGTAAAAAGAAGGACCCACCAGCAGCGCTCACCAATTGCTCGTCAAAATAGATAAAATCGTATGTGAAATCAGATGAAAACATGAGAGTAGGAGGAGGAGCAGTAGGAAAAGGAGAGAGAGAGTGAAAATATAATTATTGATCTATCAAACCAAATAATCTTACACTGTGTCATAACTTGTGTAAGATTTCCCTACAAATAAATTTTATGTGACATTGCGTCTAAAAGGAAATAGATCCGTTCTTTTACCTAATCCCAGTTTAAAGGAAACACATTTTGTCAAACACTTAAATTGACAGTGCTGAAATGACAATGCATGAACATTTTTCCTTCATGACAAATTGGCATTGCTTACAATGTGTCACACAGGGCAATGTACTGCCAGTACATGGAAAACATGTAAAAAAACTGACCTACTGTCCTTTGAAGAAACAACTACGCAACAGTTCAAAACATCATTGTTTTCAAAATTGTTCACACAGGTAAACAACTGAATCTCAGATCAAAATATCATTGTTTTCAAAATTGTTTACTCAGGTAAACAACTGAATCAGAGTTACATCATTGTTTTCAAAATTGTTTACACAGGTAAACATTGGTAATACTACCACTTCTAAAAATTGTAGGCATAAAATTTGTGTGAATCCTGTCTAAGACTCTGAATGATCCACAGATTTCATTATAACACTGTCAACTTTTCACAAGAGAAAAACAAATTTATAAAGTAGTTTTCTTCTTTCCAAAGCCCATTTTGATTTGCATGCATACTTTAGTAAATACATTAATTTCAATGACAGATCAGAATTTGACATGACAAAGTAGGTCGACAGATTAAACAAATCTTATAAATACAGTTAACATGAAAACATGTATATATACAGAGGAGTACTTATCGAAATAGATTCATGCATCCCAGTATTAAACATGAACAGACAGACATTAATACAACATCATGCCATTGTCCATATACAGACAATAGAAAGTCAGACCTTAATACAAAATCATGCCATTGTCCATAGAAAGACAGAAAGACAAACAGATGGACGGACAGTCAGACCTTTAACACAAAATCATGCCATTGTCCATAGACGGACAAACAGACATACAAAGAGACAGACAGACAGACCTTTAATACAAAATCATGCCATTGTCCATTTCTTTTTCTCCCACGTGTTTATGGTTACAGGAAATTCCTCTATTTGAAAGCATCAACAGGACCAAGTTGACGAAAAAGGCTCCGGCCGCTCCCACGATAAAGAAGAAAGAGTAATCCAGGTCGGTCTCGTCCTTGGTGGAGAATCCAGACCTCCGATTCGTGGCTTGAAGGATGTTCACCTTCAGCTGTGAAAAGTACAGGCCAAGGTAGAGTCCAATGCCGGTAACATTAAAGATCACTGTGGATAGAGGTAGAAGAAAAGGTTTGAGTACCACTATCATGGAAGATCACTGTGGATAGAGGTAGAAGAAAAGGTTTGAGTACCACTATCATGGAAGATCACTGTGGATAGAGGTAGAAGAAAAGGTTTGAGTACCACTATCATGGAAGATCACTGTGGATAGAGGTAGAAGAAAAGGCTTGAGTACCACTATCATGGAAGATCACTGTGGATAGAGGTAGAAGAAAAGGTTTGAGTACCACTATCATGGAAGATCACTGTGGATAGAGGTAGAAGAAAGGTTTGAGTACCACTATCATGGAAGATCACTGTGGATAGAGGTAGAAGAAAAGGCTTAGAGGTGAGTACCACTAGCATGGAAGATCACTGTGGATAGAGGTAGAAGGAAAAGCATGAGTACTACTAGCATGGAAGATCACTGTGGATAGAGGTAGAAGGAAAAGCATGAGTACTACTATCATGGAAGATCACTGTGGATAGAGGTAGAAGGAAAAGCATGAGTACTACTATCATGGAAGATCACTGTGGATAGAGGTAGAAGAAAGGTTTGAGTACCACTATCATGGAAGATCACTGTGGATAGAGGTAGAAGAAAAGGCTTGGAGTACCACTATCATGGAAGATCACTGTGGATAGAGGTAGAAGGAAAGGCTTGAGTACCACTATCATGGAAGATCACTGTGGATAGAGGTAGAAGAAAAGGCTTGAGTACCACTATCATGGAAGATCACTGTGGATAGAGGTAGAAGAAAAGGCTTGAGTACCACTATCATGGAAGATCACTGTGGATAGAGGTAGAAGGAAAGGCTTGAGTACCACTATCATGGAAGATCACTGTGGATAGAGGTAGAAGGAAAGGCTTGAGTACCACTATCATGGAAGATCACTGTGGATAGAGGAGGTGGACGGAAAAAGCATGAGTACTACTAGCATGGAAGATAAATGTGAATAGAGGTGGACGGAAAAGCCTGAGAACCACTAGCATAAAGGATTACTGTGGATAGAGGTAGAAGAAAGGGCTTGAGTACCACTAGCATGGAAGATCACTGTGGATAGAGGTAGAAGGAAAAGCCTGAGTACTACTAGCATGGAAGATCACTGTGGATAGAGGTAGAAGGAAAGCTTGGTACCAGAGAAGGAAAAGCTTGAGTACCACTAGGATGGAAGATACTGTGGATGCAAATGGGAGAAAGAATTTCCCCTGAAGCCCGAAGGAGCACAATCTTGTCTAGTCTAGTCTAGCCTGGGCTGGGATAAATGGGCTCTGCTTGTTTCGTTTCATCGAAATTTATTCCATCCACCACATGCGTTGATCTCTGGGTGAATTGAGAGGAAGCAGCAAGATGAAAGAGGTGCGAAAAAAAGTGGAGAAACAAAAAATAGGACCTACCAGCACCACCTGCTAACTGCCCACAGTCAAATGGGACATAGAGAATTTGAGCCTTGAGAGAGAGAGCCTTGAGAGAGAGAGAGAGAGAGAGAGAGAGAGAGAGAGAGAGAGAGAGAGAGAGAGAGAGAGAGAGAGAGAGAGAGAGCCAAGAAGCCCTTAGCAGGGAAGGGGGAGGGGAAGGGAGCCTGAAGATTCACAACAAAAATAAATGAGAATAACATTCTGTAATCAAATACAGTAAGTCACATGCTCTAGACTTAAGCGTAAGGTAACCAGGACAGGATGGTTAACAGGACATGCGGCATAGTGTGGTGGTGGTCGGCTGTTGCTATCCACGCCTTCACTTTCGCCGAGACTCAGCTAACCACATGTCGCTGCTGGTTCGACGGAATTGGAATGGCCAGAAATGTTGGGAATCGAACAAACGGGGGAATTTGTCACCATTAGACTTAACATTAAGGTAGATGTTTGCTATTTCTGGGAATCAGCAACAAAATGCAGGCCTACTGGGTGGTTGTCAAAGACGTGACATTTGACTTTGTTTTTGTGTAACTGTAGTATGTTTGCTATTTCGTGTGTGCGTTCGTTGACACTCAGCACCAAAAATGATCAAACTTGTATCCATTTACACCTGGGAAGAGTGGGGAAAATGCGTTTTAAGTGTCTTCCCTAAGGAATACAACGTCGGATGTGGCTTTCCCTAAGGAATACTCGGATGTGGCTTTGCTTTCGAACTCAGGACCTGATGATCCCCTGTCCGGCAGCTTAACCGCTCGTCCACCGACGCCACCGTACCGGTATTATACACGTACCGGCGGGGATGGGGACAAGCGCTGGATAAAAATTATACACGTACCGGCAGGGATGGGGACAAGCGCTGGATAAAAATTATACACGTACCGGCAGGGATGGGGACAAGCGCTGGATAAAAATTATACACGTACCGGCAGGGATGGGGACAAGCCAAATTATACACGTACCGGCAGGGATGGGGACAAGCGCTGGATAAAAATTATACACGTACCGACAGGGATGGGGACAAGCCAAATTATACACATACCGACAGGGATGGGGACAAGCCAAATTATACACGTACCGGCAGGGATGGGGACAAGCGCTGGATAAAAATTATACACGTACCGACAGGGATGGGGACAAGCCAAATTATACACATACCGACAGGGATGGGGACAAGCCAAATTATACACGTACCGGCAGGGATGGGGACAAGCCAAATTATACACGTACCGGCAGGGATGGGGACAAGCCAAATTATACACGTACCGGCAGAGATGGGGACAAGCCAAATTATACACATACCGGCAGGGATGGGGACAAGCCAAATTATACACATACCGGCAGGGATGGGGACAAGCCAAATTATACAGGTACCGGCAGGGATGGGGACAAGCCAAATTATACACGTACCGGCAGGGATGGGGACAAGCGCTGAAAAAATATACACGTACCGGCAGGGATGGGGACAAGCCCTGAAAAAAAAACCTGAACTTTATCGCCCCTTGAAAAATCCAAAAATAATATTACGTAAGAGCATTACATGTAAATATATATACAATGTACAAGAAATATAAAGAAAAGGGCCGCAATATAAATAAAAACTCAATGCTATCAGATATGCCAACTGTTTAGAACCAAAATTCTAGAGGCATTTTTTCCCAGTCTGTGCACATTAAAGATCCCTTGGTTGTTTAAAGGGTAAGCAGAGCAATTTAAAAAAAAAATCCTATCAAAACCCCCGAGATCACCTGAGTTGTAATTTGGGTAAATCAATTCAAACAAAGAGAGATCTGTATCATTTCGTCAGAGTCCTGAAGTAGTACATTGCTGGACGGGCAAGACAGGGTTTTTGAGTTGAGTCCTGCATATATATCTATGGGTTTATTTTTCAAAGGTATATTAAGCCAGTATAGTTTTGCAGATTATTCATCCTCTGATTCTATAAAACATGAGTGAAAATTTTACGTGCCGTGTACACGTTGTGCAAGTTACAGATCCCATAGCAGTTATTAAAAAGGTGTGCCCCCTTCCTCCCCCTGATAGGCTCTAGCCAAATAATTACACCCACACGCAAAACAAAATAAACAACACAAAACAAACAAAAACAAGTGAATCATCTCTTCTTTTCGTTTATCTTAATTTCTTTATATTCAAAGCCACCTCTTCTCACCAAACATTCTTCATCCTCTTTTATCGCAGCCACTAATTTTCCATAATGTTTGTTCATGCTGTCTTACTCACTTTCTTCCATGGCTCTTTACTCTGTAGTCACTTTACTTCCCTCCTTGCGCCCGGAGGTCCTTTCGACGTGTCAAAAAACCCAGAAATCCGGAAAACCTCCATCCCTGTTACCGGCTTCTAAAGCGTGAAGTGGGTCAACGGTAGTACAAGTATATCGCTTTTCGCAGGCGGCAATATTAACTGGTACTGGTACCCATTTACACATGGGTCGAGTGAGCAAATGTAGCGTCTTTCCCAAGAAACACAAAATACGATCCAATAATTCCCGATCCCATATCCAGCAACCTGCCCGGGGACCAGGTAGGTGGATAGATACCAAATCCCAGCGGAGACGGACGATAAAAAGGAGGTCCCGTGTGAAGATCACAACACACCGCGCACGTTAAACATCTCTTGGCTGTTTACAGGGCAGTCCGGGGCAAAATTTAAAACCCTACCCCCCCCAAAAAAAAAAACAACAACCCCAGATCACCTTAGTTGTGGATGTGGATAAATCAAATAAAATCGAATATATGGGAAAATGTCATAGTCAGCTTCTAGGTGTTAAAAAAAAGAAAGAGATTGTGACAGGAGGTCGAAAAAGGGGGGGGGGGGTACTTACTCTCATTATCGGAATGACATGGGCAACAAAGGGGTGGTAATGCCTGACAAATCGACTGACACGCTAAAAAGCAGCCTCGTTTCCACCAGACAGTCATCTCTGCCTCAACATCAGAAAACGACTATACATTGTATGACACTGCGGTGGGGGATGGGGAGGGAGGTATGTGGAGGGGGGGGAGACTGATGGCGTCTCGAGAACAATGAAAGAGAGAAAGAAGTAGCCAATCTCAACAATTCATTTCTTTGTGTTTTTTTCTTTGCAATTAACTCCGATCAACATTAGCACTTGCTGATCTAAGAGCGAAATAATATATGTATTTCATTTGCTTTTCCCTTCCTTCCATCATAATATGCGGTAATCTCAAAGTAAATAAAGGGGAAACCGAAAGATGTAGAACTAAACATTATTATAATTATTATAAATGAGTGAAAGGAAAGAAGTGGAACTTGCCAGTCGCACCAACCAAGCAGAACACGCGATCACAACACAGACACAGCATTCACATCACGCTCACGTGGAGTTTTACTGAAGTTTACCCTGTCCACCACGCGCGGTGATAATCTCAGGGGTAAATTAAGAGAAGAGATCAGCAAAGGTGAAAGACACGTGAAGAAGTTAAAGGAAAGAAGTTGGACCCACCACTAGCACTCGCCAGCCACCCATCCGGTGTGACGACACGGTGGTTCCGAGGTACGGGGTGCGAGGTACGGGGAACGAGGTGCGGGGTACGGAGTACGAGGTACAAGATACGGGGTACGAGGAACGAGGAACGAGGTACGAGGAACTAGGTACGAGATAGGAGGTACGAGGTTCGAGGACCGAGGAACAGGGTACGAAGTTCGGGGTACGAGGTAATCGAAGTACGAGGTAGGAAGAACGAGGTACGAGGTACGAGATACGAGGTACGGGGTACGACTTACGGGGTAAGAGGTACGGGGTACGAGATATGGGGTCGGAGGTAGGGGCAATGGAGGTACGAGATACGGGATACGAGGTACGGGGAACCGAGAACGAGGTACGAGGAACGAGGTACGAGATACGAGGTACGAGGAACGAGGTACGAGGAACGAGATACGAGGTACGAGGTGCAAGGTACGGGGTACGAAGTACGAGGAACGAGATACGAGGAACGAGGTATGAGATACGAGGAACGAGATACGAGGAACGAGGTACGAGATACGAGGAACGAGGTACGAGATACGAGGAACGAGATACGAGGAACGAGATACGAGGAACGAGGTACAAGATACGAGGAACGAGATACGAGGAACGAGATACGAGATACGAGGAACGAGGTACGAGATACGAGGAACGAGGTACGAGGAACGAGGTACGAGATACGAGGGACGAGGGTACGAGATACGAGGAACGAGGTACGAGATACGAGGAACGAGATACGAGGAACGAGATACGAGGAACGAGATACGAGGAACGAGATACGAGGAACGAGGTACGAGATACGAGGTACAAGGTACGGTGGTACGAAGTACGAGGAACGAGGTACGAGGTACGGGGAACGAGGAACGAGATACGAGGAACGAGGTACAGTATTCGCCTCTAAACCAAAAGGGGTAATTTCAAAAGTGTGCCTATGTCACAATTACTTCATTAAGAGAAAAATGCCTAAAAGCCATGGACTTTGTTTGGCACTGTTGGCTTTGGGAATTTTACGTTTCAAACGGCAGTAAACGTGATGTATTTTCATATATATCATTTTCACACTTTTCAGGACACGTTATTTCCTTTTATTCCCTAGGATTATCTCTCTGTCTCCTCTTTCTAGAAAATGGACATTAGGCACACTATTGAAATTACCCCTTAAATTGTTCTAGAGCTTAAATCCCCGCCCCCCCCCCCCCCCCTTTAGATCGACACCTAGTCCCAGACGGACAGAGACACAGACAAAGAGACACACGGCATAGAGATAGACACAGACAGACAGACAGACAGACAGGGAAAGGAAGGACGTATGGCATACCAGTAGCGCCCGTCCACGAAGCACTTGCTCGTGATATTTTCACTGTTGCAGTCAATAATTAATGTGAGAGAGAAAGAAAGACGGGCGTTCTCCACTATGCCGGATGCACTCCTAAAAAAAGAGCAAGCATCGATAGCAATCTGACCTTAAACAAAACACCCCCGCTTACGGCGAATATGAGCGGAAAAACAAAGTAATCCGCGCCCCCATCCACACGCGCGCGCGCGCACACACACACACACACACACCAAAAAACATCTAAAACAAACACAACACAAACACAAAACTTATACTATTTTGCTCGATTTTATTGCAGGTAAATCTGTACAACGCCTGTAATCTCAGAGTGAATGATTATTAAGAGAAAACAGCAAGATGACAGACATGTGAAATAGGTAAAAGTAAAGGACGAGGACCTACCAGTAGCGCCTTCCAATGCACGCATTCCGTTGCTATTTATCACCACATTTTCCTCCTTAGTCGTAGACAGAGCCGAGAAAAAAGACAATGGTAAATCAAAAACGTGGACGTTTCATCGTGTGAAGGAAACAATTACTTAAAGGTCAAATCGATAATGACATTTGAAATAACAGTCTACTACTATGTGTTTTGACATTTTTAACTGGTTATTACTTTCTGTTCGATACTGTAAACCACTTAATTTTCTCTTATCCCAGCATTTCCATACAGCAGCAAGGCAAACACAACACTGCAGCGCTGTCAGTTATCATGAAATGTCCCATCACACTGTCAGCCATCGTCCCACAACACTGTCAGCGCTGTCGTTATCGTGAAATGTCCCATCACAACACTGTCAGCGCTGTCAGTTATCGTGATTCGTCCCATAACAACACTGTCAGCGCTGTCAGTTATCGTGATTCGTCCCATAACAACACTGTCAGCGCTGTCAGTTATCGTGATTCGTCCCATAACAACACTGTCAGCGCTGTCAGTTATCGTGATTCGTCCCATCACAACACTGTCAGCGCTGTCAGTTATCGTGATTCGTCCCATCACAACACTGTCAGCGCTGTCAGTTATCGTGATTCGTCCCATCACAACACTGTCAGCGCTGTCAGTTATCGTGATTCGTCCCATAACAACACTGTCAGCGCTGTCAGTTATCGTGATTGTCCCATCACAACACTGTCAGCTTTCGTGAATTGTCCCATAACAACACTGTCAGCGCTGTCAGCTTATCGTGATTTATCCCATCACAACACTGTCAGCGCTGTCAGTTATCGTGATTCGTCCCATCACAACACTGTCAGCGCTGTCAGCTTATCGTGATTCGTCCCATCACAACACTGTCAGCGCTGTCAGTTTTCGTAAAAGTGTCCCATAATCACAGTCAGCTTTCGTGAATTTTCCAATAACAACACTGTCAGCGCTGTCAGGTTTCGTGAATTGTCCCATAACAACACTGTCAGCGCTGTCAGCTTTCGTCAATTGTCCCATCACAACACTGTCAGCTTTTTCGTGAATTGTCCCATCATAACACTGTCAGCTTTCGTGAATTGTCCCATCATAACACAGTCAGCGCTGTCAGCTTTCGTGAATTGTCCCATCAACAACACTGTCAGCATTCGTGAATTGTCCCATAACACAGTCAGCGCTGTCAGCTTTCGTGAATTGTCCCATCATAACACTGTCAGCGCTGTCAACTTTCGTGAATTGTCCCATCACAACACTGTCAGCGCTGTCAGCTGAATTGTCCCATAACAACACAGTCAGCGCTGTCAGCTTTCGTAAATTGTCCCATCATATCACAGTCAGTGGTATCAGCTTCGTGAATTTTCCAATAACAACACTGTCATCACAACACTGTCAGGTTTCAATTGTCCCATCACAACACTGTCAGCGCTGTCAGCTTTCGTCAATTGTCCCATAACAACACTGTCAGCGCTTTCAGCTTTCGTGAATTGTCCCATCACAACACTGTCAGCTTTCGTGAACTGTCCCATCATAACACTGTCAGCGCACAAATTGTCCCATCAATGTCTTTCGTGAACTGTCCCATCACACAATTGTATCAGAATACAGTCAGATTTCTTTCAGCGAACATCATAACACTGTCAGGTGTCGTGAACTTCCCATCATAAACTGAATCTCGAACGAGAGATCATAGCACTTTCGTGAACTGTCCCATCATGTCAGCTGTCGTGAACTGTCCCATCATAAAACTGTCAGCTGTCGTCAACTGTCCCATCAAACACTGTCACGGGGAATCAAACCATCACAACACTGTCAGCTGTCGAACCTGTCCCATCACAACACTGTCAGATGTCGTGAACTGTCCCATCATAACACTGTCAGCTGTCCCATCAAATCACAACACTGTCCCAGCGACAGGTGCATAAGCGAATGCTTGGTCATCGGTGGTAAACAGTCAATCGGTGCCGACAAATTTATCAGAATATAAAAGTGATTTCTTTTCCAGTCAGTGGCTAGATTTTGGTAGAAAAAAGTGTGTAGTGTGTTGTTGCACTTCGAATTTAAATTGAATCTCGAATCGAGAGATATAGCATAGATTTGATTTTACCTACATCCGCAACTAATGTGATATCGGAATTTTGTTATTTTAAAAAATATCGAGAATTTCTTTTCAACCGTTGACGGGGCAAACACTACCAGTTAAGAGGCCGATAAACCACTGGACTAGCAAATCCCCCATACATCATAGATGTCGAAATTGATTCTATCAAGTTTTGTTGTCTTTAAATCTGGGGCAAGCGGTCAAAGCTCATGCCAACAGGAATGAGAGAAACGTTGGTCGGAAATCAGTCGAATAATCAAAAACTTCTGAATAGATTTAAATGTAAATAAAATAGAAAAAGTCAAGACAAATCACAATATAAAACACGCTATCAAGGAAAATACATTCTTTTCTTCGTCGGCCATTTTGGATTCTATCAACTGATTAAAAGTTTTCTTTCGTTCATCAGCTGCTTTCCCAGTCCTTGCTCTCCAACGCTCTGTGTCCTCCCTCTAATGCGTGTCAAGTGCTTACTCGATCAAATAATCGTACTTGGTATGACCCGTATCCGACAAAGTGGTGTCACATTTACCCCAGTCAATCAAAGTTGGAGAGACCCAGTTGTGTCATAAAGATAAATTACAATATTCACCATTGTCTCCGGAGACATACATACACGGCATTTCGGGGTCAGAAGATAATACACAAACTGAACTCACGCGCAATCAAATTCCATATGTAGAGTCCACATTTGCCAGTGACGGTCTCGATGGGCCGGCCAACGATGTTGAAGATGGAAAATCCGATGGAGACGATGCCCCACGCCATGGCCAACGCCAGCATCAGGTGGCAACGTGGCGGAAGTCGAATAAGTAGTCTTCCATCGATTTGCCTTCTGTTGGGAGGAAACGGGTAAAAATAAGGTGTATTAGATATGGCTCTAGTTTTATTGCACACACTACCAGTAGCGTGGATTGGTGTTGAATCTAAATAATGTGGATGATCTGAATCAAGTTTTATTGACACACTGCCCAGTAGTTGATTTGACCAGTATCGGATTGTTTGAATCTAAATAACGCAATCACACACACTTAGTCAAATTAAATATGGATCTGCAATTGTTTGGTGTCTCGTGGATTAGATCTCTGAATCAAGAGCACACTGACTAGGAAGTACTCTAGTTTTATTGCGTAGTGAGTTTGAATCTGAATAAGGTGGATTTGATTTGGATCGTTTTCTATTGCATACTTATCATAATAGGATTTCAAGAGCTTAACTTACCATTATGCGATAATTTCAGGATGAAGTTTGAGAAAAAGTTAGAGGAAACGTTAAGATGAAAGACAGGTGTAAAGGGTGAAAGGAAATACCTAGGACCTAGTACCAGTAGCGCCCATTAACAACAAACTCTAAGAAAGAAATGCCTCATTCAAGGTGCATGTAGATGGTCGATGGGCATTGATTGGTCTAGAAGTAAAATCCCAGAGGGTGGGGGGGGGCGCCGTTGATGAGCGTTGCTGGTAAGTCCTACTTCCTTCCTTTAACTCTTTTACGTATCCTTCATCTAGCTTTTTTTCCTCTTATTTCACCCTGAAATCACGGGCATATGGTGGACGGGGTAAATTTCAATGAAACGAAAGAAACGGGTAAAACCCGAAAAGTGTGAAATGGCTCGGCTGCTTATCTCCGCCGGCTGCTCGGTGTCTTAATGTAGAAAGGAATAGTTGTTTTGCTTTTTCCTTGAGAGGTATTCCTTGGTTTGAGAAGTTGTCTTACGGTCATAATTGCCCGTAGCTCAGGCGGCAAATCTATCTACGAAAACTCAGAAGACTCCCCAGTTCGAATCCCAGTCCGGGCACGTTTTTTTGTCTGCCCCCCACCCCCTGTCGATCCAGCAGCGAAATGAGTAGCTAGGTCTTTTCAAACTTTACAAAAGTAAAGTCGGTTTGGAAAGCAATGGGAAACTACCCCCCCCTTTTCCCCTTACGTCCTAAGCCAAGCAAAACCTGGACTCGATTCCTGATTACCATTCGCTTGACTCTCGACAAAGTTCTATAGGCACAGTACTTAATATCTTAATCTTGTCTGTGTGCCTGTTTTCTTGTGGGTGTGCTTATCTAGCTGCCTGTGTTTGTGTGTGTATGTGTATATATGCGTTTGCATATGTGCAAATGTGCATGTGTCTGTGTGTGTGTGTGTGTGTGTGTGTGTGTGCAGGAAAAGAAAGAGACAGATGCACAGACAGACAGAGAGGGAGAAAGGTAGGAATGAGGAGTAATTCAACTTTCTATATGAAGCCTCGTTTCATGCCACAGATGTTATACGAGCATGTCCTAAAATTACATACGTTCAAAGGCTTGGAGTCGAATGGCATTTAAACCTTAATCTGTTCTGTTTCGGATTGCCTTTTTGTTTTCATGAAGCCTATGGCTTTTTAAATCCAGCTGCTACATTCTCCAACCGTTGTTTTCTTTCTGATAAACGTTCAAAGACTTGGAGTCAAATGACATTTATACTAAAGTCTGTTCTGTTTCGTGTTGTCTTTTTCTTTTCATGAAGCCTATTGCTATGTAGTCCATCTTTTACATTATCCAACCGTTGTTTTCTTTCATGTCTTATCATTTAAATGTATAGCAATAAACGAATGGGAAAACTGAGAAATACAATATGCACTTGGGAGAGGTAAAGTGTGTTCCATTCCGTAATCTTAGGCTTTCTTTATTTCATTGAAATTTACCCCGTCCATCATTGCGGTGATCTCATTGTGAATTAAGAGGAAACAGCAAGATGAAAGATACGTGAAAAAAAAAGGAAAGGAAAGAAATTTGACCTACCAGCAGCGTCCGCCCATAACATTAGGTCTATTAGGACTATCATGGTTCGGGTGGATGGGCAACACCGAATATATTTGACAGGAAAGTACCAAAGGGAGAAATAAAAGATATGAAAATGAAACGATGTCGACTTTACGAATGTGGGGTTGTTGGGGTGGGGCATGTTTTTTCAAGCCTGCAGTTTTGTTTTGCTTTGTGCTATGCGACCCATTATGTAATTCTCGGCGTTTGATCCTGCTTGAAACTTAAAACTACAACACGAATATCATTTCAAGCTTTGAACGATGATGTGTAGTCTTTAGATGAAGAATGTGCATGGGACGTAATTCTGTCTTACGTCGATTTTAGGCCGTGCGAGTGACAATAAAAGAAAGATAGATAACACACACACAAAAAGAAGAGAGAGAGAGAGAAAGAGAGGGATGTGGTGATTGTGTGCGTGCGTGTGTGTGTGTGGCACAGAGACAAAGAGAGAGGGAAACCGAGAGAGAGAGAGAGAGAGAGAGAGAGAGAGAGAGAGAGAGAGAGAGAGAAAGAGAGAGAGAGAGAGAGAGAGAGAGAGAGAGAGAGAGAGAGAGAGAGAGAGAGAGAGAGAGAGAGAGAGAGAGAGAGAGAGAGAGAGAGAGAGAGAGAGAGAGAGAGAGAGAGAGAGAGACAAACAGACACACATAATATACATACATGTACGTACATACATGCGTACATAATAATATACGTAGGTACGTAAGTACATAGAAATATGAAGACAGACCGACATATATATGCAGGGATAAACGAAGTCAGAATACAAATTGGTATGTGTGTGTATTGTGTGTGTGTGTATTGAAAAAAGGCGGAAAGAAAAAGAAGAGTTCCGAGAATAAACAATACTGAAACATACACATACACACAAATGAAAGAAAGACAATCAATCAGTGGTAAGAAAAGAAAGACAGAAAGAAGAAGACTAAAAATACTATACTGAACACACTGTCACATTTAAGTGGCAAATGTCACCAGGGGCCATGTGAGTGACACGCACAGTACACGGGGTGATATTAACTAGATCGATACATCGATAAACACATGGGCGTTCCCTCGCAGTAAACCCACAAAAATGTATGACACGAATCTCCTCTTTGAATGACGTCATCAAAAAAGTAATGTGTATAAAACAGCGCGCGCTGTTCACCTCCCACTTGTCACGATATTGTGAAGTGACTCTAGCGATATGTTTGTTTTACCTTTAAATTGACAAGATGTCCTAGGATCGTTTTGTCTATTTAGATATATAATAGACGTTGCCTTGCATGTTCAGACAGCGTCTGATATCAGTTGTGCTTACTGCTTTATTGTTTATGTTTAGCTCTTCTTTTATCTTTTTTTGTTTGTTATTGTTTTATCTTATTTGTCGCGTTGGTGCAGGGGTTGGGGTGTTGGGGCCCTGCTGTGATGTTATTGTTCGAGTTGTTGCTTTTGTTGCAAAAGGAGGGTCGAGGGTCGGGGGTCGAGTTTTTGTTTGTTTGTTAAATTTACCGGTGGAGGGGGGTGCAGTTTTTTGTTTGCTTTGTTGCTGGGTTGTTGTTTTGTTTTGTTCGTTTTATTTTCATACGATGAACATTTTTTTACACGATTTGGAAAAGTCAACAACCCAAAAGCTTATGGTAAGGTCGTCATTGAGTTTGATTTCTTTTAAAAATCTCCTTAGGTACTTTCCTGTCAAATACTCAATGTTCCCCATCCATCCCTAGCCATGATGGTCCTAACACTACTACTAGGCCTGAACTTACGATGCACACGTTATTTCTCCCACGTGTGTGAGTTGTTTTGTTTTTTGGGGGTTTTTTTTGTTGTTGTTTTGTTTTGTTGGTTTGTTTTTTTTTGGGGAGGGGGGTTTGTCCTTTTGTAATTGAAAATTCGCATGAAAGAATTTTTTCATTTCAATTTACAACGGCCATCATAGTATGTGTTGATCTCAGAGGAAAGAGAAAGATGAAAGATAGATTATAACATATGAAAGGAAAGAAGTAGGACCTAACAGCAGCTCCTGCCAACCGCCCGTGCATGAAGGACAACAACGGTTGGGAAGAATGTAAAAGATGGATTTAAGAAGCAGCATGCTTCATGAACACGAAACAAGGCAACACAAAACAGAGCAGACAGAAGTAAAATCACCATTGGACTCCAAGCATTTGAACTTTTGTCCGTTTAGAACATGCTCGTATATTATCTGTGGTATGAAGGCGTGATAGAGAAAGCTGAATTACTCCTCACCCTCTTTTTCTCCCTCTTTGTCTGTCTGTTTGCCTCTGTTACCTTTTAACTAACTTTCCCCCATCATCTTTCTTTTCTAAGCAATATGATCGTGTTTTAACTCACATAATATAAAATATAGCATTTCGCACGAAAGGAAAATATTAAAGTTCCTGTCCTGAAGTTACATCTCGTCCCACTTTTTTCTTTACTCACGTCCTGCATATAGGGTTAAACGTTAGTTTGACTCAACCTGCCTCAAATAACAAAATATGTTTTGTTTTATATCACGTCAGAAGTGAAGCCCCTCTAAGTTCCACTATCGCGATTTTCTCCAAAAAGGAGAACAAAAGTCGTACCATCCGACTTTGTCTCTAAAACTATCTGCTCCATTCATCTTCCACTGACGGATGAAATTTCTCACGCCTCGGAGCACTCTTGACTACTACAGATTTGACCGCTTCCGCACGCTCGGTCAGCTCAGTCAGCGCGACTGGCATTGGCGCGTCCACGTCGGTGCAGACGACAATCAATAAACATTCTTGGTCAACTCAAACTCGGCTTTCCCTAAGTCTACAGAGACGGCTCCCAACCCTCATGTCTTCAGATCGTTGCTGTCCAAAGCGATCTTCAGTTCGCTCCGTTGCTATCTCAAAACGGTTACGGGAACATCTCACTCAATCCAATCATTCTCATTGTTTCGACACATCCCCTGGTGTCCAATGACAAACAGTCGCCACTCTTGCTACAAGAAAACACAAACCACTGGTTACCGACAGAGCAGCACCGCGCTCGTGAGACGGCAGTTCCTCTTGACGCGTTTTACAGTTGCTTGTTCATGGCAATCGCACTCAGTTACCTTCTTAGTCTTCTTCTTCCCCACCATCTCTTCTTCATTTTCATCTTATTATTTCTCCTCCTCATGCCCCACTACCTTATTTTTTCCTTCTTCTCCCATTCTTCCTCCTTCGTCTTCTCATTATTAATATTCCTCTTCCTCTTTTCTTTCCTCCTCATCCTCATCCTCTTCTTTCGCTCTCTCTCTCCCCTCCCCCCCCTCCCTCTCTCTCTCTCTCTCTCTCTCTCTCTCTCTCTCTCTCTCTCTCTCTCTCTCTCTCTCTCTCTCTCTCTCTCTCTCTCTCTCTCTCTCTCTCTCTCTCTCTCTCTCTCATGTGATAGTTTCTTCTTTGTTTTCGATTTGCCCGGTATATATTATTCACGTTATTCAATCTTCGGTCGAATGATCTCATAATATAAATAAAAATACACGAGCAGACCTTATCAGTACTATTTTCGCTCTCAAGTTGGTAACAGTATTGACTTTTCAATTACGGACAAATTCGTCTCCAAGCGGGCAGTGGAAACAGGTTTCATTCCATTAGACAATATGGCGACAGTCTGTCAAATCGTTTCTTAAAGCAATGACAATCAACCTGGCAAAATGGCAATCCTAGAATATAGTGAGGGAGAGAGAGAGAGAGAGAGAGAGAGAGAGAGAGAGAGAGAGAGAGAGAGAGAGAGAGAGAGAGAGAGAGAGAGAGAGAGAGAGAGAGAGAGAGAGAGAGAGAGATGGGAGGTTTTGGAAAGTGCCAGGACCTGCTATGGTCCTCGGACACTTGACAAAAGGTGATAGCCGGTCACACTCTGAGGGATGAAATCGTTTACGATTGGTGTAACGGATCTTGTCCCCCACCCCCCCCCCCCACACGCTTCCTTTCCGAAATCCTGCTGCCACCTGTTTCGTCTACTTTCCCACAGGGATGAGTTTCAACAGGACAGCGGAGTTTGGAGAGAGAAAACAGACCCACAACCGGGCAAACAAGGGGCTAGTTACAGTACAGGACACAAAGAAGAACGCGCTCAACGGACGCACAACAATATACAGTCTCTAGCGTGTTCAAGAAGAGCCCAGATGCGCTCTTTGTTACGACCAATGAAAAAAGCAACAGAAATTAAATGAAAGAAAAACAACAAACAAACAAACAAAGAAAAGAAACAACAGAAAGATGCACCATTATAGTAGTCCATTGTATTATACGTGTATTATGTTTTGCCACGGTGCTAAAATGCGTTGGCAACATGGGCTGTCTCTACGTTGGTTTCATTTGATTACAAAAAGAGTTCAGGCCTGAACCGTAATATAGTGGCTGGAAAATATCAACAGGAATGCAATAATGTGTTGGGTTTTTTTTTTTGTAGTGAATGCAATATTTGCATACACTCACGCACACATACACAAAACAACCAGAACAAAGGAACGATATTCCGTACATCTTTAAAAAAATGAAAAACTTCGAAACTGCTGTCATTCCATTAGTCTAGAAATTCATACAAGGGTGCGAGAGAACCTAATTTGTGTTCCGAGAAGAAAAAGAACAAACATTTGTGACCTTGGGTTTTGAATAACGCTTCTGGATTGTTGTTGTTTCTTCTTCTTTTTTTTAGGGGGGTGAGTACTTAGTAGGAAACTACTCTATAAGCATACCAGCAGCTGACATCTTCATGAACAAAACCATAATACAAAAATTCGGGATATCTCAGGTTGTCTCGAATGATCCCCTCCGTCCCCAATACAAAACTACAATACGTGAGTAACCTTTTGTAAGCTTAGTTGTGAAGGAGAAAGAAGAAAGGGAAAATAGAATAAAGAAGGAGAAGGGAGGAGAAATTACGGGAAAGAGGAGAATAAAGAAGAGAGAGAGAGAGACGGGAAGAGAGAGAGAGAGAGAGAGAGAGAGAGAGAGAGAAAGAGAGAGAGGGGAGAGAGAGAGAGAGACGATGGAAAGAAGAGAGGAAGAAAAGAAAAGCGAAAACAAAACAGAATTAGGAGAATATAACACAAATTCTGCTCATAAGTATGTACTATTTCATCGAGGATAAATAACCGTCCCCAACCCCCTCACCTCTCTATCCCTGTCTTGCTTTCGTTGCCACCCAAGCTGCCCCCCTACCCCTCTCTCTCTCTTCTCCCCCCCTGATAATTGCACACAAGTGCACTCTTAAATAAGTGTACCCTCACTCACTCCACCACCCCCACCTATGTCCTCACACCTTTCCATTTCAGTCGCATTTTCCGTTACTCCCCTCTCTTAACACGCACACTAGCCAAATAAACAATACATGTAACCTACATACAACATTGATTCTTCTTAGACACACCAAAGTCAAAGACACACAGACATTCACTGACGGAGCAAAATTGTAGGTAGATCTACCTACATGGGGTGGAAATTATAAATCGAAACGTAGAATCTATAGCCTACTCCACTTGTATCGTTATCGAGGAGTCATTTGAATTTCGATCAATTGAATGTATGTAGTAAGAATAATAGGTCGAGTAAACGACCACCCCCTTGACTCAATGAGTTCGCACAGGTTAACAACATCAACGCCTCCATTAATTTTGTTAGAAAAAGCGTTTGTTGACACGGGTACAAAAGCGACGCGGCTCGTAGGCCTAGTACAACGTATCTATGCTATGCGTGGCTCTCAAGCCAAACGATAACAGCTTGAGGTGAAGTGTCTCATCGTCTTGGTAAATACATGGAAACGGTTTAGGGCGGAGATCGTGATAATACCTAATATTAACGATAAACCGAGTCGATGATTGCAACATGGTAACAATAACATGCTATTCAGGTATAATGTGGGAGAGTACAGAAGACGATACGAAACTAAACTTTGTTGCTTTACGTCTGCTACAATAGACCAATATCCCTGGATTCTTATCAACTACCAGTGTGCCAACGGCAAATATTAAACGCAGGTCCGCTGAATGAATCCAATTTGACACATGATGGGCAAATCAATTTCTCATCTCAGACAATCACGATACTATGGAAACATTGAACTAGACCCCAATGAATTACGTTATGTATGTCAAGTCTATTTAAAAACCTCGATAATCTATAGCAATTACAATCTTTGGTTTGAGGTCTCTTCATTGCCCAAGTTTTTTTTTTAAATATTGACTTAAACACTGTATTGAGCCCCAAATGTATTTACACTAAAACAAAGATAATTTTATATCAACAACCACCACCCCTTCTTATACACGCCTTTCTGTCCGATGACAGTACACAACGGCACACATTTTTAAGTCAACAAAATTACCCATAGGCCCAACAGTGTAATTGCCTCTGATCTCAAAAAAATAAAACACAAACAAACAAATCATTTACTCCATAAAAAAAGAGCTAGACTATAGCAACAGTGTATATTACTAGAGGCAGCTTGTATAAAAACATCTGGAGCAAGAAAGAATTAAATACACGCAAAGATGATTCACTACAGCATAAACAAAAAGCAACTCGCTTTGTTAATCTCTGATTCTGAAGTAAATCTATTTCCAATCTCATCACCCGTGGTCATATTCACAAACTAATTAATAATGTGTGTACCGTACATCATACTTTCAGACATGCGACACGACTCTGTATAGGTTTAACAATGAACAGAGAATAGCGTGGATGAAGGCATCAGTATAGATCTAATTATAATGTTCATTACATCAACGAGACAGGCGTGTTTCGTGTCGTCTGCGTCAATAGGCCTATCTAGATCTAGTTCTATATAGACCATATTGGTTGGTTATTGATACTTACTGGGTGTGTACGTGTGAGTGTGTGTGTATGTATGTGTCAGTTTTGGACAGGTGCAAGGATTGTCAGCAAATAATATACGTGTTTCATCGTAATTTAATCGGTCCATCGTATGCGGTGATCTCAGGGTAAATTAGGCGGAAACAGCAAAATTAAAGATACGGTAAGTGAAAGAACGAAAAGAAAGAAGTAAGACCTACAATCAACGCCCGTCAACTACCCACGTCAGCAAAAAGAAGTAACGATTCTGCAAATTATATTAATGTTTAAAAACATTTTAAGTGGATACTTTTTTCATCCACACTACTACTTCTTCTTCTTTTTTTTTACGTCGAGTTTCCCATTATTGTTGGGGTGGCTACGAATGCATATTTCCACTTCACACATGGATACACTGGAATTTATCCCGTCCACCAAAAACGATGATCTCAGGATGAATGAAGAGCAAATGCCGAGATAAAACGAAAAGAAATATAGGATGCGTCACGACTTTCTCACGTAATAATAATAATTAACAGCACCCACGCCAACCGCCCACGGACGTAGGTAGCCAACCAACCAAGCAAAACGCCACGACATGCTCAGTTGGCTCGCGAAACATTGAGTGTGATGACCAGAGGGGCTGATGGACTGATGATATCGAACATCATCGGCAAACTAGGACCAAGCACTGCAATTAAAATATAGAACGTCTCGGATAAGGTCAGGAAAGATCAGACGGACACAGGGGCATAGAACAAAGTTTTCGTTTCATCGAAATACCCCCCCACCATATGCGGCGATCCCAGGGTGAATTAAGAGGAAACAGTAAGATGAAAGTGACGCGAAAGTGAAATATTGAAAGAAAAGAAGGAAAATCTACCAGTAGCACCGCCAACCGCCCAACACAGCACACCTCTTCATAGTATATTAATTGTATCCGGGTAGCGTTCAGTTATCAGCTTAGCGCCTTACCTTCTACTTCTAGCATAGCCATTGGGTTATCACTAAGCCTCCTTACTATTATGGAGGCTCAGGGTTATCAGTATCCAACCAAATTGTTCGAAAGTCAGGTCGCATGTCAAGCTATTTTCCTAATGACTTCGCTACCCAGTGCTAAGAGTGAGGTTAGCAAATTTATTAATATTTGTTTCCTTTCATTGGCGTTTACCGCGTCCATCTCGTGTGATATCTCAGGGTGAACTAGAATGAAACACCAAGGTGAACGTTTCAATTAAATGTACCTAATCCACCATAATATGCAGTAATCTCAGGGTGAATTGAGAGAAAGAAGTAGGACTTCCAATAGCTCCCGCCAAGGTAAAGACGTGTGAAGGAGTTGGAAAAGGGTACGGTTGGGTGGTGGAGAACGTATCCGTCGACAAAACTACAAATGTGATACTGGGTTGAATTTTCCTTCGATTCCATCACTAGTAGTGGTGTAGGGTAGTAGCAGCAGTGACAGTACTACATAAAATTAGTAGTAGTAGTAGTAGTAGCAGCAGTAGTAGTGGTAGTGGTAGTAGCCGCAGCAGCAACAGTAGTAGTAGTAGTAGAAAAAAAGAAAAGAAGTAGTAGTATAGAAGATTTAAGACATACTTTCAATAGGTCCGATGTAAGCGAGTAAGAAAAAAGTGAAAGGGCAACTGCTCGTACTTAGTATGCAATACATGTACTGACGAGAGAGAGATGACCGAGAGAGAGAGAGAGAGAGAGAGAGAGAGAGAGAGAGAGAGAGAGAGAGAGAGAGAGAGAGAGAGAGAGAGAGAGAGAGAGAGAGAGAGAGAGAGAGAGAGAGAGAGAGAGAGAGCTATCATAAATGCCCATAAGTATAATATGATGTCCCTGCATCCATCCATACATGTATATAATACATATCAGACAAATAGACAGACCGGAAATGGATACATTAGGCCTTCTTATCATACAGACAAACGTAACACGTTTTGATAAGGAAGCCAAACTCAAGCAAAGGGATCTTCCTTACGTCTTGCAAGATGATAGTCCACTGTGTTTTAAAACAGAAATCGAATGCGCTCTTCCAATGAATTTCAACGCGCTCCTTCGATATGTTTTCTTGAACTTTGTTAGGCAACGCACTCTTCCGATATGCTGCCATCAAAATAAACAAACTTCATTTGGGAAATAAAAGGACTCAAATTCATCAGCTAATCCGCCAATAGTCTGGGTAGAAGCGTTATCGCTTTCAAAGGGGAGAGGGAAAACCCTACACACTAAATAAAACTCCTTCATTGAAATTTACCACGTCCACCATGTGTGGTGATCTCAAGATGAATAAGAGGAAACAGAGCCAAATGAACAATAAGTACTAGTAGCGCACCAACCAACCGACCGCGACCTAGACCTAGATTTCAACAGAAAATGATCAACCATAATAACTGTAATTTAAATCCAACGCTTATGGCGTCGGTGGTGGAGTGGTTAGGCTGCCGGACTTGGGGTAATGAGGTCCCGGGGTCTTTCTTGTTCGTCAGTTCTGGGGTTTTGGTTGAATTCTTTTTACTTTTTTTTTTGATGTTTGTGTGCGTGTGGGGGGGGGGGGGGGTGGTTATCCTGCCTATCGATGACCACCACTTTGGATGGCATGGCGTCCCCTCGCGTGGTGACACATTCATTTCTCTGTCCCTTCCAGCATTTATTATAGTTTTCACTCTTAAATAATAATTATAATAATAATAATATGTGTGTGTGAATGAACTAAATCATATATTGAAGCGCGATCGCATGTGAAAATAAATACCAATCTCCCATACATGATACAAATGTATTGATCTAGTTGCTTACAGTAAAGCCATGCAAATTTTAATTCAAGAAATTTGACAAATGTTTTAACAAAAAGAATAATTGTAAAAAAATAAAAAGCAAAGCAGTTGGGCTGTTAATGCATTTCAATGTTACAATTTCGAGGCAAACGCTAATGGAGACTATAGAGGTTGTTTGCATGAGTAATGTTAATTTTTAGAGACAATACTAAAAACTCAACAAAATATTATATTATTTAGTAAACTATTTGTTATGAGTTTCAAAGACAGCATGAAAAGTCATATTATACATAATACGTGTATTTATTTAGGCAAGATAATGAGAGCAATCTGCTTACGTCAAAGATTTCAATGCTAATTGTGAATAGAGGCTTTTTATTTGATTTGATTTATCCATATCCACGACTACGATGATCTCGAGGTTTTAGTAGGATTTTTTATTTATTTTGCCCGGGATGCCCTGTAAACACAAAGGGATCTTTATGTGCACAGCATTGTGATCTACACACAGGACCTCCTTCTTATCTTCCGTCTCCGATGGGACTAGGTATTAATCCACTTTCCTGGACCGGGGGGGGGGTTGTATATTTTACTCCAAAAAAATGTTCGACCGCTAGCAGGGCTTGAACCAATGACCTTTGGGTTGAGAGGCCAACACCTTGCCTCTGGCCTACTGAGTCCCCAGGGAGGGGAGGCAGAATTAATGTAACTTGGTATTGTGAATTGTTAAGTAGTCATGTAGATCTAGATCTTCCCTTACAGAAAAATGTGTTTAACAGTTTTCAACTTAGATTTCTTTCTACAATAAATTATGACTGTCTCTCAAAGTGAGATATATAGCCAATTCTGTGTTTGATTTAAAATCGATGTCCAAATGCCAATGTATTACAACATAATTAACAGTTTCTCTGTCAAATTAATGCACAAAAAGATTTGTATACATATAAGCAAAACAATTATAAAACATTATGTATCATCAGCTGTGCACAAATGTCTAAATTGTAACATAAGCAAGCCTGTATACTACATTAATGGGTGATTATTAAATATGAAGTGGGTGGCTCAAGAGGCACAATTTGTGATAAAAAGAGTTGTTTAAATTATGGACATGTTTCAGCAGTCTACAATTAGTTATGTTTCTTACCACTTAATGTCTGAAAAGAAAGAAAATAACAGAATAAAATAAAAACAACATTTGGAGATGACTGTAAAAGTGAGATTTCGAGAGGAATTTAACGCATTATTGAATATAATATGCGTATGAACACTTCAATACCCCATGTTTAAATCATACTACAAATCATAGGAATCAACAGAGACTTGAGAAATTTCATGACAATGAAAACAGAGCCAGCATTCAATCAAGCAAAAGTATGTATGGAATACCGGAATAAAATTTACATTCAAGTGTTTAATTACAGTCACAAAACAGCTAGATCTAAGCTCTTTTTCTTTTCTTACTTCACAGTTTGTCTCTTTTCTTTGGCCTTAAATTAATTGAAATTTTGAAAATAAAAAGCATGATCTTTAAATCTTTCACCAGACGAAAATACATGACTCTGTTTTTAGCTCTTTTGTCTTATTCTTCTTTTCGATTATGTTTTGTGGCTTTGTTTTTATTAAAATGTCTGTTGTTTTTTTCCTTCAATATCTGTAGTTTTGTTTGTTGGGAAAATAAAAGGAAAGGGAAGGAGAGGAGACATAGGTTTCTTACCTGTATGAACAATAAACGGAAAAATCTGAATCACACACCTTTAAATATATATATATATTGAATCCCTCAGTATGACAAACAAACAAAAACAGCATAAAATATATATATAAGAAAGAAAAGAAGTGCACTTTTATAAAAACTGTAATATATGAATCTATGACACAACTGTCTAGCAAACACACAGAGAATGTGAAGTGTGACTTTACCTCCGTTTGTGTGATTTTTCATTTCTGCAATAAGGCTATTCAATCCATCTTTGCCAGGACTATCCCATCCTGTCTCAATGAAAGCACAGGCATTTTCTGAGGTGTCGCATTTAACTGTGGAAGTTTTTAAAGACAAAAATTATTTTTTTTAAGTTTAGTTGGCTTCTAAATCCCTTCAGATTGACATGATCTTAATTTCAGAAAGCTAACAAACCCATCATTAAAGCCAATTAAGAAATAAACATTATTTCAACCTGAAGCATTTGAGTCATTTTATTTCCACAGCTCGATGGTGTTTAAGAATAAATAATAATTGAAACAATAGTGAAACAATGTTCCTCTTCATTGTAACAGACTAACTGAATTCTAGTACTGTAAGAGCACATGATTTTGATATCAACCACACAAAATGTTCTCATCCAATTTTGATTTTAAAATTCCTGCAAGGCCCCCACGGCTCATAGAGCTGGGAGCTAATTCCAGTTTCTATAAAAATGCAAAGTGAAACAGATTGATGATAATCATCACCTCCTGGGCAGGACACTAGTCTGTCGCAGGTGTTTTGCTTCAAAACTGTTACCCATTTGTACCTGGGTCGAGTCGGGAAACTGTGTCAATGTCTTTCCCAAGGAACACAGCATCCGAACACAGGACCTCATGATCCCAAATCCGGCAACCAAAGTTTTATTTTAAGGTCATGTATTATATTTAATAATAAAAAATTTAAGTCTTCAGTGTTATTGCTGAGTTTCTTAAGTTCTGCTGACAGCTTGTTTTACAGTCTTAATGTTCTAGGACAAAATGAGTGCAAGTGACAATCAATGTTTAAAGATGGGACCACTAGATGTTTGACAGTCTGATCTAGTTGTTCTTGTATTGAGATTTAGCACATCTGACAAACTGCTTTCAAGAAAATATTTATATTTATTCCTTGCTCCATGTTTGGTATTTTTTCAAGTTGAAGAGATTTGAATTAAATTTTTTTCACCTTAATTATTGTAAAAACATTTTTTTCTTCTGTTTTTTTTTGGTTACACTATGATGAATATCAACTTACATAGTAATGTACCAACTGATCAGGTTTGAATCAAGATTGTTATATAACAAATCTTAATGTGTCTTAGAGATCAGTTACCATCTGGGAGGACTCCCATAGTCGGGTACACATTGTGATTTTGAATTTGAACAATTTAAGTAACTTCTACACAAAATTATTTTAAACTTGTACTGGTAACTGTAAGACCATCTGCTGGATAGGCCAATAGGCCCTTTGCCTTTGCAGATAAGTGAAAACAGAAACAGATGGGGGGGGGGCGCAGGCTGGAGGGAGGTTCAAGGATGATGATAGTGTGTGCCCGACTATGAGAGTCCATGCTACCATCCAGTCCCCTTGCATAATCTACTCTTCTAGATTTCATATAGAGAGAGAAAGTTGTTAAATATGAAAGACAGGGTATTTAATAATATATGTGAACGTGAATCTCTTTCAAATTTTCACTTTCAAACAATTCTTTGACTTTTACATTTGTTTTTATCAGATTCTTATTTCGGTTAGGTTATCAACATTTATGAGATTGCACCCTTAAGACCAAAATGAAACTGACGTTTTATATATTATTATTATATTTCTTTTCATTAAAGTCTCTAAATCTAAGGGTAGATTTCCTAGTTATTAATTATTATTATTTTTGTGCGGCAATCTAACCCCATTTTAAAAGTAATAGGTACATGATGATGATATGAAACAAAAAGATCAATACTTACTTTTTGTGGTAAATGAACGGGCTCCTAAACCATAATCAATTGACTGATAACCACTGAAAAGTCCAAATGTAATAATTGCTGAGCTTTGTCTGGTACTATTCCCTGCAGTGGAATTGAGATTTGTTCTTTTTGGGTGGGACTCAATCCAATGATCTGTAGCGAAAGATGCCACAAGCAAGCCAACACCAATAATAGCAAGGGCACTGGATACGCCAATAAAGAATTTTTGGATTTGATCAGTAGCCATAGTTTGAATCAAGCGAATAGCTGAATTGTTGAATTGTTGTTATTATTATTAAATGTACACGGTATTGACGTTTTGGAAACTATCTACATTTGACACACATCTGTCTCGGATGTGTTGTCACAGCACTAGTTCGATCCAAAACAATGCGTGGTACGCATCTGATCACCAACATAACAGTCACATCTCTGAAATTGTTACCATCTCAGGCCTAGATTTAGATCTATGACGAAAGCAAGCGGTTGTTATCGGAACACAACAACGCAGGACAGCACAGGACACTAAACATCGGCCTTGTGCGTTTCATCTCTGAGCCCTACCTGAGCGAGGAATGAGAACGTCTTTGCCACACCTGTTGTCGGCAGTGACGAACGAACGACTCAGCCCTTGCGGACCCGACAGTGATTGGGTTTGGAGCTGGGGATTTTTCCCCTCACCCGTCACAGCTTCGTATGAAATCGATATTACATGATTGTATTAGAGAAGAAAGAGGGCTAGATGAGAGTTGAGGGTAACATACTCTCACACAGAAAACGTTAAGTTGAATTTTATTACAAGAGGTCTGCTTTACACTGAACCTTTTATAATTATTCAATAATACGTTGTGTGGGGTAACTATTATAATAATAATAATAATAATAATAATAATAATAATAATAATAATAATAATAATAAATAATAATAATAAATAATAATAATAATAATAATAATAATAATAATAATAATAATAATAATAATAATAATAATAATAATAATAATAATAATAATAATAATAATAATAAATAATAATAATAATAATAATAATAATAATAATAATAATAATAATAATAATAATAATAATAATAATAATAATAACAATAATGATAAGTATTTATGTAGCGCTAACTACCACCACATGTGTTCAAAAGCGCTTTACAAAATAGTTGGATTACAAATCATTAAGCATTGTAACAATATTTAAAGTGTACGCTTAAATCCTTACAAACATACATCACATCCTAAAAACAATGCATGTGTACATAACATCTTAAATATATTACGTGTATATATAAACGTTTTAAAATGTAACAGTAAATAACTCAGTTTTGAGACTTCTTTTGAAAGAATTAAAAGATGGACTTGATCTGGTTTTAGAACTGAGACTATTCCATAAGAAAGGAGCTATCACACTAAATGAATTTTTTTATGAAAGGCAGAGGATATATTGGTAACAGATGACATTCATATTGACGATAAGTGTGATAATGGAAGAGGAAACATCGGACTTGTCGGGAGAACACCGATGCTAGACTCAAAGAGAGAGAGAGAGAGAGAGAGAGAGAGAGAGAGAGAGAGAGAGAGAGAGAGAGAGAGAGAGAGAGAGAGAGAGAGAGACAGACAGACAGACAGACAGACAGACACAGAGAAAGAGAGACAGACAGAGAGACAGACAGATAGACACAGAGAAAGAGAGAGAGACAGAGATAGAGAGAGAGAGAGAGAGAGAGAGAGAGAGAGAGAGAGAGAGAGAGAGAGAGAGAGAGAGAGAGAGAGAGAGAGAGAGAGAGAGAGAGAGAGCAAGCGAGGGCATGCGTATTATCTGAAATATAAAGCCACGGACAGACAGTGACAGTCACACAGAGATTCATGGAATGAGATATCCCTTTCTGACACTATAATCAAGATAAAAGCTAAGATCATCATAGACAGAGGAAGTGGTCGTTTCAAGATATCGAAATTTCAACCACCTTTGAGTAAAAAAGGGGGGTGAGAAGAGGCATTAAGTTTAAGGGCAAGAGTAACGACAGCATAGAGTAAATTGAACGAAGTCAGAGGTATCCAGGGGCATGTTCTGCTTGGGTTTTTTTTGGTGCTGTAAAATATTCCAATACACCAAGAAGGTACTACTATGATTTGTTTGCAATACACCCATATCATCGACTTGCTTTATCCAACACACACACATACACCAGTTTCACACTACACTTCTCTGCAGGGCCTTTCACTATCAGGACATCACGCGTAGCCTCTAACTTTCTCCTGTGGAGCCCTCTCGCAATGGGGACCCTTGTACAAAAATATTCACAGAATAGGGTCAAAGATCGTGGTATTCTCTTTTTTGCATGTACAAAAATTATAATTTTGGAGCCACGCACCAATCTAGTTCCGTCCTCGAACTGGCGTGTTGCATGCATGCCCACTGACCGACGAATTATATTTTTATCGAGATCCTTGCCATCTAGTCTTAGCCAAAGACCAGCCCTACGTGTTGTGATGCTGATACACACTAATGTGTGTTGCGCGCTCGCTCTCTCTGTCTTTCTCTCTGTCTGTCTGTCTGTCTGTCTGTCTGTCTGTCTGTCTTTCTCAACCCCCTCTCTCTCTTCTCTCTCTCTCTCTCTCTCTCTCTCTCAACCCCTCTCTCTCTCTCTCTCTCTCTCTCTCTCTGTCTCTCTCTCTCTCTCTCTCTCTCTCTCTGCTCTCTCTCTCTCTCTCTCTCTCTCTCTCTCTCTCTCTCTCTCTCTCTCCTGGAACTCTTTCTGCTCTCTTTTACCCTCTCCCTCCATGGAACTCTTATCCCCCTTCTCTTTCTCCCCCCCCCCTCTCTCTCTCTCTCTCTCTCTCTCTCTCTCTCTCTCTCTCTGTCTCTCTCTGTCTGTCTGTCTGTCTGTCTGTCTGTCTGTCTGTCTGTCTGTCTGTCTGTCTGTCTCTCTCTCTCTCTCTCTCTCTCTCTCTCTCTCTCTCTCTCTCTCTCTCTCTCTCTCTCTCTCTCTCTCTCTCTCTCTCTCTGTTCAAAAGTTTGCGGAGGTGAATCGTTGAGTAGATTTTATCTCCAAACATTAACATAAGTACTCTGTAATGTTATTACACTGTACTACATCGTGTTTTATGATTTATATCACTTGTCTGAAAGTATGAATATTATGACAGTATTTTATCATGGCACCACCTACAATAGGGTACACCACGCATCTTGAGGTATCATAATGATATAAAGATGCCATGAAATTTAAAAGCAAAGCGATATGAAACTATCATCAGACCATTACTTTGACTGTTACATAGAGCAGACTGGAAGTATGGACAGTTAGGAAAAGGTAGGGGGTTGAGTGCTCTCAGAAACAACTGAAATGGAAAAGTCGAAAGAGATTGTATGAGTGTCACTCAGTAACGGAAAGAGGAGAGAAAATTAAAACAGGAACGAAGGGTGGAAAATATCAACAGCAAAGTGAGTCAGCCAATCCGGAATGCACCTCCTAAGAATACATGCTGAAAACAAAGTGAAACAAACGTAGACAATGCAAAGAAATGGTAACTAAATCAAGAATAAGGCCACATTATGAAATGGAAGGCAAACCAGACAAGACATGCCACTGCCTGAGCTAGGAGATGAAGATACACAAATCGAAAACGTTGGAGAAAAGGGATACAGCAACTCCGATCTGGCAACATCGCTGGAAAAGAAAAATAAGGCCTTTCTGAGGTAAACTGTTCTTTCTTGCTTTTATTTTTATCTTCTTTTGTCCTCACCCCAAAGACCGTATGTTATAATACACAGTCTTTGCTCACCCTTCAACTGAACTCAAACCCTTGTATATCCACAATCTTACTAACGCATTTGTGAATATTTCTTAATATACAATCAATCAATCATGCTCAAATTATTGTGCAATGTATGAGGATGACTTTGTACCACAAAAAGGGCCTATTATTAAAGTTTTGATTTCTTTGCTTGTGATATGATATAATAATAATATGGCGAAATATGACAATAAGTGACAACCCGTTCACTTACGGAAGCATAAGCTTTCAGATATTGTATATTGTCGATGGAGGCACTTCCCATCAAAGCGTTGTTCAATGTATTCTTCAGTCGGACATGCACAAGTCCAGAAATGGCGGCCTCCACACCATCTCCATCTATTATTAGCACAGTAAACAGTAAGTTCCATTTCTGCTCCTTCGTAAAAACGAATTTGTGCTTCATAACACAGTTGTGTGATGTAGAAAGATAACTTTGTCTCCAATTGCAATCATATTTTCTCATCAAGTGGGTGTTCGTACTTTTTACTATGCTGTTGAATGTAGATCTAGATCTAGAATCTAGTTCTAGAGGAAGAGTAGTACTAGATCTAGATCTAGATCTAGATCTAGTAGAGTCACACTAACACAGAGTGGAGAGCCAGATCTAGACTGAGATCACCATCAATGGTGGACAGGGTAGAAATCTACATTTTAATTTAACAACGTAGAGCTAGAGTGGTGTAACAACTGTAACGTCAACTCGGTAACCTAAGGCTAAGGACCTGAAGTGGAGGTCATATGAATGAAGAAAGGGGGATAATCGCACTTAAACATCTAAAGATTTCACCTCGAATACGATTACAAATCCAGTTTATGCTCGATACTGGGCATGGTCCTGATATCCATCTCTCATGCTTCTCGATCGACAGAGCGTTGCGCGACATGCAATGAAGGGCTTCTCACTTTTACGTGTGTTGTTCTCCAGTCATCGCCCGATAATTATTACTTCCACCTTAGCACTGCTGACCATAGTAAATGAAGTGAAAAATACACTGCAGCCGTGCTAAAGGGGGATTAATAATTGGGTGATGACTTGGACCAGGCGATCGGGGTTTCAAGTCGTCTTCCTATTACTCCCACGTGTGTTCTCCACTGACGGCGATGCTAAAGCGGAAGTAATAATAGGGCGAAGACTGACTTGGGAAGACGACTTGGAAACACAACAGCAGGGCTTTTTGTTGTTTGTTTTGTTTATGTTCATGCAGAAGGGCGAGGCCCTCTGAAACCCCCCACACTTTTCTCAAGAAGAGGATAAAACTGAGAAACACAACCAGTAAGGAGGTAAAATAACACTATTATTATTAATCCCCGCCATCCAGAAACAAGAATTGCGTTGATCAGCTATTTTGAAGAAGGCAGACACAAGGACTATAAATATATTCAAATATCGACATAGGAACACTGTTTTTTTAATGCAGAACACCCTCCCCACTCCCTCAGGATAAGGATAAGCTATGGAAATCTAAAAATGTATCTCTCAAGTCTCATTCCTGGAGTTAGGCCTAGAGGAGATGGGACCACAGAACAGAGATGTATGTAGGGTAGGTCTTGCGGAATGGTGAGATTGAGGAGAGATAGCACCGCCAAGTGTCCAACGGTCATGTCAATATTTTTTTTCTCTCTATCTGTCTGTGTGTGTGTCTCTCTGTTTCTCCTTCTCCCTCTCTCTCTCTGTCTCTGTCTCTCTCTCTGTCTCTCTCTCTCTCTCTCTCTCTCTCTCTCTCTCTCTCTCTCTCTCTCTCTCTCTCTATCTCTCTCCCCTCTCTTCCCTCTCTTTGTAGCAACTAGGCTTATAGCTAGTCAGGAGTCGGAGAAAAACAACTGCCGGTCCTGTGACATCAGATAGTATGAGAAGCACTGTATTATGGTAGCCTACATTCATTAGGTGTTGGTGCTGCATCATCCTCTGATTGACAATAGATATAAGAGCACTTATATATATGCTCTTTACCCCTAGCTTTGCAATAATAATCAGTGAGCAGTGTACAACGTAACTAAGTGGTTAGGTTGCCAGGCTTGGGATTATGAGGTTCTGGGGTCGAATCCTATCCAGCTGGATCCTGCGTTGTGTTTATTGGGAAAATATATCGTAGCGTGGAGCGGAACAGGTGATCATAATTACCTCCTGGACAGGACACTAGTCTAACACATTTTTTTATTCCCAAGCTTGTGCTTGTACCCATTTACAACTGGGTCATGGGGAAATAAGTGTTACGTGCCTTTCTCAAGGAACGCAAAGTTTGGGGTAGCTTTGCCAGGATTCAACCCGGGACCTCATGGTCCCAAGTCAAGCGGCCTAACCACTCAGCCACATGGCATAGGTCATATATATATTATTTTCTCTTTTGATATTCGGTGTGAGATGTTTTTATTCTACACATGTCACATAAGTGTAAATTCTCCTCAAATTTGTACAAAAGTATCCTCAAATCTCCTTAAAAAATGGTACTCCTGATTCTACTAGGCCTGAAGAAAGCCTTTGATTGATTGATAGAGACGGAAGGAATAGGCCTATATGACGAAAGGAACTGACAGGTAGGCGCGTTCAAGCCTTTCATGAGTCATTAGAGTCATGATGTAGACTAAGATCTGGATCCAAGGTAGGATCTCAGCAAGTGGTTGTGTATTATAATGTCTCAAATTTGTGTGATTTGATCAAAATTCATTATTGAAGATGAATTCCATTTTTCCATTACTTGTTTGTTTCATTATTTCTTCCGAGAATTCATGTCATTATGTTCTCTTTTTGTGTAGGAATTAAACCAAAGAAACCCCTTGATATTTGGTCTACGAGGGAAAAGTTATGCTTAGCCAGTGCCGTGTTCAAAATTGGGGATCAAAACTGGTTCGTATCAATTTCAATATATTTCTGTATAACATTGCAGGAGGGCTGTCATGGTAATGGCAATTGCTTTCAATCTCAAAGCTTACAGCAGTGTCCTGTATTTTATAATAACCTAAACACCAGTTTCGATATCCTGGAATACGACTGAAGTTTCGGAACACTTTATTAAACTCAACCAAAGTTTGACACTTTGTACATCTTGATGCCTTTTTTCAGCCCTTATTTTGCCTTTCATCTGTCTTTTTTTTATATCAAGATCTGCTTTCACTCAATCTGTGGGTAGTTTGTGCGTGCTTCTTCTGTTTCCCCCACTCTTTCACGTGTCTTTATTTCATCTTGCTAATTCTTCTTAATTCACCCAGAGATCACCACATATGATGGACAGGGTAAATTGCAATGAAACAAGCAAACAAATTCACTCAACCTAAAATTTCTGCTGTCCTGTTCATTCTCGACGAAGTCTGATAATACAATAAACATGCGCACTGCATGTGAAAGGGGTATTGTAGAACGACATAGTAGTTGTAGTAGTAACAGGAGCAGAAGTAGTATTAACTACTTGATTAATACTAATAGGCTTGACAACACACTACACATCTGTCTGGGTTCCATTAGCTTAAAATCTTGCAGGGTGTGAGAGAGGAGTGATGTCACTAATGCTTTTGTGTGTTTTGCTTCGCTTTGACATTGTAATTTACAATAGTTATTAGGGAACATTAGCACCAAATCATTGGTGTATGGCAGTATAATTTCAGTTATTTCATTTTTTTTGTCTTGACTCTTACAAAGGTGATAAGCTGGCAGTAAGCAAGTATGACAGTTAAGCAAGGTTTGAGTATATAAATAAAAAGCTGTCCTTTTCTGTCTCTGAGCATGGTTAACTCAGTGACCACTGCACCCAAGACTAGCATATTTTCACATATATATGTTTAAATATATAAAGGATTAAGATGACCTACTTTAGGTTATTAGCAATATATTAACTTTTGGATCAAGACGGTATTTGAATTTATTGAAAAAACTATAAGTTGCCTGCGATCAAGGAAACTTTTGTTGTTACTAATTCATTTCCAGTGCTAATAATGAAAAGCATGCATATTCTCAGCAATGAGTACTGACTATCTAATAATTATACTTTACATCACCCGTACCCGGTATTGTGGTCTCTGAGTTTATCGCAAATAAAGTTAAAAGTCACTAGATCTGGTTTTATTATAAAAATAAATGATAATCCACCATTGTCTCCAGGCATGCTTGTCCTACACTTTACAGCAACGAAAATTGTTAAAACTTCAAATTGCCCAAAATAATTATCTCCCAAACACTTAAGAGAAATAGAATCAATTGAGACATTTAAGAAAAACGTAAAACCCACCCGTTTTTCACACTGCCATAAAACCCACACACATTCTTATTTCCCACTGCTGTCATGAATGTAGTTCAATAATGTCAACTGTCTTTTGTAATATCCCTAGGCTTTGAATTATGTTTGTTGTGCGTAACTTGTATATTGCACTGATGTGTGTAAATTATATATATGCATATGTCTTGATTTATAATGTTTATCCATGTTTGAGCGCTCTGAGCTTGATATATATCGGGAAGGGACTCTGTACAAAAACTATTTATCAGTATTATTATTATTTTTCATATACGTGTAATATTAGATACAATGTCTGAATGTGAATTTTATTTGTAACGTGACAAATACAACTGTCTACGATCAAGTGAATTTGTCCATTTGCCATTCCCCTCACTTATTTCCTTTTTGTGCACCTATTCTAGTTGCGTTTTAATGCTTTACAGGGTGTCAGTCAGCAGAGCAATCAAGCCGTATGCTGATGCCAAAAGACCGCCAGAATGGTTCCATCAAAAGGTAAGCTCACAGGAGCTTTTGAGTATTGTTTCAATTTGTACCCGAAAAATTATAGAAAATTTCTTCTAAACCTGTCATGGCAGGAACCCATCATGACCTTTAAGTTGAGAGGCCGTCGTCTTACCTCTGGACCACCACATCCCCATCATTCCCCCTTATATGAGTGTAAGGGGAATATAGCTGGAACGAAATCACTGGGTTTCCTTAACATTTGCCTATATGGTAGACTCTAATAGGTTCTACTTCATTCCTTTCACTCTTTCACTGTCACTTCTCTTTCATCTTGCTGTTTCCTCTTAATTCTCCTTGCGATAACTGCATATCAATGAAATAAACTAATATCTTCAAAGGAGACGCTGTGTATGTCTATATCATTCTCATTTGTCTGATTTTTTGTTGTTGCAGAACTGTGTCTCACAATACTATGACATGCTGGAACAGCTGGAGCAACCCAAGTAAGAATTTGTTGTTTTTATTCTTTAATGGGTTTAACATTATAATAGCATCGTAGCATGTTATTGTCAAAAATGAATCAAATTGTGTTAGCTGTGATTTTGGGTTGTGTTTTTTTATCCACTCATGGTTTGTTTAAGGAGAAGAAAGAAAACAAATGAAGTTTAGGAGCAAAAACCACAGAAAGGAGGGCTTGCTTCGATCAAATATATCGTTGGTGAAGCTGTCTGAACACATAAAGACATAATTTTTCAGATGTTAAGTAAAAAATCGAAGTAAGTCATAGATCTGGTGTGAAAACACTATGTTGTGTTAATATGTTGTGTATTCTGAATTACAATTTGATAACTACATTAGTCTTTAGAATATTGTGAATGGAAAATAAATCAGTTGTGGACGGTATGGACTGACATGGGTTAATGTTAAATTTTTTGAAAGATCGAAACAAGGTTTGAGTTTCAAGGAGGAATGAAAACGGAAATCTTTAGTTAGATCCTGTGCATAACTGGAGCCTCTTAATATTTATAAAGACACAAAGAAGTGTATGTTTGATCATGTGAAGGACAAATCTCAAATCCCCTACATCGTGGACTTGTGCGTTTAGACAGTTTCACCAATGATATATGTGTGTTTTTGACTGTCAATTTTGCGTATCAAATTTCTTATTTATCATTATGAAACACTGTTCACGCACTGACGATATAGGGTTTCCAGCCAACCTCTGTTTTGATTACTATTCTATATATTGTTTTTTGTCTCCCTGCTTTCTTTCTCAGACGCAAAGAGGTGACAGATCCGAGTCAGACACGCCTAGTCTTCAAATAATGCGGAAAATGACCATTGAAAGGAGTGAACAGCTGAAAAAGGAAATAATGGAAATGCAACAGACATTCAAGTAAGTACTTGTATTCAAGAAATTACTTTGTTTTCCACAGAAGAAATCTTTAAAACTTTACATTGTTAAGCATAAATTCACCTATAACGTATATTTGGCATAATGACTTTTTACATATTTCTGTTTACTTTTAATCCATGCAGAATGGCAGAAAACTTTCTCTTGATTTGATTACTGAACGTGCCATTCTTCTCATCATTTTCCTCCAGCTTCCCATCAGTTTTATCATTTCATGCTTTTGTACAGTTTAATGATTGAAGCGTTTGTTTGTTTTTATTTATTACATTAATTAAAGACTTTTCTCCGGTATTAAAGTTTACTTGTTTCTTACTAGATATTGTCAGTAATGAAGTAGATACTGTTTTTTGTAGTGTCTAAAATCCTATATAATATTGTGATGCTTATTTTGACCTGGTTTTGCTGAGAACTCTACATGTATGAACTAAAGGTTGATTGAACAGTGAGTTTCTATGCAGTACAGTTTCTTATGTTTGTAATCTTCAGACAATTGCAGTCGGAGGTGGAGGCCGTAAAGTTGGTCAATGGGATGATCGTTTGCATCAAGAGTGGGAACTGGTGAAAATGTGAGTAAATTTTGTGAAATATTGGACAGAGAGCATCCTTTGTAAGTCCACTAACCCCTTCACTGCCAGTTATTCTTTCACTCATATGCCAGAATTGAAGATAAATTGGAAGATGGTCACAAAATCCAAGACCATGCTTAATTTTGGAAACAATGGTGCAGCCCAGGGATAAAGGGATGTTAGTACCATATTAAGAAAACAAAATAATATTATTGTTAATCTCGTTTGACATAAGAAATTTACCTTCAATAGCGGCCAAAAATAATTAGGGGCCAGGTAGTGAAGAGGTTTAATTGCCAGATTATTCAATACAACAGCATATATGGCTGAAGTTAAGGCTGTTTTGAACTTTTCAATCTATTTCTAAATTCGGGGGAAAGCTGAAACGATTCTAGATTGTTTATTAAATGGGGAGGTGGATCCTGAGGGAGGCATTTTTACCCACAAATTGGACAAATCTTTTTCTTTTTTTTTAAACAATTGGATGGAGCAGTTCTTTCCCTTTACATTGATACCATGAAAGAAGCTCAGTATTGATTCTTTCATTTTATACAAATTTTTTTAATAACATACAGGCAAAACTTCCAGCTTTTATGGTACAACCGATCTATTAAAGGTTAGGCCATGTATCGTTTCTAAAAAAATCATATAAAATGAAAGAATCGATACTGAGCTTTTTTTATGGTATCAATGTGAAGGAAATGAACTTCTTCATCCAAAAGTGCAATAAATGAGATTTGTCCAATTTGTGGTAGAAATACCTTCCTCAGGAAAACGAGATCACCTTAGTTGTGGATGTGGGTAAAATCGAATCAAAATGACAAGATGTCAAATTTATTATTTATTACTGTTAAGACTCCTCCTGCATTAGAAATGATATGTTATTAGACTTTGAATAATTAACAATTGCTCGTTTACATAAGTGCCTCAAAAGAAGGAAAGCTGAAAGAGTTGCTAATGTTTTGCCGAACAAAAATCTCTCCGTCTCTCCTTACTGCGTTTTTATGTTTAATTGCCCATTAATATTTCAGGGAACAAAAAATAAAGGAGGAAGCAGAAGCCGTCAAAGTGGAGGTGATGGATGAAACGGACATGGAAGACATTAAAGTTTCAGGTAAGATAAAGGCTGCATTCAACATCTTTTAGTTGTTTTTTTTTATTATTATAGGTTTTCATTGGGATCACATATATGATTTGGAATGGGTGGGGGTTGCATGCTGAATTTTGGGTTTTGTTTTCCTCTTATTGTGTGTTATAAATTAAAAAATTTCTTTTTTTCCATCTGAAGATATTATCCTCATAATGATGGCTAATAAAAAAAAATTAACTTAAAAGATTTTTTACTTTCGGAATAGATTTATGTGTGCCGATATTGGTCACTTTCTACTTATCAGGCTAGTATGTACCTGAAATCCAGTTCAGCCCATACACAAATATCACAATGTACAACAATATATTTGTTAGGAAACGTTGTGTTATGCATTGCAATTCAGTACCAGAAGTTGATATTCCTT
The DNA here is from genome assembly GCA_037039925.1 of Doris montereyensis. Taxonomy (NCBI): domain Eukaryota; kingdom Metazoa; phylum Mollusca; class Gastropoda; order Nudibranchia; family Dorididae; genus Doris; species Doris montereyensis. Next base: position 153,175 of record JAXRKP010000366.1, on the reverse strand, counting down.
TTGGGTCTTCATTCGATTACGTGCTGCTACTATCCTTTTTTTTCTGAAATCAGGTGTAACTATTAACTCTTTGAGCCCGTGGGTCAGTTCCACGTTTTGACGCAGGGATCTAGAATGCTATGATCTGAGAATGGGGGTACCTTTTTCTTTTAGCTATATTTTCCCTAATATGAGCCATAAATATGAAGTGTAGCATATCAAATCAATCACAATTGAATGGACTTACTGAAAAACAAGGATTACTTGACATATTTTGAAAAAATAATAGGCTGAGAACCAGATAATTGTTATGCATTACGAAAACCAATGATTTCTTGAATTGTTCTAATTTTACATACATTGCCATAAAAAATAGTAAATCCTACTCCATAACTTGTAATAGGGCTATTTCAGTTCATCACATATTAGTCTTCAATCAGGTAAAGTTCCAGTTTCAAGGGGTAATCCATTGTCGAATTATAATGAAGTAATGAAGCCACATAACGTCCGAAAAAAACACTACTGTCGTGACTAGAATCTCTAGATCTAGTCTAGATCTAGTTGCGTTTTCGACACATTCTCCTACATTTGAGTAATCAGAATCTGATTCACTTGAAGGAATGACTTCTTCATCACTGTCCTTAGCACTAATATCACTGTCGGAAATGTTTGAAAAAAGATTGATAACTTCTTGGCGAGTATAACGTCTAGAGCGTGAGGCAGCCATGGCTTCATCAGGCAAAAACTTTCAACAATCGAAACGAGCGCTACTTTTTGTTTACATCTCAATTTCTCCCAATACACAGACCCCTCTAGGACCTAATGCTTTGATATGAAAGGGAAATTATCGTAGAAGATTGTCTTGAAGTCATTTCGTATTTGTATTCGTTCAATATTATTGCATACGCTATAATAATAGCATAGGTCTATCGGCCGCAGTGTGCGGCCGCTCGTCCATTTTGTCAAGTTCATCGGCCGTACTGTGCGGCCGCTCGGGCTCAATGAGTTAATGGAAACATACATTTGATTGCTGTGGCGTCGATGACCAAGTGGTTAGGCTGCTAGACTTGAGGCTATGATGTCCTGAGTTTAAATCCTAGTAAAGCTAGATCCGATGTTGTATTCTTTGGGAAAGACACGTAACACACATTTTCCCCACTCGACCCAGGTGCAAATGGGTACACACTAGCTTGGGAGTGAAAAAAAACCTGCATTCTCTCCAGGAGGTGATTATTATCACCTGTTCCGCTTCGTACTACAGAAACCGGGACGGTAAGCTCCAGCTCTGTGGGCCTTAATGGCCTTGAAGGAACTTTTTACATGTGATTGCTGTTACACTGTGTTAAAATTTTCTCAATTCAGGTACAGATGGACAAGACTCAACAACTTTGACATTAGACGCCGATGATACAACTCAAGATTCAGTAGGGGAAAATGTTGATATATCTGTGGTATGGATATTTACAATGAAAAATATCTCGTTTTCATTAATTTTTTATGCTTTAACTCACTCGTTAAGATATTTCAAAGGAACTGTGTAAGTTTCATATGATTGCAATCCATATATGTATGATTTTTGTTTATTATCTGTGAGACGTGTGTCGTGAGAAAATCTTTGAAATAAAAAAAGAAAAAAAGCTATGAATGTAAACAACAATGTTATAAAGAAATCCCACTCTTTTGCATTACTCTGTCATAGTCAGTCTATTATTTGACAATTGTTTAGTTTCATATCAAAGCAGTAACATTTTTACTGAAGAACATGAAAATAACAATCATCATAGTACTGGCTAGAACAGTTCTCTTTTTCCCCCCATGAAAAAAGACAGATGTCAATTTTGTTGACTTGATCCTGATAATCACTTCTTTTATCACATGAAACTGTCTGGTATATATGTATGTTATATAATATAAATACTGAATTTATAATATAATTATATCTAAACATGCATACATGCAGTCAAAGTATTTCATTAGATAAGGAGAATGTAATTAACTGACAGAGTTTGTGCACTACTCTTCACTTTTATTTAAATTTTTACCACTTTTTGTAGTTGACAGATGAAGAGGCAAATCAATCGTCTACATCGGCCCCACCAGCCACTCTTCCTCCTCGTCTACAGTTGCCACATCGCACAGTGCAACAAGCAAGCTACCAGGGTCCATGCTGTCTTCACTTTTGATCAGTGAAGTCAAAAGTGCTACAGGACTTCAGCAATTAAAAGATGTGAGCTTTCTCTCCTCTTTTATACTAGTCTACTCATTGATGCTAGCCTACAGTTGATTGATAACAAACAAAAGACAAAATTCAAACTTATTAGTTACTAGTTTTTTCATTTTCCACAGGGTTGATGTGGGGGAAATGGGGTGTATTGGTATTTAGATTGTTACACCGCTATGTGATAAACAATGTTATTAGATTTCATAAATCTTATGCCAAGTAAAATTAAAGTATCACTTTTTATTCAGCTATGAGTGCATTGAAAACATATTTTTTCATACAATGTCAAGGAACAAGAACACGGCCATCAGCAAATGTCCACTGCTATTGCTGCGTCTTCTCAAAGAAATCTGTTGAAAACACCAATCACTCAGGATGACATACTTACCACACCTCCATCTAGCTGTGAGTGTGTAATTATGCAAATTAGCTTCTCTCTTCCTCTTTTTCTTTTTTCCCCATCTTTTTTCAGTTTCCTTTTTTCTCCTTTTCTTTGCGTTTGTTTAGAATTCATGGTAGAATAATATTTAATAATCCATACCTGTAAGTCTTTTGATAATAAATTATGGTAGAATAATGTTTAATAATCCATACTTGTAAGTCTTTCGATAATAAATTATGTTAGAATAAAGTTTAATAATCCATACTTGTAAGTCTTTCGATAATAAATTATGGTAGAATAATGTTTAATAATCCATACCTGTAAGTTGTTTGATAAAAAACTATCAGGTCATAAAAACAAAAATTATTTTTAAGTGAAAAGAAACAGCTAGCTGAGAAATATTTATTGGAGATAAGTCACAGATGGTTATTTAATATTTAAATACATGCCTTTATTATGTTGTTCTTTTTTTTTGTTTTTTTGTTTAATTCCTATCTAACAAATTAGGCCTAGATCAAATTTAGTTTTTTTTTTTACTGTGCTATGATGTGTACTTTATTAATGTTATGATTTTTTTATTGTGATATTCTCCTTTCAAGGGTTTCTTTTCCCCCCATGTGTTTTTGTAATCAAGATCCCTCCCCCCCCCCTATATATATTAAAAACAAATTTTTTTTATGTTACTTGCTTTGTACTCTCATATTCAAAAGATGTGGTCTGTGTTTTGTTATCAGTTTATTAAAAAATTTATAATCAGGATTCATAGCAGATGAAACACTCACTGTGTATCTAATTGATAAATATTATGTATGAGTTTGAATATAATCTTCTTAACTTTAAAGTCAAACTATTATACGATATTAAACATAACCAATGTAAATCATTTCTCCTCTTTAGATATTGTTACTTTATTTATTTTTTTTACTTTACTTATTGATCTATTAATTTATTTATTTATTTATTTACTTTCATATTTATGTACTTATTTATTTATCTACACACATGTTTATTTGTATGTTTTTTTAATATTCATATTTAGATCTATTTGTTTGTGTGTTTTTGCAAAGCAAAAAAAAAGTTTAAAACTTAGGAAAGCTCTTGAACTCTGCATGAATGAAATTGCCTTTCACTTTCTCTTTCTTAGAATTACTGTTCTGTTTTATTTCACCCGTATCACCTTCACTCATTGATATACCCAACTTTAAGTTGCATGGTTCCTGTGAAGCATTTCTTCACATTTGCATCTCTCCGTGTTTGTTTGGAACCTTTTTTTTTCTTTTTCCCTTTTTGCTTTCCGTTCACTCTTTCATATATCTTGAGTCATTCTGTTTTTTCTTACTTCACCTTAAGATCACCACATGTGGTTGATGAGGTAAATTGTGATGAAACAGCGGGCGGTTCGTGGGCACTGCTGGTAGGTCCTTCTTTCCTTTCCTTCTTTCACTTATCTTTCACCGTGCTGTTTCCTCTTAATTCACAGATCAGCGCAATGGTGGACAGGGTTGATTTCGATCAAACAAAAAAACAAACGCAATGAAACAAAATCCCCCTTTCCGTAGCATATTATTGTAAATGGGTACCTTTGTCCTGTGAAGTGAATTTGATTTTTTTTTTAAAAATGAATATCATGTTAAAACATTGTTTATTTCTATGCCATAGTTGGTCGGCGGGGGGTTATTGGTAGGCTTTACTTCTTTCCTCTCACTCTTTCACATCTTTCATCTTGCAGCCTCCTCTCAATTCATCCTGAAATCATTGCATATGATGGATGGAGTAAGTTTGCTATCAAATTATTTCTGTGGCTTTCATATATGTAATGTAATAATGAAAATTTCATCCAGTTGATATATAAGTCACTGTAGATAGGAAAGCCAGAAAAAATAGGACCCTAAAATTATAATTATATCACAACAGATTTTACACAGTATAAAAAACAATCTGCTTTTGACACTTTAAAAGAAAGTATTTTACCTGACTTTGATAACGATCCACACTTCAAAGTCTTACTGTTACACTGTGGTTAGGTTGCCGGACTTGGGATCGTGACGCATTATGAGGTCCTTGGATTTGAATCCTAGCAATGTTAAGTCCGACATTAGGTTCCTTAGGAAAGATACTGAACATGCACACACACACACACCCCCCCCCCCCCACTCGATCCGGGTGCAAAGGGCTACCAGTAACAGCATGGAAGTAAAAACCTGCAACAGAAGCGTCTTGTCAAGGACGTGATAACTATCACTTGGTCCACTTCACACTATACAACCTGTGATAAACTCCAGTTCTGAGGGCTGTTTGGCCTTGAATGAACTTTACTACCATAGTTACCACCTATAATGCCCGTGGCTTGGGAAGCAGAGAAAACAGGCATCAAGGCGATACAGGCATTGATTAGAAAATCGGATAGGGCAACAGCAAAAAACTGGAGGTGATCGCCAAGGGAGTTTTTCAATATAGTTCAGAAATTCAACACTTACCTCTACATTAAAATCAAGAGAATGGACAGACAAGGATAAAGACTCTTAATAATCAGACCATTTGTTTTAGATATAATTGAATGTGAGAAACAGTTGGTGAGCGTGCAGGCAAGTTGACTAGCGCTGACCCCGAAGGCACAACGGATACGACCAATGCGACATGAGGGAGTTTCAAAAATGTTCACACCGTGTCCCTAACTCTCACGATGTGTGCCTAGTCAGTTAAAATCGCCAGATAATTTTGTGCAATTCATGACATCAAAGAAAGAGCCGTGGGTGGAGTCCGGAAGACCGCTCAATTCTAGATTGCCTAGTGACAGATCATTGGGACAAAGGCTGTGGGTACAGTGGGTGAAGTTGAGATAAGATATAACTTTTATTGTCCAAAAAAGTGACAGTTTGTTTTGGTGTTAAAATACCTTCAATGATGAAATACAACAAACTTTTAGTATACATAAATTGATCTTCACACATAAACAGCTTACACAGTTAAGCATTATGTGATTAAAATATGTATAACATATATATATATACCCAAAAAACCCAAACATTCTTCTAATACATCTAACTTTGTAATCATTGCCATGAACAATAATTTAAAAGAGCTGTGATGATAATGATGCTCAGTAAAATAATTATATAGATGATGGTAAGAACGATCTTTTATATCTTTCTTTATAGCACAAAAAATAAATGGGCCTTTTGGGGGTTTGGACATTTTGATTTGAGGTGTTAATGGGTGATTTGATGGGTCTTACTTATTTTGTTTGCTTCTTTTATTTACCTTTCATCTTGTACTTTGCTCTTAAATCAATCATTAGATCACCACATATGAAGGAGAAGGTACATTTCGATGCAGCTAACAATGACTTTTCTCCATTGTGATCCCTCCTTTCTTTCTTTGAAATTTCCTTGTGAATGTCTCTCACTAGCTCACTCTTGGCATGTTTTACCGCCTGCTGTCGTTGTTGCCTCCCTGCCTGCCTGACACGTTGCATGTGTTTGTTCTTTGTCCCATACAGCTGCTCCATTTCTGTCTCGGTTGCTGTCCACAGCGAAGGGGCCGACAAGCCAACCGTCTTCCGTCATGACCTCCACCACGAGCACCATCTCCACCCTGCCAACCGCCATTATTCAGCCGGATAGATCCAGTTCTCAGAAAGTGGTGGACGAAATTACATCAAAACCAGATAACATCTCAAGTAAAGTGGACATCAAGAGATTTGAGATTTCTAAAATTAATGGGTCTTTGTCTGTTGTTTTTTGTTTTTTTTATAGTTGTTGCAAAGTTGAGATCTCTCTCTCTCTCTCTCTCTCTCTCTCTCTCTCTCTCTCTCTCTCTCTCTCTCTCTCTCTCTCTCTCTCTCTCTCTCTCTCTCCCCCCTTAAGATTCAAATTGTTTGTTTGGTTGTTTCATTTTTTCATCGATAACATTGGATGTTTAATATGCACAGGATGCTCTTTTCTTTGTCTTAGTTTGAACTTGTATGTTTCTTTGTTGGCTTTGGGGTTCTTTGGGTTTTGTTTTTTCTTTTGTTTTTTTCTTTTTTTTCTTCTTCTTTATATATTCTGGGATACATCTAATTTACTATAAACATTTGGTTGATGCCATGGAAAATATCTTTAAGTTGCATCAAGACTGTTGCGGCCCACAGAACCAAAGTAAACAGGTGATAATACATTACACCTCCTGGGTAAGATGCTAGTTTGTCGTAGGTTTTACTCTCCAGCTGGTGCTGGTACCCATTTGCACTTTGATCATCTGGGAAGCTCTGTTGCCAGACCACTAAGAGTAAACATATTTTGCATGTAGGTTCCAAATGATCCCAAGATCATTTTCATTTGAACAAGTTTTCTACCAGAAGCGACCTTTGATTATTGAAAATGTTATTGTTGACTAGAATGAACAAACTTTGTGTCGTGTTGTCTCGGATCATATCGAAGCTTCTGGATTTGCTTGAATGTTCTGGAAATTTCCATTTTCTGGAAGAGTCTTTGAGTAGAATTTTCATTCACATAAGCCACCATTTTGAACAGGTGTTATTATTTTCAAAGTTGGAACAGTGCCATTCACACCTGCCCGCGTAACCTCGGTATCATATGCTGACCCAATCTAATAATCGTAATTGGTGTCACCCACGGTGTAATGTTCTTGTATTTCTATAAAGCTGAATTTCTGTAACCTCATGAATCACTGCACCCAGGATTAGCATGTTTAGCATGTAGGTTTAAAAAAGCCTGCTTTAGGTTCTTATCGCATCACAAGACAGTCTTTAAATTTAATGGGGGAAAAGATTGTTTGCCTGTGATTGAGGAAACATATTATTGTTACTAATTCATTGGTTTCCGGCCATTGCAATAAAACGCTAGCATAACCTCAATATCGAATACTGGCGAGATCTAATAATCCTACTTGATGTCAACCGGACAGTCATTTCTGAGTAATTTGTAAATCACTGCAGTCCAAATTCAAGAGAACCGGCTTCATTATAAACCAACTCATGATCCATCATTGTCTCTGAGCCGTTATTGGTAAAATATAGGAGCGTTCATTTAATGTTTCTCATGTTTGTGACGTCGTTAGCCTAGTGGTAAAGTTGCCGGACTTGGGATTATGAAATTCTGGCTTCAAATCCTTTCAATGCCAGGTCCGATGTTGTGTTCCTTCGGAAGACGCTTAACACGCATTTCCCCCACTCGATTCAGGTGCAAATCGGTACCAGCGGCAGCTTGGGAGAAAAACGTATCACCTGTTCTGCATCATGCTATATGAACTAGGATAAACTCCAGCTGTTTGGGTCATAAGTCCTGGCCTTTTATATACGTATTATTTTCCTGTCTTACTTTTTGCCAGCTGTTTTTCTTCCTTCTACTTCTTGTGTTTATAATTTTTTGTTTAATTTTCGGGGGGGGGGGGGGGGGAATGCCTTTTTTCATTTTTGACACATTGAGTAGTTACCGAGCCACTGACTGAGATCTTGATCAATTTGTTTCTCTTACAGTCTTGGAGAACGAAAGTAGTACACTCTCACACAAGTCTGATAAAGTGTCTGCAACAGAAAAGAACATCTCCTTTCTTGTGAAGTCAGAGGTTGTTGCTAAGGAGGAATTACATGTCGAGGAGGTTGTAGTAAAGATGGACAAAAATGTTGACAACGTTGCCTTAGAAGAAGACGTGAAAGATTTTGCCCAAGAAGTCGATGTGGAGGCTATGGAATCAGTGAAAGAGGAAATTGACAAAGACGTAAGCTTTCAGATTGTTTCTCTCATTATTTTTCTCTAATTGTCGACTCAGAATTATATTGTTTCAACTACACTTTTGATGATTGACACCTAGTCCTATCGTAGACGGGTGTTAAAAAAGAGATCCTATGTGTAGGTCTCAACAATCTATGCACGATAAAGATCCATTGACAATTTACAGGGCTATCTGGGAAAAATAAAAAATAAAAAACCCCACTCAAAACATGAGATCACCTTAGTTGTGGATGGGGATAGAATCAAATCAAACTCTTTCTTTATGATGGATTTGAGCTCTGAAAGAACTCTTAAAATTGCAGCCATCATGTTGACACCAGGCTTTAAGTGGCTAAAGGCTGGCTACGGAAGCCGGTTGCGTTATTACCATAGCAGACATGGAATCCCTAAATACATTGGGTACCACAGAGCCAGAGCTTGTCCCAGGCTTCTACAGTGTGTAGAGGAGCAGGTGATAATATATCACCTCCTGTAGCGATGGGACGCTGATCTGTCGCATATTTTACTCCCAGCTCATGCTGGTACCCATTTGAACTGAACCTAAGTGGGGGATGACATGTTCAGCATCTTTCCCAAGGAACACAAAGTACATTTTTACATTTTTTTTACTTCCATATCTTTCAGTCTCAAGATGAAGATTTTGAAACATCCACAAAGCTGCCAGCAGAAACTGTTGTAAGTGAAGTAGAAATCACAGAAACTTTTGTGAAAGGACGAACCACTTTCCCCAACCTGCAGTACGAGCTCTCAATTCAGCGACACAGGCAGTAGAAGAGGATGTCGTGGGAAGGGTATGTATTGTATTTTCTTTTTCATAACATGCTCAGACCTCATTATTCATCCAACACCCCCCCACTTTATACCGCCATTCTGGCTTACTATTAGCTTTTCACCTTTGTTCGGATCTGATACTATACAAAAACAATTAAATAACTCTCTATACCGCCATCCGCCAATGATTTGGCGTTAACGTTCCTTAATAACTATCGTAAGATACAACTCATTATTTTGCCAGTGTGCATCACCACCCCCTTCCCAAATGTAATGCGAGCAGGTAGAAATCAGAATCTAGTTTGGCTTTGTCACAGATCATGGAGTCACACACGTACACATACATGCACATGCATCAGTGCCATGTGCATCTTAGCACTCTTGTACGTACAGAAATGACACTGTCACTAGTGACACAAGGTTCCTTCTTTATGAAAGTTCTGAAGGTTTGTAGACAAGGTTTGTCGTCCACTGCTTAGGCCTAGGTCAGCCGAATGAAGAGTGGCAATAGCATAGGCTCAAGATTGCGTCATCCTGACAATAGCGTGTCGAGGTGGGCATGGCTAATCCATTTTGAGTGACGGGTATTTCTGTCAATGTATTTTTTTTCAGACTACATTACTATTATAATATTAGAGTAGCCTTTTCACATGCAGTAGACCTACATCGAAATGTGAGTGATCGTTTATTTTCTACTTGATTAGTCAAATATTGACCATCTCCCTTATTGTAATACTGACAAAGAGTGTTTTTGCTATAACGCCATTCCCGTTATAACGCAAAGTTAGCACTGGTACAACAGTTGGTGGTATAACCAGGTTTGAGTGTACTCTTCTAGTTTCATACACTCTTGAAATATTCTCACTGATTTTCTGTGGAGAAGTATGCCCCTTATGATATTTCACTGTTTTAACCATTAATATCCCGGACAATTTTTTTTAAAGCAGTCTAGAATTTTGAATGAAATGACTGAAGACTCAATAAAACAAGGCTCTGTAATTGATTTTTCATAACTTCTTTTCTTTTAATGTCTTAATTTTATTCAACAGCTATTTACAGAAATATCCAACCGCAGGAACCTTGGGTTTATGAAACAGATTAAAATAAGTAGAAGAAAATGGACCTCTGGTTTCTCGTTGTTAAACAGTCAGCCATTTTCACCCCTAAAATAAATGTTTGTTGAAACAGACTGTCGATGCAAGTTCACTTTTAAAGTCTGACTCAGTATTACTGATCATGACCATTTCTGGCTCAGTACTACGAGACCATTTCTGACTCAGTGTTACGAGACCATTTCTGTCTCAGTATTACAAGATCATTTCTGACTCAGTATTAAGAGACAATTTCTGGCTCAGTACTATGAGACCATTTCTGACTCAGCATTATAAAACTTACATAAATACCATATGGTAACCAAAGTTTGCTCCTTTTGCTTTGTCTTTTTTAAACTTCTGTTGGGTTTTTTTTTCATAGAAAATGTAATGTTTCATCTTACTCCTATGGTCTTGCAGCATGCTAAAGACTGAACGGTCCTCTTTTTTCTTTTCTTTTTTACATCTCTAAGGTCGCCCAAGAGGCTCACGGCTTTCAAGGGCCAGTATTCGCAAGAGTAACACAGTAAGTTTTCTCTTTCTGCAATATCATTATTTGTTTCAGTCAAAGTTGTTTTTTTCCTTCAGCCATATAGAAACCACATGATTTTTTGTGCTTGGAGCACCTTTTGATACTTGTATAATGATATATTCATTTGCCATTGGTGGCTTTCACTTTTTCACATGTCTTTCATCTGAATTCACCCTAAGATTACCACATGTGGGGACAGGGTAAGTTTCAATGAAAAAAAATAAACAAATCATATCCTATGCTGGCAAATCTCCTCTTGTTAACTTTGCTCTTTGTTGATTTATCTCATGTTCTTCACATTGCCTTTTTTTCCTCTTAATTCACCCTGAGAACACCGCCTGTGGTTGACTGGGGTGAATTCCAAGGAGAGAGAAAATGCATTGAGCTCATATCTACTTTCGGGTTTTTTTTCCTTTTTACCTCAGGATGATGAGAGGAAAGATGATGGTGGTAGCTCCAAACACAGTGATGGCGAATTGAGTGATGACGAAATACGAGATGCTGAGGACCTCTTGACTGGCGTTCCTCTGTCCGGCACGGCTAGCTCCATTCTTTCCGAGTCGTTTCCAAACAGTCCGGCGTCGCTTTCAATGTGGTGAGTGTTTTTATCTCTGACTGTCTGCTTCATCTAATATCAATACCATTTAGATCAAAACAAATTTTGGGACAAACTTTAGTGGCATTGGTGGACTGATGGCAAGGCTGTCAGACTGTTTATTTAAGAATATGATTGAAATAATGTATAAAGTTAGTACAACTGCTTTGACAATTAACGGATTATTAGTTTTTAATTATAACGCCTTCTTGTCTTTGAACTTTTCAGTAGTGACACAGAGGAGGAAAATCCTTCAAGCAGTGGAAGAAGTCGATCATGCTGGTGTGGAGGGCTGCGGCTACTCACAAGTAAGAAGCTAAAGGATAAAACATCATTTCATTGATCCGAAGGAAACTGTAAATTATGAAGCATAGGCTGTCAAATATTCTATATTCATAGCTGCAAACCAGTACACAATGAACATATTTAGTATGTTTTTTTGGTATCTTTTGCCTTGAAAAGTACGTATATATGAGGCTTGATTGTATTTTGTTTTTAATGCAAGACTTTGTTAACGACAGAGACTAAAGATATCTAGGTGAAAGTTCAGAGACGCGATTCTGAGTTCGGATCGGAAGACTACCGTTGCTCTTCTCCAGAAAAGTTAGCAATCAGCAGAGTTTTTGGAATTTTGCGGTCTGTTGTGCGAGTTGGAATCAGTTTGGGTCATTTAGAGTCTGTTTTTTTTTTTTAATTTGAAAAAAGTTGGCAGCTATGAATATTGTACAAAATTGGTCTGTTTGGGAGGGGATGGGGGACACCTGGATTGGCGAGTGGGACCAAAATGTCCATTTTCTGTTCTTTATATATTCGGGTAGAACGATCATTTATCTACAAGTTTACGGCAGACAAATGTCCATATGACATATAGTTTTTTTGTTACACAATATTTTGTAGGCGAGGTAGGTAAAAACAGTCAAAATTTTGACGTAACTTACCCCAACATTGACTGAGAAAATGGCACTAAAACTGGTCATTATGACGTCTGTTTTCACGATAGTTCACATCTAAACCTAGATTTACAATCCTCTTTATATCAGTAACAATGCCAGAGACTGTCGAAAGAGTAAGGGGACTACTACAAGAAGGGCAACCCGTCTGAAGCGTTTGCTTCATGTTATTTTATTTTCATTTCTTTACTTGCATTTTTCTCGAAATGAATTTTTTTCATTCTAAAATTCTCCTCCATCATTTACCAACCTATTTGAATAATATTTGGCATATAGGTCCCTCTCATCAATGTTGATAGAATGATGTCTGGGTTTTTTTGTAACTTGTAAACTTTTTGAGAAAATATTTCTTTTTGTTATAAAAATGCCATTTTTTGCATGCACCCAGAGCCTTCATTCCGTGGTGGGATGTGTTGCGCACAAGAATTGTTCACTATTATTATTATATAAACGATATATATGTTATTTTCAAAACTTCATTAAAAAAACAAACTATCCAATATCTAAAAAACCTGACGTCACTCTTTAGATAGTGAATAGGAAAAACAATCTGCACAGGTTTTGATTGAATTTATTCATAACAAAGTGAGGAGATAGATTTTGAAAATTGGGTTAAAATCCAAGATGATGGCCGTTTCCTCGGCAGTCAAGGACACTACAAACTTTTCAATGATACAGGATGCCTACATTTTGACAGTTACTTATATATATACTAAATGGAAAAACCCAAACTCAAAAGATAAAAAATCACTTCAGATAGTAGGTATGATTTACTTTTGAATGGTGCGTCTCACGTAACATTGGGAATTTCCACAATTAACTAGATCACATATTGACGGTGAAAGCCGCAAACCGTGTAAGTCCAAATTTGGACGTTTTGAGAAAATCAAAGAAAAAGATACTGCATATATTAATTTATTTTCACAAATACACGGTGTGCAAGTGTCAAAAACTAGACCCAATAGGGCAACACTGATTGCTCATATGGTTATTATATGGGTTTCTACTGGTTCTTATGCCACAGAATCCTAACTACACGAAGCATAGGGGCTTCCTAGTATTAAAAAGCGGGGGAAAAGGTGTTACTGATTTAAACTTACACGGTTTGCGACTTTCACCGTCGATATGTGTAACAGAAATGTATATACAGATAAGAAAAGTAATGAACATAAGACCTAGAACTTCAACGTTCTCATTAGAAATTAGCTATAGATCTAAAACTGAATGAATGTTCATAATGTGCTATTCAAGTAGAAATATAAGGAAACGACTCAGAGCAATTAATTAGGGTTTGGGTTTTTTATTATAAAAGACAGGCATGAGATCTGTTTTTTTCTTTGTACCTCCTTCTAAATATAGATTTTGTTTTTTTCAAGCTTATTGAGCTGTGTCTATTTGCAGGTTCCAAAAACTTTTGCATATTATAGTTTGGAGGGAGAGATGTATATATAGATAGATGAAAAGGAGACCTTATTTCAAAAACAAAATTCATCTCCGTTATTTCTATTGAGTATCTGTTATATTGTGCTCTTCAGTTTACCTTTGTATGTACAGTTTCTGGGAAGATACCTCACTGCTTGAGATTTGATTTCGTTAATTGAATTTTATTTTATTGTGATGTTGCATTTTCTGTAATAAAATCTGTGCACCTACATTTCATCCAATAGGTCCTATTTCTTTCCTTTAACTCTTTCACTTATCTCTCATCTTGTTGTTTCCACATATTTCACCCTGAGATCACAGCATATGGATCTCTCATCTTGTTGTTTCCACATATTTCACCCTGAGATCACAGCATATGGTGAACAGGGAAATTTCAATGCAAACAAATTCATGTCTTTCATCTTCCTGTTTCCATGAGATTACCATATCTGATAAAAAAGAGGACATTGTAATGTAATAATAATATGTTTCAAACCACAGATATGCCAATGTCTTCCTCCACCCAGTCACGGACGAAATTGCTCCCGGCTACAGAAGCGTTGTTCTCAGGTTTGTTTTCATCACATTTCTATGGGCGTCTTAGAAAATAAAAAGTAAAGTTCCCATAAGGCCATTATAGCTGGAGCTTATCCGAATTTTCTAGGTTGATAACACGAAAAGGAGAAGGACATTCAAGTTTTACTCCCCAGCTAGTGCTGATGTCCATTTGCACCTGGGTTGAGCAGGAAAGTGTGTATTAAGTGTTTTTCCCAAGAAACGCAACGTCAGACCTAGCTTTCCTCCAAGGCCTTTATGGCACTAGTTGAGTAGGGAAAACATGTGTTAAATGAGCACCCCTCGGACCTAGCATTGCTAGGATTCAAAGCCAGAACCTCATGATCCCAAGTCCTGCAACCTAACCACTAGGCCACCGACACCACACTAGACCTAGCTTTGCCAGGATTCAAACATAAAACCTCATGATCTCAAGTCTCGCAGTCCAACAGCTAGGCCATTGGCACTGACACCACTTTCTACCTCATGGTTTTATTTTTAAAAATTCATGATGAAAACGTTGTGGGGAGGGGGAAAATCCATGTCTTTCATTTGGCAGTTTAAGCTGACTGATTTCAGTTTATAATCAATATTGAACAGCAAACTGTGGTCTTAAGGGTATATGTGTGTCGATCTGACAAAACCTGTCATAAAGTGAAAAATATTTTTTTGCCATAAACTGATAGCCCAATGGGGTTGAGCATTTTGAACTTTATTTGGGGAAAGTTGGTCAAATTTCGACTGTATGCTTTCCAAGGAGTTGAGAAGGACTTTGAATGAAATGACCTGCTGGGGGATAAATGATTTAGTCGATGAGCCTGCACTTGTGTGGGGATACAGGCTATAAACCCATCTTTATCTTTTGTATGTGTAGCATAGTAAAATAAAGTTTCTTTAGAGCTGTAGCTAAGTCCGGATTCTACAACATGAAGTGAAACATTTATGAATACATCTACCATCTGGATAGGACGCTAATGTGTTGTAGATTGGTACTCCCAGCTGATGTTGACATCCCTTTGCACCTGGGTCAAGAGAAAAAATACTTGTTAAGGGGCGTCCGGGTGAGCTGTAACAGCGTTTAGTAGAGTCTTGGGCTCATAATACCCATTTTCCAAATCCACTCTAGAATGCTACTTCAATATCTTTAGAATCGAGTACATCAGTCGATTTTTTTTATATAAAGTCTGAAAAGGTACTAATTCTATGGCCAATTTTAATATGGCTGTATCATTCTGAAGAAAGTTGAATTTTCAAACCCGTTTTTCTCAAAAGATGTGATTTCTAGCATACAACGTTTTTAAAATCTTAAAATCTCAGAAAGTATTCATGCCAGAGTGTTGAAATTTGGTACACAGCTAGACTAGTATTTGTTATTGGGAACTAGTGATTTTCACTGGTTTATTATGATTTTCATATCTTTTGTGCACCTTTAAAATCAAAATATTACAAAATTTATCAATAGTTATTTTTTAATAAAATACTGATTTTTTTTAAGCACATTTAAAAACAGCTGAGATCAATTAAATATGTCTTACTCCTTATTTAAGGGTTTAAAGAATATGTCTGAAAAAGAATTTCATTGTTAGCCCATATACTTTTTGAGATTTCATGATTTTAAATTTCGGCATCAAAATTCAACATGGCCGCCGTTACCATGGCAACCGAATAATTTTTCCCAAAATTTTTTACATTTACATAGTAACTTAGATGCAAGCAACACATTGGCAGGAAAAAAATTAGCCAAAAATGCATTAGGGGAAAAAGTGAAAATTCAGTAGGACGCCCCCTTAAATGTCTCTCTGAAAGGAGCACAATGCCAGACCTGGCATTGCCAGAATTGAACCCAAGACCTGACTCTCCCAAATCCAGCGGCCTGGCCACTGGGCCTGTTGATGCCACACATTGTATAACATACTCATCCTATGGGGGTGTGGGGTGGTAGGTCCGGCTGATGCCACATATCAAGTAACGTACTCAGCCATTAACAGATGGCAAAGAGAATTTTGATTTGCCCTGTCTTTACCAATGAATATTTTGATAATTTGTTCAGTTTTAAATTGGCGATGAAGGCAGATGCATACATGACATCTAAAATTGTGTGTTTTCTCTCCCAAACTAGGCCAATGGATCTAAGCACCATCAAGAAAACGTGGAGACCGGGGGATACGCACAACGGTGGAATTCCAACGAGACATGATGCTCATGTTCTCCAACGCTATCATGTACAATTCCTCCGATCACAATGTTTACCGCATGGCCACTGAGATGTATAATGATGTCATGCAACATATCGAGGTAAAACATTTCATCTGTGTCTTCAACATTGCATACACTCATTTGCTAATCACTAGTCATGTAATTTGCTTATGAAGAGTCATATTTTGTTTACAAACATTCATTAGTTATGAACTATCATTTTTGTTAACATTCCTTTGCTTCATCTAATGAACAGTCATTTGTCTATGAGTAGTCATTAGGCCTGGGCGAGCTTCAAGAATTTCTTGATCTCTCATGATCATGGGTCACTGATCACAGTCTCGATGTTCAAACAGTGATCATAGTCTCGTAGCGTTGATCACTAATGATCACTAATCCAGGATCTGAGAAACCACGGCTCATGCTTGTTCGTCGGTTGGGACGATGGGGGGATGGGATAAAAATTGAAGGGGCTCTATCAGGGTATAATTTCATCAATTTCTAAAAATACCTATACATAGTGAGAAATAAGGATCATTTAATAGGGACTATTTCCTAGTCAGAACCTCCAAGTCGGTACCTGCATTGACTG
This sequence comes from Doris montereyensis, assembly GCA_037039925.1. NCBI lineage: Eukaryota > Metazoa > Mollusca > Gastropoda > Nudibranchia > Dorididae > Doris > Doris montereyensis. Next base: position 136,154 of record JAXRKP010000366.1, on the reverse strand, counting down.
TTGTAAAATTTAATTAAATTTACTGTCAGAACTGTACTGATTTGTATTATTGACCCCTTAATAGATATTCATAGGAGGCCTTGGATAGAAACAGATACAATGACACTGTTTCCAAACTATTAATTTCCAGCTTCCACTCTGTGTGTCATTTGCCCTGATAAAGGGTATGGTTTAGGCCTAGACAGGATCACTAGAATGAATGTAAGTCATCTGCTTTGTCTATAAAGAGAAAAGACAAACTGAACAGAACAAAAATTAAACCAAAACCGAATGTCCGTTGATCGTTCGTTTTCATTGATCATGATCAACAGGAAAGCGATCAGTGTACAGGCCTAGTGTAGTCATTTACCTTTATGACCGTTCATTTGCTTATGAACGGTCATTTATTAATGACCATTCCTTTGCTTATTTTATTAACAGTTATTTGTCTTCGAGCTGTCATTTGCTTTTATGAACATTCATTTGCTTATGAAAATTGTTTGCTTTCATGATGATTATTTTGCATTTTTTAGAACATTCATTTGCTGTGAACATTTTTTTGTTGCTTCTATGATCATTCGCTTGCTTTTGAGCAGTCATTTGTTTTAAAACATTTATTTGCTTATCTTTTTAAACAGTCATTTGCTGTATGAACATTTGTCTGACTTTATAAGAATGCATGCTACTTTTAACCTTTTTGCATGTTAGATGACTTATCAATGACCGTCCAACAAAACCATTGAAAGTCCAGGGACCCAATCTTACAGGAAACCCTAACAAAAATTTACAACATTCAAAAGTGAAACTTTTGGGTATCTTTCATGAATCAAGTTCTAACGTTAGAATAAGCTATTCAACCGAGGATAGAAATAGGTGTGTGTTTAATTCAATTTCATATAACTACTGTAACAAAAAGAAAGCTTGTACATTTGATCCACAAAGTTTTGCCAGATCACCTGTCCGATAGATGCACACAAGAGTGACTGGCACGTTAACGTGCACATTCATGAGACTGACAACTGTATTACCAGGCAGTAGACAAACTACTTAAACTTTTTTTGCGAAGGAGGGAGGAAAGTTTTTCTCAATCAACTCCATTGTCATGCTGTGGTCACACGCTGAAGGTGTAGAGAAGGGGGAAAAGGCTGTGAATTGTCTTTAAATATTTTCGTTTTATTTTGGCGCCTGGTCTGGTTGATGGGTTTATGTCAACGTTAAGCAGTTTGGGACTGGACGATGGTTTAGTATTTATTGTTAATGTTTAAAATTTGTGCATAAAGATAGAAAGAAAATTTGATATTTTGCATCATTCATATGTGTTTTCATCAGAATTTTCATTTGAACTGTCACGGTATGTTACTTTCCATGCTTTTTCCTAGTGTTGAAAGACTAGTGCATGTGCGTTTATTTCTTTGTGTGTGCAGGGTTTTTTGTTTGTTTTGTTTGTCTGTTATTTACTTTGTTGTTGGTCAGAACAATTTATTGATGTGAATAGTAAGGAAGCAAAATGTTTTGAAGACGACCAAAAACTCACAAAGTTCCAGTTCATGAAATGTATTAACTGCTTAATTTGCTAGCCTGCATGTGAGCCCATAGCCAGCTATGTTCTACTGAATTTTCATGTTCATGGACAAGTGGTAATGAGGAATTATACCGCAGTAGGCCGATAACTAAAGAAAAGGAACATGAAATAGAAATGAAAGGCCAATTAGATAGAAAGCAGAACAGTGCAAAAAAATGTTCAAGTCATGCACCCTTCATCAGCAACAAGGAGACAAAGAAACAATAACTACTGAACGATTGTTCACAATTAAGATTTTATCAAATGCATAGCAATAAAGAAGCTTGTAAAAATGTTTTGAAAATGATTGACGCATTTTTGTAAATCCTGATATTTTGATCATATGCTACGATAAAACAGAAAATTAAAAAATGTAGCCTTTACAAGTTTAACATTAGATCTACAGTGATATATTATATACAATGCATGGAAGCAGAATTTGATGATGTGTGCATCTCTGATTTGAAGAGAAAGTTCTTTTTAATATATTTCTTGTATTCATGGGAAAAACTGACAAGGAAAATTGTTTTATACTCTTGTTTTCCCCGGCTTTATGGTTATATGTGTGTTTGTTTTTCTCTTTCCTTATTACAAGTTTGCTTTCTCTGGTTATTGAAAAGCATTGTGTTTTGGTCTTTAACTTTTAAAAAGTTGCTTGTTCTTCATCGCTTCTTTTGAATTACACAAGAAAGAAGTTTTTTTTTTTTGCTTTTGGTTGTGTTTTGAGCTGCCTCCCTCCGATCTTTTCTCTAAAGTCGTCACACCAGGGTTGGAAAATTCCCCCCTTCTTCCCTTTTTTTCTGGCATTTCTATCCTCTGTACTACCACCTGCATCTTGCTTGAGTTCATTTCATTTTTTTTTTTTTTTTTATTTCTTCACACATTTACCTCAGCAATATGTCAACACACAGATTATGGTGCAAAACACAGACTCCAAGAACCTAAGACAGTCACGACGGCCAGATGCCCCAGACAAAGTACGTACATTGGGGGATTTAGATCAGGGCTCCAAAACAACACTACTCTAAAGAAACCCATAGAATGTCATAGTCATAGAAAATAGTTTTTTTCCTCAAATTTTCTTCTTTTTGTTTTGGTTGTTTGTTTGTAATTCCTCCTTGAAACTTATAACATTTCATCTGATGATTGACTTAGCGTAACATTTTCTTTCTTGGCAGTTAGGATATTAATGTTGATTCTTGCCTCCAAACCTGAAATTAAATTTTTTAAAATTTAAAGACCCCATAGTTTTCAATGCTTCAAGTAATATGTATGTACTTGAAGATGATCTTTGAAAATGGTTATCATGAATCCTAGAATTTTTTAAAGAATTCCCCGCACAACCTTTGAGAATCTCCTAGAATTTGTAGATTGCTGAGTGCTCTGAATCTAAGCCCTGATTTAGACTTGGTAACTCTCTGAGATAATGATAGGCAGTAGGTGCATAGGTTTTTGTTATTGTTGAGGTTTCTTAGGTTACTTTGTGTCAGTGTGCACATGTGTCTGTGGAAAAACAAAAACTTTTTTCAAGTGAAATGACACTTCTTCCATAAATTGTTTCGGTAGTAGAGTCAGATTTAGGTATATATCTAGTGTTTGGCTGATTTCTATAGTATCCAACATCATAAAGATTAGCATTTGATTGTTCAGGATCAAATTCACTTGTAGATTTAGAGCTAATTCTTGGGTTGAAATGAATTGTTTGTTTTGAAGGGCAAAATTATTGACTACTAGAGCCGTGTCCGTTTACTTTTGATCGGGAACAAGCAGAAAAAAACAGGAAAGTCAACACCGACGGGTGTCGGGTTTGGCAACCAACAGTCAACAGATGGGACTCGATATGTGTTGGTGTTGGTAATGGCAGTGAGAGTTAAAAGTCTTTTTTTTCCAATTAAATTAAATCTTTAGTTTAATTGTTTGATTTTTCATAAAGATCATTATTTTCTTACCAATATGGTCAATATGGTCAATATGGTTGATAAAAAGCATGAAGTAAAACGTCAAGTATAATTCGATAATATCAAAGAAAGACATTGTTATACCAAGAATATTTTTCCCTTGATGTAAGTAATTTGCTTTCTGCTTTTGAATCTTTTTTTTTAATTTTGAAAATTATTTATCACGAAACATTACTATACTTCATGTTTGCATTTAACTTTAAGGAGTGCCATTTAAACGAAAGAAAGAAATTTTAAATAAAGATATTTTATCAGCTTCATTCTTTTTTTTTCAGGAAGAGGAATCTAAAAAACGTCGCCTCTCTGTCGATCATTCGGAGGGAGGTAAAAGCAAAAAGAGAAAACACGCCTTGATGAAAGTGTACCATAAATTTGTGATTTTTTTTTTGCCTCTCTTTTCCAATGTAAATAATTTTATTTTATTTTTTTTTCTTCCTTTTTTCCATGAGCTAGGAAGGAAAAATAAAAAAATTCTATTGATTATATCTATGTAAAATGTGCTTTCCGTGGCATTATTTTTGTCCTGTAGATGTGATAAGTGTTGAGCTATGTTTCGTGGAGTTAAGCGGTAGTTTAAAATTTAACTTAAATAAATAAAAGAGTTTGAATAAGTAAAAGCAATGTGTGTGTGGTTGAACCCTTTGGTTGCTAACCTATTTGTCCCTATTTACGTCTCAAATGCTAAGGCTTTTTGAGAATTCCTATGAAAAATGGTGCTTTTAGAAGAAAAAATCTAGCTCTCAAACGACACATCACAAGGTAATGAAATTTTCAGGCTAGTTAGGAATATGGACCAGCTAAACATTCGATTGATATATTAATCGTTTCACTTCCTCCAAACCCACTCTTGGTCAAATCTCTCTCTGTCACGCCCACTTCCTTCTCTGTCCCTCTTCATCACCATGATCCGTAGGCCTAGAACTAAAATCATGATTGTCTAAATTTAGTTCAGGCCTATCAGCTTCAGAAATCGAACTAGAATCATCACTCCCGGGCATAAACTCATCACCAGAGTCAATATCATGTCTATATGTATCAGTCTCATCATCAGATTCCATCGCTAATGTAAACAAACCAATAAAACAAGAAAAATCGTCAAAAATCACAGTTCAAACACCAAAAAAAAATTACCGTAGGCAAATACAGTGTCGTAAGCAAAGGCGAGCTACTCCTGAATTACTACAGGCACAGAAAATAAAGAATTCGCCTTTTAAATGGTCCTTATTAGGAATTCGCTATTTGGTGAACGTCACATTTGAAACCCACACCGGAAATTCGCCTTTCGGCGAATATAGCAACCAAAGGTAACCTAGTAACTCAGACTGCCAAATTATGATCGCTTAGTCCTAGGATCGAATCCTGCAATGCTAGATTTGACGTTGTGTTCCTTGGAAAAGACAATTAACATCATTTTCCCACTTGACCCAGTGCAAATCAGCTAACATCCTTTCACCTGTTCCCCTTCACGTTCTAGTTTTAAAAACTAGGGTACGTTCCAGCTCCACGGGCCATAATAGTTTTTTTTTGTTTTTTGTGGGTTTTTTCCTTGTTTGTAATTTACCCAGTGCACCGTATCGTAATCTCAGTATGAATTAAAAGGAAACAGCAGGATAAAAAGACACCAATCTCAGGTTGCAAAACTACCATCACACTTGGCCAGACAGGGGGACTCGATAGTCCAGAGGTGGGTAGTCAGCCTCTCAAATAAGAAGTTGTGGGTTCAAGCCCCGGCTGGTTGAATAATCTTTACTCTAGTTTTTTTTTATAGTAAAACCTACTCCCGTGGTCCAGGTAGGTAGATTAACACCTAGTCTCATCGAAGACGGACGATAAAAAGGAGATCCCATGTGCCGATCACAACACTCTGTACATGTTAAAAAAAAATCCCTTGGCTGTTAACGGGGCAATCCGGTCAAAAAAAATTAATCGCCCAAGATTACCTTAGTTGTGGATATGGGTAAAATCAAATCAAATCACAATTCACCAGAAAAGCCAGTTATTTTTTTGTTCTTGACCTGTGGGGTATGTGTTGCAAGCAGCTTTTATGTGCTCTGTGTTATTCTTAAATTTTTACTCGGGTATACTAAATTCTTCCTTTGGGTTTTCTTAACCTTTCTAAACATGTTTTACGTCTGCTGGTACAAATTTGACAACATTTTATCAATGACTTTTAGAGCAATTTGACATTTTCTATCATGAACTTTGTCATATTCTCCCATTTTATCTCATTACTTTATAACCCTCATTTTAAGACCCCAACACCTCATTTTACCAGCACCAAAACGAGGTCTTCTGTATTTATAAAAGTTGCTTGTGTAGATGTGGTGGTAATGGTAAATGAAAACAAAAATGCATAAATTCAATGGTTGGCCACATGCTCATGAACAGACATCGTCCATGGCCCTCAACAATGCTCACCAAAATCTATAGATTGCACTACAGAAACAACAGTTTTGTTTCTTTGAAATTTATCCCGTCCACCATTGCGATGATCTCAGGGTCAATCAAGAGGAAACACAAGATGAAAGATAAGTGAAAGAAGGAAAGGAAAGAGGTAGAACCTAACAGTAGTGCCTGCCAACCGCCCGCCAGAAACAACAGAGATGTGACATTGGCACAGAGTAACACTGAGACATGGGGGATGTAAATTCAATTTACAAAATTTAACACAATTCGGACCATGGTAAGAGTAAAATTCCTTCAAGGCCGTTACAGCCCATAGAACCGGAGCTTATCCCGGTTTCAATAGTGTGAAGCGGAACAGGTGATGATAATCACCTCCTGGCCAGGACGCTAGTCTGACACAGGCTTTTACTCCCAAGCTAGTGCTTGTACCTATTTGCACCCGTGTAGAGTGGGGAAAATGCATGTTAAGTGTCTATCCCAGGAAACACGTCGGATCTGGCTTTGCTAGGATTCGAACCCGACATCTCTTTTGGAGTCGGAGGCGGAATTTCCTCCTTTTTTGACCTCTTTCACGGTTTCTCGATCTCCGCTGATCCGCTGATTTTTGCGAATTTTTCATTCACTTTTCAATTCTGCAAATCTTTTTTATTAATGACCAGTGAAGTCAGAATTGATACTTGTACTCGTGTCATGGTATTGCAACTGCATATAGATATATTCGATATTACTACTATTTTGATAGGAATAATAAAAGTAATTTTGTGGTGAAATTAAGGGGAAAGACCTATATAATCTAGATCTGGATAAATTTCTGACTGTTTCAAGGTGGGCTCTGTCTTATTTTACTTGATTAATTTTAATTATTAAATTTTTGGCCCAGCGTGGTTGTCTTGCTTGAAACTTTGCACCATGAAGACTCTTGGCAAATGCGAGGCTTGTCGCGTCAAGGAAATAGACTCAAAAATTAAGAACAAATTTAAATTTGAATGGTTGGATGCCATGCCAGTGTTAAGTTAAAGTCAAGGAAATTTCCAAACTGAGGTGAAACTTGGTGACTATCAGAAAATTGGACATTCCTGGTAAAGCACTGTGTTCATATTGCAATGATGTGATCAGCTATGGTGGAAAGGGCAAGTTTGCCTTAGTGGACCACCTACAGTCAGCAAAGCACATTTCTCATGTAGAACATAAGAAAACGAACTATACTCTTGGTGGTTAATTCTCACAAAAAGCCGCAAGACTCTCCTCTTTTCCCTCTGTTTAAAAAGGTCAACCAGAACCAGTGCAATGTTTCTAGATCTAGTGGTGAAGAGCAGTCAGCCGCCAATTCATCCAGCGATGGAGTAGATACACGTAGGTTGATTCCTTTAAGTGATCGGACTGCAAATTTAGAAGCCATGATTCTGAGTATGATGGTGAACAACATCTCCTTTTCAGTGGTTCCGAAGCTCGTGGAATTGATTCGAGAATGTTCTCTGGATCCAAAGGCCCTTGCCAATGTATCGTTAGATAGGTGCTCAGCCGCATACAAACTTAAATATGGTATATCTGACTTTTTCTCAAAAGGAATCATCAGTAACATGAAAATATGTCCATTTTCTTTGAACATAGATGAGGGCATCTCATCCATCAACAAGAAAGTGTTAGCAGTTTTTGTTAGCTACTTTAGCTCAGTCAAACAAGAAGATGTAATTGAACATTTTGCTTCTATTAAGTTAGTTAAGACAGATGCATCTACTATTTTTGAAGCTATCAAAAACCTCATGGATACTAATTCAATACCATAGAAGAATCTTCAAACATGTCTTCTTGACTCCTGCAATGTCATGAGAGGTGCCAAAAGTGGTTGTGTTGAAACTCGTTTTAGGAACCATGCTCCTCATCTGTTATATGTAAATGTAAATGGGGACTCATGTCATCACATCCACAATGCTGTCAAGAAATTTTGTGAGCCGTTTGAAGGTTGGGTGGAGAAATTGTTTCATGATTTGAACACTGACTAGGTGGTCGATCTGTCTCCAAAGAAATCTTGTCAGAGCTCTGTGATCTTTTCAACATTAAGTTCAGTGCCCCTCAACGCTTCATCCCTCACAAATGGTTATCCGTCTATGATACATGTCTGTCAACTCTCAGGCTGTTGGACATCCTTAGGTTGTTTTACTTCCCCTTTGTTTCTTCCCCTCTGAATTTCAAAATTGATGTGAACAACATAATCCACCAAGAACACAAGCCTGACAGCAAAGCTGCTATTAAGATAAACAAGATTTTTGAGTGCCTGAAAACAATGTTCAAATCGCTAAACAAGGACAATAAGATGCGAAAGCAAAGAATTAGCGATAGGCTTTTTACAATTTTCCCAAGACTAGCTTGATTTTGAACTTTTATGCTTCTGCTCTGCCAATGCTGAAGGAGTATGTGTGTGCTTTCCAGACAGCAGAGCCAATGATTCATAAGATGCATGACTTTCAAATGAGCACTACTAAAAAGTTCCTTGCTAAATGCTAGCTTCATAAAACCAGAGAAAATTGTAAGTTTAACGCCAAAGCAGCTTGCATCATTTGATGTTGATCTGAAAGACCTGTTCCTTGCCAAAAAAACATCCATTATTCTCAAAGACTACTCAAAGAAGAAGAATTTCCTCATGAAAGTGTCAAGGGCATATAGATTCTGTGCTAGGCATCTACTGAGTACTCTGCCACTGTGTACCAATTTATTGAATGTCTCTCTGCCCTTGATCCTGATGTACCTTGCCATTCAGTTGTTGGAATCCCTCAATGCTTTGGTGGATTATTTTCATCAATTCTTTTCTTTGAAAGAAATGGATAAGTTGGTAGGTAAAATAAAAAATTACAATATTTTTCCCAATCATTGTTCTGCAAGTGAGAGAGTGGATGTGTGGTGGAACAAACAGGTGCAGTTTCCAACTCTCCAGAAGTTAGCTAGGGCCTGCCTTTCCATATTTCATGATCCCCAGATTGAGTATTCATTTTCAAGAATGAAGGACATAATAAAAGTTAAATGTGGCAGCATGGCTCTGTCAACCTTCTCAGCTGTCCAGACCATTAAGTGTTCACTTATGTCAAGAAACACCTCAACTGTGCAATGTTTCGAACGGCCAGACATATTGCACACAGCAATTGATTCAGCCCTGGTGAATTCCATGACAACATCTCATGTCAGATATAGGACAGACCTTAAGAAAATAAAGGAAAAGGAGAAAATCCCTAGAGCAGCAGGTCCATTCACTGACCAGCATTGCCAAAGCAAAAGCCATCAGGGAAAATGCCATGTGGTAAAGCTTTTAAGAGGCATCAGCCAGTCAATGGAGGGACCACCTAAAAAGAAGAGGAAACGTTAGATGGGAACTCTCCCCATCTTTCATCTGTACGCCTGCGAAACACCTGGGCTGTGTGAGTATTACTATTACTGTTAGCTTGTCATCTTTATCACTGTATAAATTATAAATGGGAGTAAATGCTGTTAAAATGGGGCTAAAGGCAATTAGTCAAAATTTTCCTCCTTTTTCACTGTTTGTTACCATCAGCACTGTATGGTGATCTCCAGTCCGGCAGCCTAACATTACGGGCATGATGCAAGTTGAATTAGTTTGCACAGTCAAAGTCTCCTTTTTCAATTTGAAGAGGTTGGTATAACTTATGCTTGAAGACCAAGCACAACAAGCAACAAACATGCACACATACTTAATTAAGAAAAACAACATACTACACAAAAAGAAAAACCCCATGATTATACATGTAGAGAAAGATTACAATTACATGATGCAACAAAGGAAAATGACATGATAATGATACTCATAACGAATAATCACATGATTCAAGTTATGAAAAATGACATGATACTAAATTTGATACGTGAAAAAAGAAAAATCACATAATACACATTAATGACAAAAACAACTATTGATCATTGATACGCATAAAGGAAACTCACATAATAATAATATATGTTGAACAAGATTATAATAAAAATAATTTTATTTCTCAACATAAAACAATATGAAACATTCATTTCAACAAGTGACGAGGACTTCAAAACATCTCCAATATAATAATATCAGTACATTCACTAACCACTCATAATTTACACAATGCAGGGTGTCGCAGTGAGAAATATATTTTTAAAAGTTGCCAAAAGACAGACATTGTAGTAATGAAGCCTATTTCAAGGACGGTTTGTCATTAACCTTAACACTTTGATTGTTTTGCCTTTATAGATGAAAACTATTCATGGGCTCAGAACTGTATTTTCCTGACTACATGATTTGACGATTTCGAGTTATAGATATAGTCATTATCATCAGATTAACAGTCATCAATTATCCTGTCTCACACAAAAGATGTAACCAATTTTGTTCTACATTTGTCACAAAATTCATTTGTATTTTGTTTCAACTCCAGATTCTCCTTCCAGCCAGCTAGCATATTTTCCGAAAACGGTTTTACGTGTAGTTCAATCAAGGTTGTTACACTCAGCACATGAAGCGGACAAGGTGATAATAATCACCTCCTGGCCAGGACACTAGTGTGACATAGGTTTTTACTCCCAAGCTAGTGTTTGAACCCATTTGCACATGGGTAAAGTGGGGAAAATACGTGTTAAGTGTCTTTCCCAACGACCACAACAGCCTTGCTAGGATTTGGACCCGGGACTTCATGATCCCCCAGTCCAGTAGCCTAACTGCTCGACTGCAACGCCACTTTATGCGTAGGTTCGGACAATATAATTTTGAGCCAATGAAATCTCTGTCGCAAAGAGTAAGACTAGAGTTCTAAGACAGAGAAAGTGCAAAAAAGGGTATGTCTAGATCTAGATCTATGCAGGCCTGACAGGTAAAAAACTTTCATGATTCATAATCATACTATACAATAAACAGTATGAAAATTTATTTTGATTGTGAAGAGAGAGAGAGATAAAAGTGCAAAAATGGGACACATCTGGATCTCTACAGATCTGACTGTACAGCTGAAAAAAAGTCATGAAGCAAACGGAGGACTGAGCAATAAAAAAAACGTTGTCCAGATATCAAACAAAATCGTTTTCCTGAAAAATTACTGTTTCTGATAGCGATAATTAACACTTGAAATTTGTCAAAGATTACACTTAACCCTACAACAGGAAACATTGACATCAGTCTTAAATAGCAATCAAAGTGTTATGTACTCATGCAAGTATAAAAAAACAAAATAAAGAAGAAAAAAACTAAAGTATTACAAGTTGGTATCGGGTACTCATTTTAATCAGCACAATGTAAGAAATGTACTTTTGACGAAACTTCCTCAAATATTGCCTTTGATCGTCGGTGAAAATATGTGCCATATTCCGTGCACCAGCTTTGTATTATAGTTTTGGAAAAAAAATATTTTTGTACAATATTTTTGTATATTTTTTGGTTGTTCTTATATATAGCATATAATATAAGAAAAAATTCATAAAAACAAAACTTACTGATAAAACAAAAATCCGTTCTGATCAAATTTAGATATTGTATCAAATAAGGTGTGTGCCAAGTTTGAAAGAAATTTGTGACAAAATAAAAAAGCCTATCGATATTGAACGGTGAAATTTTGGGGTAAAATCCAAGATGGCCACTGTTTCCATGGCAAACCGGAAGTGTCAGAAAAAAAAGACATATTTCAATCCAGTACACCATGCCCACTACACCTATACATAATTTAAATTGATAGGAACAAACAGGAAAATTTTCACTCCAGGATCCTTAAGGAGTCCACCAGTGGCTTTTGAAAAATAAAATTCAAGGACACCAAGCTGCTAACAACAGCTCCTAAATCTATTGGTTTAAAAATGTGAATCTAAAGGTTCAAGTCTGATGGGCAGGCATGCCTTATCGTCTCTTGAAAAAGGAAGTACTCTTATTCTAAAAGGTAAATACAGTCAATAACGAAGGTTTTCTTATGCTTGAAGGTTAGAAACAGGCATGTTTACTTGTTTGAGGGTTGTTTCAAGCACTTTCAGTGACTAAGACAAGACAATGAAGGTGTAATTTATTCTCACCGTCGTACAATGTGTCAAATCTGTTGCGTACAATGGATATTCACACTTTTTCACTGTATTTCCTTGGATAATATATTGGATTCCATAAATAAATATGGAAATACAAGATTTTTTATCATTTATATTATTTTTTAGCATGTGAGTTTAAAATTTTGCTTCTAATTTTTCAGTTTTATTTGGAATTTTTGTTGACATGCAGATCTTTTAATAATTTGAAAAAAGCAACATTTTCACTGACAACACAAAAGTAAATTCATTTTCAAACAAAATGAGGTACCGTACAACATGTTAGTATTGTTAGTGTTTTGGAAAATATTTTACTTAGAAATTGGCCTTTCAAATATGCAGATGAGCAAATTTATCAGGCTATATATAACATGACTGTATCTATTGGTGGAATTCAAGTGTGGACACAAAGGGTTAAATAGCACAAAAGGCTGTACCATTTTAATGTTAGCACCAATATCTCATCCTTGTTCATTCCGGAAGAAGGATCACTCAGTCGTTCATTGGCATAATCCTGAAAACTAATTGTGACAGCCTTTGCTCACTCAGTTACTTCGCTTCAATAAATGCAGTTCATATTATGTTATATAGTAATAATAAATCAAATAATATTACAGTCATCGACACTTAACATCAAAGGGTCTGTTCCCTTGTCTTTCCTTGACGCTATCCGTAGTGTGACAGTAACCATTTCTCAAGGGGGACAATCATTCTACCTCTCTAAATGAGCATGGAGATTCTTCAGTTTGATAGACTAATGATGCACGGTGTGTTATTCATGGACTGTCGCCTGGTTCTTTTGTTCCTACACAAACCCGTCTAATCATACATTGTAAACTAAATTAGTTAACCATCTCTCCCTCTTCCCCAGAGCAGATTATGTTCAACATACCTAAGAGTCATAAAAATAAGTTCACATCTGACCATCCCTAATTTCCTTAGCCGTATATTGCGTAAGATCCAAAATTAACACCCATCTGTACTTGTTTTTTCCATCCGCCACCCATATCTGGAACTTCCTCGATCAAGATATCATTGACTCTACAAATATTGACATATTTAATAGACTACTATTTACTTATAAGGACAAAAGATGTAACTGAGTATTGGTCCTCCAAAACCGGGGGTTTTCACAGACATGAAGAAGAAGAAGAAGAGTGAGGGAATGGTTCAGCTTCGTCTGCTGATTTACAGATGTGTGGGAATTGGTTGTCTCCTCTTACAGAGAGTTGTCTACCTTGAATTATCTGCCCCTTTGCTGTGAAGTTCAGACAACACAATGTCAGACCAGCCATAAAAATGCATAACTTGTATCACTATTCGTTGGTCGCATGAAAGACTTTGTTCCCTGACGTCAAATTTAACGCTCGAATCGGGCAATATTCTTTTCATCATACCAAGGCCCTGTGATGTAAGCAAAACCCCTGTGACACTATCCAGTGACTTTTATATAGAAAAAATTATGTGACAGCCATTTATCATTCTGCTATTCACCGTGACGCTACGTGGCAACGACTATATGTGGATATGTACATCATAAACAATAATAATTGAAAACACTGCTCATTGTTATATATATATGTTCTGTTTTTGTTCAAATTCAAGTCCCAACGCACTTCACTTTATTTCACTGGGACTGTAACATTATTATTATAATATACAAATAATATTCATTTCACTCCCTGACAACATTAATGATTGCAATTTACACCACCTACCATAAGCGGTGAACTTACATGAAATAAAAGGAAGCATCAAGATGAACGCAAGATTTGTGAAAGTGTTATTTTCATTGGACTTTATCCAGTTTACCATATGCAGTGATCTCAGGATGAATTATGAGGAAGCCAGCAAGACAAAAGAAATGTGAAAGTTTGTTGTTATTTTTTCAATGGAATTTACCCATTATACCATATGCATTGATCACATGGTGAATTTAGAGGAATTAGCATGATAACAGATATGAGAAAGAGTGAGAGGAAAGATGATTGGTATCTAAAGCTCTTTTTCATTAGTTTAAACGGTTACTGATTGAAAGCCCAAATAACGCTACTACTACTAGTGCTAGATGGTAATTTCAATGCTTAATCTCAGGTGGGAGACATTCAATTCAATACATTCTATTTAAGCCGCTTCCTACAATTTCACAAAACCCTCACAAGCTGCTAAACTAAAGAGAAAATTCTCGGTGGCTGGGGGCATTTTCTTTCTTTCAGCGTCTCTAGGGTTAATGACAATTTTCCATCTTCTCCTTCAGTTGCTAAGCTTTTCAAATTGTTCAAAAGGTCTTTTGTCTTGTTTGCAATGGCCTGAGGAAAGAAAACGTTGACAAAAAGTTACAATCACCAATTAAACTAGAACCAATAGATTCTTGCATCAAAATAAGAAAAAGAACTGACTGATGTCATAAAGCACTCATTTAGGCAAAGAAATGGAAATGGGCTAGCCATATAGCAATATTTAATGACAATAGATGGACAAAAAGATGTACAGAATGGCAGCCAAGAAATGGACATAGGCTACAAACCCAGGAAGACCACCAATAAGATGGTATTAAGATTACTACTTATTTGTTTGATTGTTTCATTGAAATTTACCCTGTCCAAAATATGCAGAGGTTTCCAGGATGAATTAAGAGGAAACAGTAAGACAAAAGGTAAGAATAAGAGAGAGAGAGAGAGAGAGAGAGTAAATGGAAAGAAGTATGACCTACTAGCAGCACCCACCAACCCACCCACAAGATTACTACCACTACAGTAGGAAAGACCTACTTTTGAAAAGTCTGACATGAAAGACTTGACTCTCCATATTTCTTTTACTAAAATATCAAGAACCTCATCCTTTTATGTGATATTGATTTAACATTTTATAAGCATCTGTGATGAAAATAAAAAAGTTTATGTGGATCTACTACTACTACTACTTATAATAGTGATAACTGGTAACTCTTGCCAAGCTCATTATCAATCTTGTCACAATGCAAAGAAACTGCAAATACTCTTCTCAACCTCTTTAACATATTCTATCACTAAAGAGAGAAACCAAGTTATCTTTTATTATTATAACATGTATTATGAAACTCCAAATTCTTTTTTAATAAAGCATTACACTAAAATACCGTAACTGTAATACTAGTAGTAGTAGTAGTAGTAGTGCTAATACTAACTTTGGTGATGAAACGTTCAGGAGTGTGAACGTGAGTTTTAAAATAAAACACGAGATATGTATAATAATTACACTGGAATCCATTAAATATCATCTGTAAGGGACAAGAACTTAATTTCTTACTTGAAACAATTATCTTATTTAAAGCCATCAACACTAGAATTGTCGAATATATAATAAATATATTCATTGACAATGTCAACTTGTTTTCAGTTAAGAAGCTCTGAAGCATGATGATAAAAAAGAAAAATCCTTCCCAAGGCCATTATGGTCTATAAGGCCGGAGCTTATCCTGATTTTTATAACATGAAGCAGAACAGGCAATATTACATCATCACTTGGATACGACACTATTCTGTGGCAGGTTTCACTCTCCGGTTGATGCTGGCATCCCTTAACACCTGGGTTGAGTGGGAAAATGTGCGTTGAGTATCTTTCCCAAAAGCAAGCATTACCAGGATTCAGGCTCAAACCCAAAATCTTACAATACCAAGTCTGATAGCTACTGCTAAATGTGATGATATATGTCTGAAAATCATAAACTATATACATTCTAAATTAGTCACAACTAGCAAGTAAATGATGAAATGAGTTTGGATCTGACAAAGCCTGTCGAAAGATAAAATTTTCAAAAAGTTATTTTTGTGCATGCATAAACGGAAAGCCCAATGTGTTCTGAGTATTGTAAACTTCATTTGATGAAAATTGATCAAATTTTGATGAAGTTACGATTTTCTTTGTAAGAAAAATTTCAAAAATACAGGAAACCTCTCTTTTGAGACAATCATGTTCAAAGTGTTTCTTTTGTTTCAAAGAAAGTTTCAAGCTAAGTGCAAAGAAAATTGCAAAGAAAGACATTTAAAACATGTTTTTAAGCACTTCCAAGGCAAAATGTTTCATCAGGGTGTTCATAAAAAGATTATTTTAACCAAAAAATGCAAAGAACTCAATTTTCATAAAACTTGACCTCAGCTCACATTTTCCCTGTTTTCTCTGTTGGAACCCCTTTCACATTACGACTTTGTCAGATCCACATACATACACGTTGTACGATCGTATTCACATACCTTAATCACTCCTAAATTATCCAGACTTTCATCATTGGCTTTCTCCACCATCAGCAATGCTATTTCTTTGTGTAACCTGCCCATAGCCAAGGATTCTGACCATGTAAAACATGAAAAATATTTATGTTACTTTGTGTATGGTGTAGTAAGACATAGGATAAATGACAGCTTTGTTATATCCATAGACAAATTACATTGTGTTGTAGTATGATTATGATGATATAAAACATAAGATATAAAAGTAAAAGACATAAGACA
The DNA here is from genome assembly GCA_037039925.1 of Doris montereyensis. Classification (NCBI taxonomy): domain Eukaryota; kingdom Metazoa; phylum Mollusca; class Gastropoda; order Nudibranchia; family Dorididae; genus Doris; species Doris montereyensis. Next base: position 119,721 of record JAXRKP010000366.1, on the reverse strand, counting down.
ACTTTACTATTTCCATAAATAAGTAACATTGTGTTGTCTTATGCTTATGGTATAAGACATAAGACATACAAGTAAAAAACATAAGACAACTTTATTATTTCCATAGATAAGTAATATTGTGTTGTATTATGCTTATGGTATAAGAATAAGACATAAAAAGTAAAAGACATAAGACAACTTTACTATTTCCATAAAGAAATTTCATTGTGTTGTATTATACTTTGTGTTCAGTATAAGTACAAGAAGACAAAAGACAACTTTATCATTTCCAGTTACTCAGTTCTCCAAAAGAAATAACACTGTGTTGTATTATATTTTGTGTATGGTATAAGACATGAGATAAAAGACAATTATATTGTGTTGTATACATAAATAAATAAATATGTCAATAATAGACACACACACACACACACAAAACATATCCCGTCATTCATAAATCGTCACATTCCATACAATGGTAGTTATTGATATTGATCGATTCATTGATATTTACTCTGTCCACCATATTCAGTGATCTCAAGGTGAATTAAGAGGAAACAGTAAGATGAAAGACAAGTGAAAGAGTGAAAGGAAAGAAGTAGGACCTACCAGAAGCGCCCACCAACTGCCCACCAGGCCTGGGCGCTACACGAGCCATCACTCGATATCAATGATTACAAAATTACAAGGTCTCGAGGCGTTTTATTCGAATCTGACCACGGTCTTGAGACCAGAGGCGATGAATGCCAACTCCCGTTTGATACCAACCTACTCTGTAACTACCAACTACTTTGCCTTGATGAGACCAGACTGAGAGTGAGTTGTTAGTATGTTAGCCTAGCTAACTTTCAGTCCACCACTGCACTCTCTCCTTCTATCACGATGACAGTGACAGCAATTTACTACAGTCTCTCACTGGGTCTGTCTTCTGCTATCACACGACGCTTTCAGCAAGTAGGTCACACGCGCACACCCCCCTCCCTCCCAAACAACCTAGGCCCAAGGCTCAGAGTGTTCGTATTTGCAGTCGCCTATGCGCGAGGCGGTCTCAGTGTGTTCACAAACCGAGTCATCGAGTAACGAGACCAGAGAAGATGGTAGTTGGTATCAACGAGTAATAGAAAAGTTAGTCTTGCCCAGGCCTACTGCTCACCCATACAAGGGTAACAAAACATTCTCATCATATACACTACATAGTACAAATATCTAATAAGAAATCAAATTAAATCAAAGGACTAAAGCTAATGAGTGGTCTACAAATGAACACATGCACATAGATAATTGGTTTACCAGAAACATAAGCTTTCCTGTTAAATATTTCATAAAAATATGAGCAATTTGATTCTTTTGACACATTCTCATATTGAACATGTAGGTGGAAAGATAAGAGATGGCATTAAAATCTTAAATTGTCTTTTATCTCATGTCTTATACCATACAAATTGTATGGTATATCCATATGGTGATAAAAGATCAAATAAAACGTATTTATAGCGCTCCCACACATGAGCGCAGGTTCACTGGTTTTCCACTATTTATCCCCCAGCAGTCATTGTCAATTTCCTGGAAAGCAAATAGTACAGTTGCCTCTAAGAAGTTTTGTACTAACACTCTGATAAAATCTGTCTCTGTCTACTGTTGGAAATTCTTTCACACTGGAGTTGAGTGAGGAAAACAGAATGAAGTATCTTTCCTTAGAGTATGTCATGAAAAAGCATTGAGCCATCCAGGGTTTTGAACCAAAATCACTGTGATTACAAACTCATAATACTACCAATTACGCCACAACACCTACCCTTACCCCTTTATTTGATTAAAGTTGTCTTGTCTATATTCAGGTATCTAAAATATCATCTTGGTTTATATATATATATATATATATATATATATATATATATATATATATATATATATATATATATTGATATATATATAAATATATATATATATATATATATATATATATATATATATATATATAAAGTGACACCATATTATCTTGAATGAAAAAAGTATATTTTCCTAACTAAAATTTACTTGCTTGGAGTTAACAGCCAATCATTCATCTTTAACCCAACTGTTGATAAAAATGATCATTTCATTAAAGAGACACAACAATTATAATTGAACTATTCAAACTCACCTTTTGCATTAGGGGCCACAGTTATCTGAGCATTGGGGACGTTAACAAAAATGTCGTTACAAATCTGACCTGCAGATATAAAATACGATAAGATAAGATAAAATAAGGTAAGGTATGGTAAGGTAAGATAAAATAAGGTAAGATAAAATAAGACATAGTAAAATAGGGGTAGATAAGGTAAGGTAAGGTAAGGTAAGGTAAGATAAAATAAGACAAGGTGAGGTAAGATAAGATACAATAAGGTAAGATAAGATATAATGCATGGTAAGGTAAAGTAAGGTAAGAAAAGATAAGTATAAGTATAATAGAAGAAAAAGATAAAACTTTGTTGTCCAGAAGGCAAATTTCTAGGGCGCTACATTATATATTCCTTTTTCTTTCCTCAAAACATTTATTTATTTCTCTCCTTATGGGTGATATAATTTCAGTATGAGACAATGACAGACAAAGAGCCAGTTGAAAAAGATCAAAAGAAAATCCTTGTGCGACAAAACACATTACATATAAAAGTATAAATATAACTAAACCTATAGTTCAATTGCTTGGTTTGAGAGAGAAAATCTTCCTCTTAGCCTGTAAGGTGCTCCATTGTGATATGGTCTTTCTCTGTCTATAGCTGGTACTCATTCACACCTGAGTTGAGTAAGGAAAGCAGAGCGTAGTACCCTTCCCAAGAGTACAACATCATGAAAAAAACCTAGGCAGCCAGGGTTTTGAACAAGTACCGCCATGCTTACAAAGGGGACTCGGTGGTTCATAGGCAAGGTGTCAGCCTCTCAACCAAGTGATTGTAGGGTTCGTGCTCTGACAGTTTGAAAATTTAAGTTTTTTAAAAATAAAACCAATCCCCATGTGTCTCATCACAGATGGAGAATAAAAAGGAGGTCCTGTGTGTAGATCACAACACTTCGTACAAATTAATGATCCCTTGTCCGTTTACATGGCAGTCCGGGCAAAATTAATAAATCCTACCAAAACTCAGTTATCATCTTAGTTGTGGACATTGCTAAAATCAAATAAAATCAAATTGCGATTAAAATCTCACAAGACTACGGATTAAGCCATACCGTCTACTATAGAAACTTTATTTGGTAAAAATGGACAAAGGGACTCCATGTTGGTCATTGATATGTGACCCTTTCAAAAAAATCAATGAGTGCAACAATAGACTCAAGAAACAAAGCTGTTTACTGCACCATTGAAAAAAACCGCACTGACAATCTCCCTAACCTGCCTTCCACATCAGCTTCAGTAAAGCCGGCCACGTAATGAGAACTTGACTGTAAACTTTCCTGCTCATTGTCTGTTAGCTGTACGTAAGGATGGAGGATATTCCAGTTTTGCCGGTGCCACGACAGAACAGGTATTGATCTGCCATGAAAAATAAAAACATGCATGTTATCGTTAAACTCCAAAAAATGTGGAGATCAGGAAAACATAAGGACAGACACAAAGATAAGGATTTTCAATATGAGAGGATGAGTGTCAAGAGCATCCTTCTAAATATATTGGAAACTTGGAGATGAACAAAAGAGAAGATCAATAAGCTGCAATCATTCGTCAACAACTATCCAAAAAAGATTTTAAGATCCAATAACGAATGAAGACCTCTGAAGGAAAACAAAGTAACAACGCATAAAGCTGGACATCAAAAGAAAAAGATGGAGATGGATCGAGCATATTATGAGTAAGTCGGAAATTAACATATCGTAACAAGATAGAGCCTGAAATCGAATCCATAGGGAAAACAAAAAAGAGGTAGACCAAAATCCAGGTGGAGAGGAGATGTAGATATATATATATATATCTCGTGTCATTTATGTCACTGACTGACACACCCCAGAGTCTAGATATTCAATGGAATTACTGCATCATGAAATTTAATTTCAATTTCAATTTATTTTTAAAAACCCACATTGAAAAGTAAAACCTGTAGCAGATTAGCATCTTGTCCAAGAGCGACTCGGTGGTCCAGAAGCAAGGTGTCAGCCTCTCAAACAACTGGTCGTGGGTTCTTGCCCTGATGGTTGAACCACCTTCTCAAGTTTTGTTTAAGTAAAACCCACCCACCTGTTCCAGGTAGGTGGATTAACACCTAGTCCCATTGGAGACAGACAATAAAAGGAGGTTCCATGTGCAGATCATAATACTCTGTACATGTTAAAGATCTATTGGCTGTTTACAGGGCAGTACCGGCAAAATTTAAAATCCTACCAAAACCCCTGAGATCACGTTAATCATGAATGTGGGTAAATCAAATCAAATCAAAGTCTTATCATCTCTTCCTCTTCATATATGCTATAGAAACTAGGATAAACTTTAACCTTAACTTTAAAGGCTATAGTGATTATGTTGCCAGACTTGCAATCATATGGTCCAAATGGTCCAACGTTGAATTCCTTGGGAGAAACATTTAGCATACATTTTGACCCCCTCGATCCATGGGAAAATGGGTACCAGCAACAGCTTGGGATAAAAAATCTGTGACAGACTAGCATCTTGTCCAGGAGGTGATAATCATCATCTATTCTGCTTCATGATTTCGAAACTAGGACAAGCTCTCGCTCTATGGGTTATAAGGATCTTGAAGGAATTTTACTTAGGGCCATAACAACCTTCAGAAAACTTGTTTTTAATTTTTTTATTAAAAGATTAATAAATATTAAATAATTATATAAATACGAATGTAGGTGAATAACTAATCAAATAATATAATAAGAGAAGGCACAATGATTTTTATTATCTGACAAACCTTGTGTACTCTAGGAGTTTGCCAAGTGAGTGCGGTGGACAGTACATGGCTATTCGCTTTTTAAGCATCACAGCTGTGTAGATGAGAATTGTTTCTACTCCAAACATTTGAATGATCTCTGAAATATATGAAAAAACACAGCAATATACAAATTGTGATTAATCATGAAAACATAGATAAATCATGAAATCCATTATTGATATATCATGAAAACAAACATTGATAAATCATAAAAACAAACATTAAAAAATCATGAAAACGAACATTGATAAATCATGAAAACAAACATTCATAAATCATAAAACAAACATGGATAAATAATGAAAATAAACATTGATCAATCATGAACATGAACATTGATCAATCATGAACATGAACACTCACAAATCATGAAAATGAACATTGATGAATCATGAAGACAAACATTGATTAATCTTGAAAGCATCTTCGTTCATCTAAGCACAAATTACTTTATGGTTTAACTCTTTATATCCGGAATTTTTTCACAGGTCCTGCCAGAATTATTTTTTGTGATTCAAATTTGTTCGTACCAGCCAAAACAAATCGTCCCTGACATGCCTCACAATTTAACAAACATACAACTGTTATACATCAAATTGTTCCAAATTGAATACAGAATCTTTCTATGATTGTTTTAAGCCTATGGCACAGAACTGAGACATGTAACATGCGAAGGAAGGTGGAAAGACAGAAAAATAGTAGCGAAACTAAAACATGAATTTTGATGTTTGCTCACATGTGAGAGATAACCCACTTGATCAGTCGGATTCTGGGGTCTATATCTTTGAAGACAATGTAAATCCAAATCAGCAGAAACTTACAGAAATGAAAGTATGAATTTTTTTGTCGAGCTAGTCAATCCATGTTTCATATATGAGAGCATCATGACCCCTGGCCGCATCCCACTATTTGGTAAAAATCTGCAAATGCTATATGTTTCATTGTTGATTTCATTTGATCTACCGTATTTCTGTCCAGTCTGAATTACTAGGACTAGGTCTAGATCTATCAGAGTGAGAGCTAGCTTGCACTCTAGGCCTATTTCCTCGACTAGGTCCTGGTTGGGGAGAACCCCCCCCCCCCCCACCCCCTCTCACCTTCCTCACCACTGGACCTAGATATTGATCCAGTAAACTCTAGGTCATGGTCCCTAGTACCAAACATTTCATCTTCCTCACTAGTACTAGTGGAGCTACTTTCACTTTCATCTAAGCAAGCTGCTTGAAGTACTGTTAAGGGGGTGATTGTGAACCAGATGACGACGATTCCATCTTGATATCACAGAATCCAATGTAAACAAAACAAAAATTTGCAGAAAAAGCTATAAAAATATATGTTTTTTCAACAAAACAGCCGTCTGCAGGTCGAAATCAACAAACTTGTCTATTCTACTTTCGATCTCAGCACTAAGGAAGTAGCTGTGTGCGGTTATACGGTAAAAATGACCTTCCCATGTAACGCTGTGAGCGTTGTTCTGGATGAAAAGAGTTAAAAGAACTGATTCTGTCCTAAAAAAAACATCAACAAGTACTGAACTCTAATAATACCCTTCTAAGCTTGAAATATTAAAAGATTCAAAACCATGATGAAAGTGCTAAAATATAAATTCACATGTCATAGAAAGAATTACTCCATGAATTAAAGCCTCAGACTACAAAAAATCGTACTGATAAGATAGTCAATATTGCTTGATTCATTTTGTTTGTTCAATCGGAATTTACTCTGTCTACCACAAGCGTTGATCTCAGGGAGAGGATTAAGGGGAAACAGCAACATGAAAGAAAGATGAGAAAGAGTGAACGGAAAAAGTAAGACCTACTAGAAGTTCCCCGCCAATTGCCCATGCTTGATTCCATCAGCATCATTCTACATAATAAACAGTTCATTTTATTTGATGTTTTGATTTACCAATCTTTAATTAAAGTCTACAGGATTGAATAACGTTCCATCAAGCTTAGTTATTTAATTTCCCATCTAGGTTTCTGGCTATTGATGGAGATCATTTTTAATTCTAATTTCATCACATGATGGGTCTGTGCATGATAAATTTGACATATAAATAGCAATGCCCTGTAGATGTGCACCCAAATCCATCAAAATATTAAGTCATTACAGCAATATTCCCACAAAATGGGCTGTGGTCTACCTCCGGTCTAAAATGCAAAATTTATGTTTTTGAGGTTGACTATAACAGACAATTTTACCTTTAACACAGCAAGTCGCATAAGCTTGCTCCTTGCTGTAGTCAGTAACAGAAAATTTTCCATTATCGTCATTGTTACATGTTCCCGAGTGACGACAGACAAGTAGGCTTCCAACATAACAGCAGCATTGCCTGTTTTCTTATATTGTCGAGAAAACATTTCACATAGGGCCAGATATTTTTCAGGATTAAAATCTTTACACATTAATATCAAAGCCAACTGGGACACCTGCAAATAAAGACGTAGCATAAATATTGAGACAATATCCCTTTATCATCATCATGGCTCAATTATGCCAAACATCAGAAAAGTTAAGTGCAGTTAAAAATTGGTTTTGAAAATGAAATTCTCTTTTTGCTTATTATGATATTATTAAGTTCTTTCATAATAATTTTAAAAGCGAGAAAAGCACACAAAAAGAGGTAATAGTTTGGTTTTCCCAGAGATCATTAAACATGGAGTTTCATAATGTTTCAGGAATCAATAAGCTGGTTTGTATTTTTTCTCTAAAAGAATTTTTTTACCAACACATTGTTCCTGATAATCGCTTTTCACATGTAATGCAATTATCTCCAAATTTAGGGATTAAATCTTTTTTTTCCCACTTGCCCATTCTCATATTTTATTCTGTCACAAATCTATACAGACTATCAATTTTGGTCACCTTCAACTTTGGCTTTGAAAATAATCAACAATTTACAGGCTTTCTTAATAGTAAACGTCAAAATCGAAATGTTTTTACGCATAACAGACATGTTATTAGATTAAAAGATAAAGATAAAGATAAAAATGGTTTAATAGTCTGTATCCTCGCACAAGTGTAGGCTCACCGACTGCACATCATTTATCTCCTAACAGTCGATTTCATTCAAAGTCATTTTCAACTCCCTGGGGAGCCTGACAGGCTCTTCATACTAACACTCTGACAAGATCTTTCTCTACCTATAGCTGGGTACTCATTCACAGCTGGTGTCAAGTGAGGAAAATAGAGTGAAATACCTTTCCTAAGAGTACAACATTGTGAAAAGAAACGCCACCTGTGCCAGCCGTGGGGGTTTGAACCATTGTCGTTGTGATTACAAGCTCACAACATTACAGTTCAACTACAACACCTGTATTAAATTCATTTGTTTCATTAATAAATAGTACTGTTGGTAGCAGAGAAAAAAGTACCCAAATGCAAGTATATAAGACTGGATAAGTTACTGTTTTGCGTAGAACTAACTATACCAGTGCAAACTAACCCATGCGTGTAAGAGGCATCACTGTGGTAAGTAAGTGTCAGTAACAATAATGTATAGAGGGACTGCAGCAAGAGTAATTGCCGATGTGTTGAACAAAATAGTTTCACATTATGTGTACAAATTATTTCACATGAAATATTCTCTTTTCTTGTGGCAAAGAACATAGATCTAGATCTAGATCTACCCTACAATACATTTTTTGTCTTGTACTTGTATTGAAACAGGAAGTAATTGCATTCCTTCTTACCTTGGGTAACGCTGATTGTTCTTTTGAGGTGTCATCAATTTTAATGTAGTACCAGATATCCTTCCATTGACCATAGAGAAAATTTACAGGCAATTGGTTTTCATTGTTTAATCCAGACTTTGACATTAAAAACTCTCTTTGCTCGGCAGATACCACCGGGTACGACCAGGTCCATAATAGATCCCCGCTGGTGTCTTTTTCTACAAAAGAAAAGGTAAGTAAGTCTAGGTATAAGAAGGTAATACACAGTTATTTCCAGAATCAATTTATTTGATTCTTTTAATTTAAATCCAAAGCTTAATTCACAAAGGCTAAAGTGTGTTTGGTCTGTCGTGAAAATATTACGCTGTCATCATGACCCCATCAACATCACATGCCAAGAGGGCAACGCCCCCTTTACAACACACTATACTGTTTTTGTCTATAAACAAAATTATAAGATAATTCGAACAACTTGCAGGCAATAAAATATATCGTGGATTCATTATCATTTGGAAAATAACTGTGTTACATGACTTATTTTCAAATCACGGCATTTCATTACCAATAATGCCTGAAGCGACCAGCTCGCACAGGAAGCCATGGTATCCGATCACTTATTTGAACAACAAGTCGTAAGAATAATTAAGTGAACGAACAGTTCCCGACCACGATCCGGTGATGAGTGGGAGTTTTGGTTTTGTTTTGTTTGGGAGCGCCCCCCCCCCCCCCCCTACCCCACCCCACCCCTAATTTACAACGTGAGAGAAATACATCGACCAAGTTTATGGACGACCCTTAAAGTGTTGAGGGGCTTTTTCTTGCCTCTTTACTATAGCTTTTGTAACAAAAACAAGTTCATCATGAGGACGAACCAGGTGGGATGTTTCTAACGTCGTGGCTACACGATGTTACACGAATCGATAGGGGAAATTTGGTAATCCCCTAACCCCCCCCCTCTCCCTTCTGCCGCACCCGACCCACCATGTATCGGGAGAGGGGATGTTTAGGGTAATGAATTGTGGATAGATTTCTTCTGTCTCATCTCTAAATGTCGATACTGATAATGAGTATAAATGTGAACCTTACCGAAATGTTAATGATCTATTGATTTGGGTGAAAAACAACGCGCGTGACAGAGAAGTAGAAAAAACAATTTGTCGATAGACGTGAAAACCAGTTTGAAGAAAATATTTCGTAAATCGTTATAGACGCACCCGAATGAAAAATAGATTTCTTCTCTGTCTCATCTCTAAATGTCGATACTGAAAAACCAGTTATATTTTTTAAAGAAGAAAATATTTCGTAAATTGGCGCCCATGATTTAAAAAAAATTTGATTGATATTAGGCTACCTACATCCATTATCCACTATTATTACTACTGAGGTTCTTGATAGGATTTTTCAGGTTTGCCCGGCCAGCCCTGTAAACAGCCATGGAATATTTACGTGCACAGAGTTGTGTGATCTGTACACGGGACCTCCTTTTATCGCCTGTCTCCGACCGGACTAGGTGTCGATCCAACTGCCGGAACAGGAGGGGGAGGGAGGTTACTTGATGAAACTCGGGATGATTTTTTCACGAACCACGACCTTTTAGTTGAGAGGCCGACACTTTGCATCTGGACCCATGCATAAAGTCTTTATCTGGGCTGAGGGTCCATTTGTATCATACTCGTGTTCTCTTTATCCTCTGTATGCGTGTGTGTGCGCGTGTGTGTGTATCTATATATATGTGTGTGTGTGTGTGTGTATGGTGAATTTCCCATGATCCTGATTTACTTAGTGATTTTATTGTGATTTGGTTTCGTTTTTTATTGTTGTTTGCTATTAACTTAACCACGAAAAACTAACAAATCTGCTTCATGCCAATTGGCAATGGTCAAACCACATATCATTATTATTATTATTATTATTATTATTATTATTATTATTATTATTATTATTATTATTATTATTATTATTATTATTATTATTATTATTATTATTATTATTATTATTATTATTATAATTATTATTATTATCATCATTAGTTTTTTTAGTAGTAGTAGTAGTAGTAGTAGTAGTAGTAGTAGTAGTAGTAGTAGTAGTAGTAGTAGTAGTAGTAGTAGTAGTAGTAGTAGTAATAGTAGTATTAGTAGTAGTAGTAGTAGTAGTAGTAGTAGTAGTAGTAGTAGTAGTATATTATTATTGTTATTATCATTATTACTATTATTATTATTATTATTATTATTATTATTATTATTATTATTATTATTCATATTATTATCAATTTATTATTATTATATTATTATCATTATTATTATTATTTATACTATTATTACATTATTATTATATTATTATTATCATCATTATTATTATTATTATTATTATTATTATATTATTATTATTATTATTATTATTATTATTATTATTATTATTATGAAGTGAGAAATGTAAGGGGACTAGCGGCGGAAAGTTCTCCTCTAAGGAAGTTAACTCCTCTTTAACTTTATTCGTCTTTTTTTTCAACTTTTCTTTATTCGCCCCTATTTCCTTATTGATTGCCTTGGGGTTGCCTTGATTGTCATGCGCTAGGCACGTTCTTCAAACTTTAGTGCACCGTATCGAAAAACCATTCAATTTTATATCTGACCTCTTTTGATATCCATTAACAGGAATTTTGTTTGATGTTGCTAAGACAGGGTTGGCAAACAGTTTCCACGGAGGGCCATTTTGATTTATCAATAATCAGTGGAAGGCCATCATTCATATACATTGAAATTGTTTGCATTACGTGTTACAATATGACGTAACAATAGCTTAAGAGGAGAATCTTGTCAGAGCGTTAGTGTGAAACGCATAATAGGCATGTGCACTGTATAAGCTCCACATGCCGTCGAGAAGGACTTTCAATGAAATGGCCTGCTGGATGATTAATCTGTAATAGTTGGTGAGTCTACACTAAATCAGGGTGACTGACTATAAATACTTCATCTTTAACTTTATCATTGAACTTATTGTTATGCTATAATAGCAATAGTATGAGCATCAGTAAAGAGGAAACAGAAGTATTAGACTGGTAGAAGGTGCAGCTGATGGTGATAATATAAGGCACACATTTCAAACATAGAGAAGAAGAATACAGGTATTGGTCAATGTTAATAGATTACGGAAAGCGATAATACATCAAGAAACAGATGGCACGACAGCGAGGGGCTCCATAATCTAACAATCAATGATTTACACTTTGAAATAGCTGCTGAATTTCCATATAAAAATTATTTATGAAATATGTGTATAATCAATGTCAAATTATAATGAGTTCTAAACAGTAATGCATAGCGAATCTGCTTGAAGGATGTAGACAATCCAAACAACATTGCCAGCGACAGGGGTTGTTATGTCTCGACCATTTACCACCTTAATACGAGAGGAAGACAGGCCGGAAATGTAGCTGTTCATAGGTTCGGTCGTCTTGACATGATTCTGCGCAAATGATAGTCTCTCTCTTTGAATACGAGCTGGTAAAACAAGTGTTTAATTTAAGAAGATTTCAGTCGTGAGGCCCTGCGGGTGCAATACTGCGACGGATAGTGTGCTCGTTAATGAGACGCCCATGATTTCCAGTGGTGTTCTCTCGCCACTTCAGCTACTGTTTCACGAGGGTTCCTCCGAAAATGTGGCTGTCTTTCTGTCTGACTGTGGCTATCTGGATATAGATCTGTCTCTATGGCTGATTGGCTGTCTGTCTGTCTATCTGGCTGTCTGATTGTCAGGCTATCTGTATGTCTGCCTGTCTCTGTTTATATGTCAGGATGCTGTTTCTGTCTGGTTATCTGTATGTTTGGCTCTTTAGCTGCCTCTGTATGGCTGTCTAGCTATATACAATAGGAATGTCTCTTTCTGACTGTCTAGCTTTCTCAATTGTTTGACTGTTTGTTTGCCTGGCTATCTGACTGTCTTTGTCTGACTGTTTGGCCTTATGACTGTCTCTGTATGGCTGATTAGCTGTCTGACAATTTGGCTGTCTGGATGTCTGATTGTCTGGCTGTCTGATTGTTTGTCTAGCTGCCTCTGACTGGCTGTCTGGTTGTCTGGCTGTCTGGCTCTTTAGCTGTCTGATTGTCTCTTTGTCTGACTATTTGGATATCTGGCTCTTTAGCAGCCTCTGTGTGGTTATCTGGATAGCTGGTCTGGCTGTTTGTTTGTCTGATTTTCTGGATGTCTGGCTCTTTAGCTGACTCTGTACGGTTGTCTGTATGGCTGGCCCTTCAGCTGCCTTGGTCTGGATATCTGGATCTTTAACTGCCTCTGTCTGGCTGGCTGTTTGTTTGACTATCTGGATGTCTGTCTCTTTAGCTGCATTTGTCTGGCTGTCTGAATAGCTGGCTCTGTTTGGCTGTCTGTTTGTCTGGCTATCTGGATGTCTGCCTGTTTGTCTGGCTATCTGGATGCCTGCCTCTGTCTGGTTGCCTGGATATATATTATATGACTGTCTCTGTCTGACTGTTTAACATTGTTAACTTTCTGACTGTGTTTACCTGGCTATCTGACTGTCGCTGTCTGACTACCTGGTTATCTGGCTGTCTAGCTGTCTGGTTGTCTAGCTGTCTGGCGGTTTGATTGTCTGGCTGTCTGGCTGTCTCGTTATCTGTGTGGCTGGTTTATGCTTATCTAACTGTCTGTTTGTCTGGTTAACTGGATGTCTCTGTCTGAGTGTTTGGCTATCTGACTGTCTCTGTCTGGCTGTCTCCAGTTGACTGATTGTCTGATTGTCTCTGCCTAGCTGTATGGTTGACTGATTGTCTGTCTACCTGGCTGCTGGCTGTCTAGCTGAGTGGTTGTTTGCTTGTCTGACTATCTGCCTGTCTGGTTGTCTAGTTGTCCGGTTATCTGGCTATCACTATCATGCTGTCTGGTTATTTGGCTGTCTGGTTATCTGCTTATCTGACCTTATGGCTGTCTGCTTATCTGACTATTTTGGTTGTCTGGCTTATTGATTATCTGGCTGTCTGGACGACTGGTTGTTTGGCTGTGGCTATCTGATTGTCTGGTTGCCTAGTCGTCTAGATAACTGGTTATCTGGCTATCAGATTGTTTGGTTGTCTAGCCGTCTGGATGACTGGTTGTCTGGTTGTCTGTTTGTCTAGCCGTCTGGATAACTGATTGACTGGCTGTCTGGCTAGTGGATTAACTGGTTGCGTGGTTTTATTGTTGTCTGTCTGACTGACTGTCTGGTTATCTGGCCGTCTGACTTCCTGGCTGTCTGGTTATGTGGCTGTTTGGTTATGTGGCTGTCTGGTTATGTTGCTGTCTGGTTATCTGGCTGTCTGTCTGACTGACTGTCTGGTTATCTGGCTGCCTAACTGACTGGTTGTCTGGTTATTTGGCTGTCTAACTGACTGACTGTCTGGTTGATTGGCTGTCTGGTTATCTGGCTGCCTAACTGACTGGCTGTCTGGTTGATTGGCTGTCTGGTTATCTGGCTGTCTAACTGACTGGCTGTCTGGTTATTTGGCTGTCTAATTGACTGACTGTCTGGTTGATTGGCTGTCTGGTTATATGGCTGTCTGATTATCTGGCTGTCTAACTGACTGGTTGTCTGTTATTTGACTGTCTAACTGACTGGCTGTCTGGTAATCTGGCTGTCTAACTGACTAGATGTCTAGTTATTTAGCTGTCTAACTGGCTGGCTGTCTGGTTATCTGGCTGTCTAACTGACTGGATGTTTGGTTATTTGGCTGTCTAACTGACTGGCTGTCTGGTTGATTGGCTGTCTGGTTATTTGGCTGTCTGGTTATCTGACTGTCTGGTTATTTGGTTGTCTAACTGACTGGCTGTCAAGTTATTTGGCTGTCTAACTGACTGGCTGTCTGGTTATCCGGCTGTCTAACTGACTGGCTGTCAAGTTATTTGGCTGTGTAACTGACTAGTTGTCTGGTATCTGGCTGTCTAACTGACTGGCTGTCTAACTGACTGGCTGTCTGGTTATCTGGCTGTCTAACTGACTGGCTGTCTGGTTGATTGGCTGTCTGGTTATATGGCTGTCTAACAGACTGGCTGTCTGGTTATTTGGCTGTCTAACTGACTGGATACCTGGTTGATTGGCTGTCTGATTGATTGGCTGTCTGATTATTGGCTGTCTGGTTGATTGGCTGTCTACTTATTTGGCTGTGTAATTGACTGGCTGTCTGGTTATCGGCTGTCTAACTGTCTGGCTGTCTGGTTATCTGGCTGTCTAACTGACTGGCTGTCTGGTTTCTTGGCTGTCTGGTTATCTGGCTGTCTAACTGACTGGCTGTCTGGTTATCTGGTTGTCTGGTAGACTGGCTGTCTGATTATTTGGCTGTCTGGTTTATTGACTGTCTGGTTTACTGGCTGTCTGTGTATCCGGTTATCTGGATGTCTCGTTGGCTGGTCGTCTGGCTGTCTGGTTGACTGTCTGTCTGATTGACTGGCTGTCTTGGTGTCTGGTTATCTGGTTGTTTGACTGTCTGGTTGTCTGGTTGACTGGTTGTCTGTGTCTAGCTATCTGGCTGTCTGATTGACTGGTTGTCGGGTTAACCGGCTGTCATCCCGCCTGGCTGTCTGGTTGACTGACTGTCTGGTTGACTGGCTGTCTTGTTGACTGGCTGTCTCGTTGACTGATGTCTGGTTGTCTGGCTGTCTGATTGACTGATGTCTGGTTATCTGGCTGTCTGGTTGACTGATCTCTGGTTATCTGGTTGTCTTGTTGATTGGCTGTCTGGTTGACTGGTATCTGGTTATCTGGCTGTCTGGGTGACTTGCTGTCGGGTTGACCAGCTCTCTGACTGCCTGGATGTCTGGTTGACTGGCTGTCTGGTTATCTGGCTGTCTGGTTGACTGACTGTCTGGTTGAATGGCTGTCTGGTTGACTGACTGTCTGGTTGAATGGCTGTCTGGTTATCTGGATGTCTGGTTGACTGGCTGTCTGGTTGACCGACTGTCTTGTTGACTGGCTATTTGGTTGACTGGCTGTCTGGTTATCTGGTTGACTGATTATCTAGTTGTCTAGCTGTTTAGCTGTCTGATCATCTAGCTGTCTGATCATCTGGCTGTGTGGACATATGGCTGTTTTGGTGTCTATCTATCTAGCAATCTAGCTGTAGGATTGACTGTTTGTCTGCTTGTCTAGCTACCTGACTGTATAGCTGTCCAACAGTCTCGCTATCTTGTTGTATGGATGTCTAGCTATCTGTTTGCTGGATGTCTGGTTGACCGGTTGTTTTATTATCTAGTTGTCTGGTTGGTTAGCTCTATGGATATCTGTTTGTCTAGCTGTCTGGTTGATTAGCTATCTGGATATCTGGTTGATTCTGATAGTTTAGCTGTCTGGATGATGATTGATCTGATGGAAAGGGAAAATTGTTGATACCTTATACCTTTTCCTTCATTTTGTTGTACACGTAATTACTTTTGCACATAGCCAATAACATTAACAGCCTTTTCAACGCATATTGATAAGACACGTCATATGTAAACAAAGGCTTAATCTTCAAAATACCAAACACCCCCAACCCACCTCCCTTAATCCACCCCACCCCATGAAAAAGAAAGCAACAACAAAAACAATACGACAACCTCACTCTCACGCCCGCTTTCGCTTACATGAATGCGTGATCACATTATGAACTATCTTACTATCTTCTGTCCTTCCCTCATCACGCCACCTCACATCCCTGAGTAGATTACTGATGTTACTACCAATGTTCCCTCTAATATTTGTTTTGGTTGGTGTGCGAAAGTTTTCCGTGTTGTGCACAGTTTTCAGGGGAAAAAATCCCAATTGTGTGCAAATAAATATATTTTGTTTTTCAAAGTGCGTGCGTGCTGTTGTTTTTCATTGGTGTTCGCAGATAATTCTCTACTGTGCTCACCTTTTCTCCCGGATGTACACACGCGCACATGCGTACAGCTTAGAGGAACAATAGTTACCACAACTCTGAGGTTGTTGTGCGTCTGACCAGGCAAAACCTCATCAGAAAAGAAAGAAAACAACTCTTAGCGAGGACTTTTACTAGATCTAGTTTCCCTGTCATTTTTTAAATTAAGCTTAATGTGCATGTCACGATTTCGACGAAATTGACGTAGAGATGTTGTTTGCCATGACACATTGTTTTTAGTAAGATGTTTTAGCCAATCTCAAGAAATTGTGATCCCTAAAATATACATGTAATTGTAATAATATTATGTTTGTGTGGATTGACGAAGAGCAATATCGAGTTGAATCCCACAGGCCTCTAGAGCAGAACAAAGAAAAGTGGTAGAAATATTTAGTAAAACCGGTCACCAGATTTACATGCAACAATTAAGAAAGTGCAAAAGAATGCAGTTTGGTTTTTAACTAATAGTTATTACTCATACACAAAAGGAAATACGTGTACCAAGAGCAGCATGAATCAGTTATAATGAATACATAGAAGAATATATAGCCAAAAATATTATGATTTCTTGAAAGTTTTAAATAATCAACCGAAAATTATATCAGCTTAAACTTAATACAAGAACAATTAAATCAGGCTGTCAAACATACGTGGGTTCATTTTTGAATTGGTTATCACTTATAGCAGTTAGGGTAAGGATGTGGAACCAGCTGCCAATAGAAATTAAACTCGGCAAAAACGTTTAGAAGCATTTGGTCAGTTGTATAACATAAATGTCTAAGTCTAAAACCAGATTTAGGCGTTTTGAGAAAAAGAAAAATCGACTTTATAATAGTTTCATTTTCAAAGATCTTGGCTGCAAGTCGATATTTGGCAAATAAAAACGTAATACAAACGTTATCAGCCTGTTAGGGTTAAAAAGAAAATAGGCCTAATAATGTTCAAAGAATATGACTTAAACTTTGGTATTCCAAATTCAATATGATTTGACTTAGATCTAGGCAGTGTCGGATTAAGACTCTGCTGGCCCTACGGCATCTTTTGAAAAGTGATCTGAAAATACAGATAGGCTATTTTGGGCTCACCTATAAAAGGACGAAAGTGAAATGAAGCAACAGAAAATAAGCACTAAAAATTATTTTTTCATTTCAGAGCAGTCAACTTTTTTGACAGTACATATCTGCTGTAATTACTACGAGATCAGATGATAGTAGCTAGATTGCACGTATGTGCGATATGGCGATTACAAATTCGTCCGGATTTTTTTAAAGTCAATGTTAAGAAGCAAATTAAATCGCTTCAATGCAGATAAGTGACACTAGTGCCAGTATACCAAGGCGTTGTTGACCCATCGATTATCGTTAATTAAAAAAATTCTTTTCATCCCCTCCACAACCACCGATAGGCCTACCTAAGAAGCGCTAAAGACAAAACGTCGTGGGGAGGGATGACAGAAGAGTTTGAAAACAAAATTAAATACTTCGCTTTGAAATCAAAGTAAAATTAGACCAAACATGTTCTGGTTAAATTCAAACCCATGGGCGCTGACATAAATCCTAATAAATTGAGTAAGTCAATTATTTCCTTTTCGACAAAAATAAAGACATCTTATCTCATCTTATCTTATTATGGAGAGGAAAAGAAAGAAAAACTAACAGCGAGATCAAGATTTCAATCGAAGCTCAATGCTATGTTATTACCACGGTGAAAACGACTATTGACACGACAGGTATGTGTTGACATACATGGACACGAAACAACTTTTTTTCTTCTGTTGGTCATACTTTTTTACCCCAAAGAGAGCCGTAGGTGTACTTGTTCATCGTATCGATCGTGGCTTAGCCCTGGTGACATGGCCAGAACTCGGATTTCCAATTGAAGTAAGTTTTCTCTTCACATTTGAAACATTTGCATTTGTCGATCTAGAATTTAGACTAGTTAAAGTCAACTTTACGCAAGTTGAAACACGAAGAAGAAAACAAACTTGACACTTCATTGATATATATATATATAGATCTATATATTCCCTTGAGTCGCAACGAAGGATTGCTTCTAAACTTCACACATGATTTTTGTTATTGTTACTTTCACTTTCTCTTGCTGGTCAAGAAAACACGTTCTGATATGGCATACAATCATAACTTCTCTTTCGCCTTTTAATTCTTAGGTTACCTTTGCCTCCTCTTTCAAGCATGCCCCGTGTTCGAAATACATTCATCCTAAAGTTGGGAATTGTGGTCATTATTTTCCTGATTCTTGGACCATATATTTTCATCTGAAGCTAAGCAATAACGTGGCAGATGAGGCAGAAGATTTTAAAAGGTGGCAGGTGAGTAACTATATTAATTTATTTAATGAGCCTACATTACAAATATATAGACCTAGATCTAGCTCCATGTAGGCTTCCTTAAAATGCTTAAATGCTTGATATAAAATGGTTCAAGAAAAGGTATTTAAAAAAGGTACTGATTTAAAGCAGATCTCTATTTTAAGTGGTGTATGCCTCCCACTTGGTAGCAGTACAAAAGATGTGGCAGTTTAGCACAATCAGTCATAAGAACTGTTCCTACTCATTCCGGAAGGAGTCTTATAGTCAGGTCCAGCCATTATTTTAACATCTATCACCATTTCTCACAGTGTACCTTTACTTACCCTACCATCTCCTATCCTCACTATTCCCCACCCTCATGGAATTCCCTCAACTGATTTTCCAATCATCTGTTTAGGCCAATTTAATCCACTCTTCTCTGAATGTTAAAGTGTAGAGACAAAAATAAAGTGTCATTCAGATTTAGTTTTCATGATAATCATCTCCATCGGAGTACAGAATTTACCCGAGGTCAAGAACCTTTAAAATGTAACCATTTCAGTAATATACCGGGTACTTGACAGTTTAAGAACTGGGGTATTTTTTTAATCAAGAAAAAAACAAAACAATTTCAGTTACTTCAGTTGGCTGGCAATTATTTCTAAAATAATAATTTTTGTTTTGAAGGCTCACAAAATATTATGCTTGGGCTTTATATATATATTCATTGTTGATATTGTTTTGGAAGACATCTAAAAAATATGAAAATATTTACAGCTCCATCGCCGGGGTAAGAAAGCAGAGGTCGACATAAACCATAATGTTGACATAAAGGACAAAGAAAATGACAAGGAGCATAAAAGGAATAATTTGCCGTCCAGGCTTGCTGATACAGGAGCCAAATATAGGGAGGTGTGACTGGGAACTTTGAACCCCTGAACGAGAAGTTAAATCACTACCTGGTAAGTTCTAAAACTAAACGGTCATTAAGTTATTCATTTTATATATATATATATATATATATATATATATATATATGAGATGGGATGGGCGAGTAGTTAAAGACATTGCACTGTCACACAAGGCTACTGCATTGGAGCCCCGCTTCAGGCATTTCATTTTTTTCCTTGGGCAAAAAATCAACCCTATTTGCTCACTGTGACTCCTGTTGCACTGAGTGTAAGCCTGACGATAATCTATATTTCTTTCTTTAAAGAAATTGAATGCCAAACACAAACGCAATGCCAGCATGGTTGGCACTAAAATATATTTTTAATTGAACCTGTTTGACTATTGAGTTGAATGTGGACGTTTTTGCCTTGAGGCAAATAATTTCAAGCGAGTGACTTTTTCACATATATAAGATTATTTTTTCTTGCCGTCATACAAAGCTATAACACAGTGTAATGAACAGACCTTTTCTCTGTCTAAATATGCAATAATGACATTCATGAGGAAGAGTTTAAAAGGAAGTAAAATCTCATTCAGGATAGGTTGTTCCTTTAACAGTTATTGGATTCGTCTTTTTAGGTCTTACTCAAAAGTTCTCAAACCTTCCATGCACGAAAGCAAAAGACCTTGGTGATATAAAGATGGATTCTCTTAATGATATATAAGTTAAGTTATCATTTGAAAACAGTTCCATGATTCTCTTTTTTCAGGTGAGGGTGGAAAACCTATTAATCTGCCTTCCCGGGAAAAGATTTTAGCTCAGCAAACTGTTCAGGAGTTTGGTTTCAATATGGTTGCAAGTGATAAAATGGCAATGAATCGTGTCATCCCTGACACTAGACCTTCTGAGTGAGTGTAAAAATCCTTATAAATCTTTTAACAATGACATTTCTATGTTTCTTTTTTGAACATTAAATGTATTTTGCATCCACCTTATGTTCTATGGGACACTTTGTCACGATGATCAATTTATTTTTCCAATTTCAACACAAACTCTTTTCTTTGCTTTGTTTTCCTTTTGAATGTTTTATCTTGAAATAAAAAGTAAAGTTCAAAACTGTTCACCTATATAGTTTGGGTGTATCCCAGTTTCTAAACCATTAATCAGACAAAGGGATAATCTATCACCCTCTGGACAGGATGCTATTCTGTTGCAGGTTTTTCTCCCAAGTTAGTGCTGGTATCCATTTTCTCCTGGGTTGAATTGCGAGATGTGTCTAAAGGGTCTTTCCCAAAGAACCCCACCGTCGGACCTGGAATTGTCAGTATTCGAACACAGATCTCATAATCCCAAGTAAAGCAGCGTAAAAAGTTGGGCCACCAATTCTGCTCTTGATGAAGTGAGAGCTAGTAATTTTGGTCCTGATTAAGTTGTACAGAATAGTATCTTTCATTTCAGAGGGCAAATTTTCTATGATTCATCCCACTTTACGTCTCTGAGATATCATACACATATTAACTTTGTTTAATATTATTTTCAATTGCCTGATATATTGTATAGTATTATACAATATCTATAATAAATATATTTCTGAGTTATCATTTTTTGTTCTGTTGCCAGGTCACTAAGAATAACCATACTTTGCATGTAGAGTCTAAATGATCTCAAAATTGTTTCCATTTCAGTATTTTTTTCTGCCAGAAGTGACATTTAATGAGGGGAAATTAATTGATTCCCTATTTTTCAGTAGAATTTTCGTTCATTAAGGTCGCTATTTTCACAGATTTTGTAATTAAGAAGTGGGAATAATATCGAGTGCTGACTGGATCTTAATCTTATTGTATTACCTCATAATTACATGCTTGTAGTAATGTATTGTAAAGTGTCTCGGTGGAAGCTACAAAAAACGAAAATCTCTTTGGAGTGCACTGAAATCATTAAATGTCTTTAGCTTTGTATTGTCTATCCATTTAGATTGTCTACAGGATAGGAGTGATTAGTGACTTTTTGATGATTGTCTGTGCTCCGTAGAGAGCTTGAAAGGCTGAGGAAAATTTCATAAAATGTTGGGGGGTTTTTTATGTATGGGAAAAGAAGGTACGCATAAGAAATTCAGTATGTGATCAGTTGTTTTGCTTTGTTTCACTTTTTTTTCAGATGCAAATTTTGGCAATACCACGAACAGCAGCCGTCGGCTAGTGTCATTCTTGTCTTCCACAACGAAGGTTTTTCCACCCTGGTCAGGACTATCCATAGTATCATCAACACTTCCCCCAAACAGTTTTTAAAAGAAGTTGTTCTAGTCGATGACTTCAGTACCAAACGTATGACCTTTTGCTACAAAGTCTCAGATTTTACAACGGAAATTTCATTAAGTATAAGATTTCATTCTTACAAGAGTATTTATTTTAATGATCATAGAGAAATATTCAAACACAAACACATATATACAAAAGCTTTCTCAATTATGAAAAAAATCTAGAGTTGAACAATCTTTTACTTTTACTTTATTCCTCATCTAGATCATTTGAAGGACGAACTTGAAGACTACATCAAGCAATTTGGGGATTTGGTCAAATTGTATCGGAACGAACAGAGAGAAGGTCTGATTCGAACAAGAACTCGTGGAGCAGAACTATCCACAGGAGATGTCATTGTGTTTCTGGATGCCCATTGTGAATGTAACAGAAACTGGCTTGTCCCCTTGTTGGATAGAATTCGGCAGAATAGGTATGTCATTCTTTTATGAGTAGAAGACATTACAAACATTTCAATTCTCCGAACTCTTTGAAAATGCCCTGTGAGCAACTTATTGTTATCAAACCACCGGTTCGATGTTTATGCAGTCACAGCACTCAAACATGGCAGTCAAATTTGAACTCATGCTTCATGTGGATTACATTTAACCCTTCTCCAGCAAGTCACTCATATTTCTTTTCCTGTGCTTTTTTTTTCAAGTAAAATTTTCCCCCTGGTCCAGGTAGGTGGACTGATACCTAGTACCATCAGAGACAGACGATAAAAAGGGAGATCCTGTGTGCAGATCATAACACTCTGTACACTCCCAGGTGTGGGTATAAACAAATCTTACATTTAAAGATTTGTTGTATTCCGCTGACTTTTTAAATGTAACTTTTTAAAAATTTACTGTTTCCTTATCTTCTTCAAATTGTGTTTTGGAAAGTGATCATGCATATATAGTATAGATATATTTATCTATATTATACACTTTACCTACCACTCTTTCTCTGTCTCTGTCTCTCTCTCGCTCTTGATATATATAAATATATCATCAACTTATTGTAGAGGCATAAAAGCACTTGTAACTAGGAAAGCTTATTAGACTCTGATATCACACATCCTAAGGATAGGAAAGATCTTTTTCAGTGCATGTACTTGTGTAAGTATATGCAGGTATGTTTCAGTAATGGGTTGCACTGTTGATTATTTCCTTAGCTGGTGAAAGAGATTAAGTTGAAACAAAAAAGCCTGTTGAGAGATCCATGAGACATTATCGGCAGCTTACACCTTTTGAACATCCACTAATGAGGAAATGCATGCGATTATGACCCGGCACATGGATCTTTAAAAAGAGCTGCTGACCATGTGAAGAAGGAAAGCTATGATGGTGTGGCCATGTGACAAGAGACAGCCGACTGTCAAAGACTTTCTTCACAGCTACCTTTTTAGACGGGAGAAGAACAGGCAGACTGCAAGAAAAGTGAACAGATAACATTGCTGAGTACACGGGAGAGAGCTTTGTCACAACCAAATTCCTTCCACATGATTATTATACGTGGAGACAATTGGTGCAAGTGTTCAACAATTCAGCGCCCCTACATCCCAAAAAAGTCAAGGGATGCTATCACTAGCATTTCTACCACTTGTTCAAAATCCTTATTCCATCTTTGTCTTTATTTATTGCAGGACAACAATGACTGTCCCTTTGGTAGATGGCATAGACTGGAATACGATGCGATACAGTTCTGTCTACGGATCCACACCTCACCGAGGTATCTTTGAATGGGGTTTCTTCTACAAGGAGACAGAGGTACCCCAACGGGAGCTCTCTCGTCATGAACATTCAAGTGAACCGTATAGGTAGGCTGGAGTAAAAGTTTTCTTGATATCATTTGCCCGTACAGATTTGTAAAATATCTGCATTTTGATTGTGATCTTTTCGTTGTTATGTTATGGTGCAATTATTATATTTTTTTATCTTTGTGTGTTCATAATTTCATCCTAGTATTATGAGTGTGTATTTCCTGTTTTAAAGATTCAATCGTAAAAAATATGATGAAAGTATCATACCCATTGTTTGTTAGATATAACATAACAACATCATGGCGATTGAAACTGAGGCTTAGAATGAGAGCGATGGTCGTCGTTTCACGGTTCCTAGGAGCTCAAACAACTCATGCCCAATTTGCTGATAACGGTTTTGTAACAGATATTTTTGTATATTTTTAACAAAACTTAACGCTTGTTGCAGATCACCTACGCATGCTGGTGGCCTTTTTGCTATGGACAGAAAATACTTCTTTGAGCTCGGAGGGTACGATCCTGGTCTTATGATTTGGGGAGGAGAAAATTATGAATTGTCATTTAAGGTTAGTATGTCTGTTTGTTTGTTTTCCATTGATGTCCACCATATATCCTGAATATGACCTTTTGTCTCAGGGTTTATTAATTATGCTGCAGTAGTCCTGTCAAACTGCTAAGGAATCGTTGATATAGCTGCCACTCCTTGTTAACAAATTGTATCCAGTGCAATTGTAGATGTTTAGATTGGCGATTCCAATTTTGCGTTGGAAACACGATTTTTTAGTTCGAGTTGAATGAACTTTGTGCCTCTCCCTTCTCTTTTCCTTGAATTCCAGCTTTTGTTCCCCTTTTCGTCCTTGTCTCATCTGTCCCACTCAATTTAGGTCACATGTATATATGATTATATTGCATCATTTGTACCTGAATTATTATGGTTTTATCCAATGATATACTCTTCACAACAACATGTCTTAGACTGCAATTTTGCAAATTTGGCATCTGCTTTGAAATGTACAAGTTTAATAACACAACACCTCTCTGAGTTTCCCATCCATCTGCACTAGGACTAAATATTAGACACAGCCCACTTAGGATTATGGGTAAGTGATGGAGGGTAAAGTAAACCCTTGCTGAGAGTGACACGACTGAGCCCCATTGTCACGGTGGTCCAGAGGTAAAGGGTTGGCCTCTCACTCAAAGTGTTGAGGGTTCGTGCCCAGACAGCTAAAACCCACCCCACTAGTTTAGTTAGGTGTATAAACACTTAATCCCATCAGAGACAGATGATATAAAGGGGGTCCCAGGTGCAGATTATAACACTCTTGTGTGTACCTTGAAGATCCTTTGGTTGTTTACAGCTACAGAACAGTTCAGGCAAAATTAAGAATCCTACCAATAAACCAAGGATCACCTAACCTTAATAGTGAATGTGGATAAAATCAGATCACTTTGACACATTTAACATTTTCCTTTTTCGAAACAATGCCTTTTATTTTCAGATTTGGCAGTGTGGAGGAAGCATAGAATGGGTTCCTTGTTCACATGTAGGCCACATCTACCGAAACCATATGCCGTATACTTTAGGGAAGAGGACAGATCCATTCATGTCACCTATCAATATTGTGAGTCTTTCATTTTTATCATTCACATTCTTCATATTATTTTTCACCATAATGTGTAGTACTTTATGGATTTTGTAAGTCATCGTCATCAATGCTTTTCACTTTCACCCTTGGCAGAGTATAGGCCACGTACAAGCGATCTCTCCGTCTTTCTCTTCCCTAGGCAATCTTTCCAAACGCATTCCATAAGAGCATGTTTTGCATGATACATTAGAAACTTTCTTCATTTGTACTATCTTTTTTGAAGAGTGACAGAGAAAACGGTTTTAAAAAATGTATTGTACTTGACAGTGAAAAGACGCATTTGCTTAGTTGACTTTCATGCCTTCAGAAACAATCTAGCAAATGCTAGTTGATATTGCACTGTAAATACATTGTTTGTAATTGTGGATGATAATTGAGTTATTTTTTCTGAATTTGTGACTGTAAAGTTTGTTATCTCAAGGGTTTGGTTTTTTTTCACTACATGCACAGTGATTTATCACAAAAATCAGGAGAGTAATAAATTGGTGTGCTTTTGCTTGTCAGAGGAGAAGAAATAAATAATGAAGACAATCTTATTCAAGTGGTCACTGTAAAGCAAATTTTATTATCGATAAATTATAATTTATATGATAGAACAAAGTCAGTGTCGTTTGAGAAGAGAGAAATTCTTTCCTCAACGGAGGGTTGGTAGAGAAAGTGGTTGGTATAACATTGTAACGTATAGTGTACATCCCATTTAGTTCAAGACAGCCTGTAGTATTAAGTTATATGTAGATAGTATAATATATAGTTAAGTAAGTACTTTTTACAAAACATGTGTTTGTTACAAAAAATTCTCTCTTCTGTCAATGCTTTATGAAATAAAAACTAATAGATTTTAGTTCTTTATGACCACATCATCTTATTGGAGAATTTGTGTCATGCTTTTCCTTTTTTTTTTTGTTTTTTGAAACGGCAGAATTACATGAGAGTTGTGGAGGTATGGATGGACGATGAATTCAAAAACTATTTTTACACACGAGAGCCAAGTTTGCGTGGATATCCAATAGGCGATATTTCTAAACAGCTGGCTTTCAAGAAGGAGCACAAGTGTAAAAGTTTTGGTTGGTTTATGGACAACGTGGCTTACGATGTTTACAACAAATTTCCAAAGCCACCGCCAAATAAAGCATGGGGTCAGGTAATGTCAGCTTTGGTAATCTCAATTTCCAGTTAAATATTCATACAGCTTTATCAAGACTCTATAGTCGAGAAGTCCTGAGTTTGAATCCTGACAATGCTAGGGTGACATTGTGTTCCTTGAGACAGACACGTAACACACATTTGCCCACTCTACCCAGATGCAAATGGATACTAGCAATAGATTGGAAATAGAAACCTGCGACAGACTAGTGTCTCATGCAGGAGGAGATTATTATCACCTGTGCTACTCCACGCTATAGAAACTAGTATATGCTGTGGCTCTATGGGCTATAAGGACCTTGATGGAACTTCTTCTTCTTCTTTTTTCAGGCAATGTTGGCTTTGGTAAACTCAATTTCCATTTAAATATTTATCCAGCTTTGTCAAAATATGGGGTCATGAAGTCCTGAGTTTGAATTCTGGCAATGCTAGATCCAACGTTTAACCCGTGTGGAACTACCCACTTCATCACACACTGTGTGTTTGCGATTCAGTTTGCCTACACGATTCTTACGTCAGTGTGCAGGGTTACCTGGGCCTAATGGCTAGTTCATGTTTTTTGTGCTGTGTTATTGATTAAAAATGTAACTTTATAGCTTATAATATTTAGATGTGAAACCTATATATCCCGATAAAGTGTTATTAATAAGGCAAGTAATATTGTTCAGTTTGGAAGAGCTGCCCTAAAGCCATGATAAATAAAGAGCAAAGTACAATTGGCAGCTGTGTTCAATTTGTGTAAGAGTGGCCACTACAAGCTCCTTCCACATTCGTCTAAATTACAACACATTGTCTCTTTCTACCATCAATAACACACCAAGTAGTGGTCAAGACAATTCACTTCAATAAAAATCCTTTGTTCTCTCTAACAAACTGATAGTTTGTGAGGCCAATGTTCCATGATACAATCATTCACTTCTGAGGTATAAATTTGTTTTCATTTTTGGTTTAGATTTATTCAACGGATTCCAGTGAGCAGTGTTGGGACACCTATGGTCAGCCAGACGGTGGTGGACCCATTGGGATTAGCACATGTCACGGTTCTGGCAGTACTCAGGTATGGTGGGATTATTTCCTCGTTGGTTTTATACAAAGAAAGTTCTTTCATATAAGGAGAAGAAGGGGAACTCAGTAGTCCAGAGGTAAGGTGTCTGCCTCTCAACCCTAAGGTGTTAGATTCAAGCCCCGCCTACAGTTGAAACATTTTCTTGATTTTTTTTTTCGACGAATACAATCTATCCCCTGATCCAGGTAGGTGGGTCGACACCTAGTCCCATCAGAGACGGGTGATAAAAAGGAGTTTCTGTGTGCAGATCACAACACTGTGCGCGTTAAAGATCCCTTGGCTGTTTACAGGGCAGTCTGGGCAAAATGTGGGTGTAGATCAAATCAAGGAGAAGAAGGAATAACCCCGCAAAAGGCTGAAAGCTAGTGGCGTTGTTAGCCTAGTGATAAGGCTACCCAACCAGACTTGGAATAATGAGATCTCAGGTTCAAATCCTAGCAATGGGAGGTTCTACATTGTGTTCTTTGAGAAAGACATAGTATAACACGTCTTCTCCCAGTTTAAGCCTGTGACACCCAAAGATCACTGCAAGGTGAACACGGTAATTTTCAATAATGATATCGTTTAGCTAGGAGGTGATCTTGTATCATTTTCCAGACTTTTAGGTCTGGAAAGGATTAGCCATTTTACTTTATGAAGACAAATTCAAAGGTTTTATTCCTTGTTATGTTGTATATTATGACATACTGATCTTCAATGAAGTTTTCCGATACAGTTTGAATTTCTTAATGCCGTTATATTGGGTTTCTGATACGTGCTATTGGTTGGTCCTACTTCTTTCCTCTCATTCTTTCACATCTCCCATCTAGTTGTATCCTCTTTAGTCACCTTGAGATCAACATGTATGATGAACAGGCTGAATTTGAATGAAGAAAGGCTACTGTTTGTTATTGATCTAAGACATCAAGGATTTTGGAGTTTTGATCTTCTCAGCTTTACTCTTTGACCCTTTAAAAGGGGGACTAAGTAGTCCAGTGGCAAGGTGTCGACCTCACAACCAAAAGGTAGTGGGTTCATACCCGCCAACGGTTGAAAAGTTTTGTCAATTTTTTTTCAAGCAAAATCTACGCCTCTGGTCCAAGTAGGTGGATTGACACCTAGTCCCATCGGAGATGGACGATAAAAAGGAGGACCTGTGTGTAGAACACAACACTTTGTGCACGTTAAAGATCCCTTGACTGTTTACAGGGCAGTCGTCCAGGCAAAATTAAAAACCTATCACCTTAGTTGTGGATGTGGGTAAATCAAATCAAATCAACCCGTTTAAAAAAAAAAGTGTCAAACATGGAAAACAAACTCTGGTTTCTGTAGGTTGCTAAGGGCAATTATTATTATTTTTAATACTGATTTTCAGGAATTCCGTTTGAACGTGAAGGGACAGATCGGCAATGGAGAGCGCTGCATACTGGCCCAGAACGCTGATACACTTCACGTCAGTGTTTGTCCCACAAAGCCTACAGGACCATGGGAATGGGACGAGGTGAGGACTTGTGGTGCACGTTTTGAACGCACTCAATGACTTTTCCTCGTTTTGGTTGCCACTCTTCTTTACATGGGAAAGATTTTTTTATGTGTTGTTACAATCTCTCCTTTACTGATATACAGTGTTCATTTCTCTTTTGAAAGATGTTTTGTCTTATTTTGTGATTTGTTTTTCTCATCTAACTTCTTGCTTCAAGGAATAATGATCATTGTAATGACTATTATTATTAACATTAATATTATGATTATATTATTTGTAGTAGTATTGTTATCACTATCATTATTATTATTGTTGATATTATTATTACTACTATTGTTATTTTTATCATTATTTCTTTCTAATTATTATTATCATCATCATCATTCTTGTCATTTTTATTATCACCATTATTATTGTTATTGTCATAATTGTAAGAGCTTTCAGTGTGAACATGTGATGAATGATTTAATCTGGCATAGATAGCATATTTTAACCTGACTTAAATGTCATGTGTTTTCAGGGAAGCAGGCTGATGCGACACAGAGATCTCGGCAAGTGCGAGCTCACGGATCTGACCGCCACCTACATCTCCAGTTTTGCAATGCAAAAGATTCTGCTATGAAATGGAGTATAAAAAAGAAGTATATCCTTGGAAGCGTTCGTGAAAAGAATATAAAAAAGTTAAAGAATAAGTTGTTTGTTATATCTTAAGACGTTTCCCTATTTACTTTTTATTTTTAATGATTGTGATAAAGCTCTTTGATAGTTACCTCATTTTGTCCATTGATAGCCAAGTAATAAGGCTGTCCTTTGAAACTATTTAAACGCATCAATCAAGTCTGTGAGTGCCAATCGCTGATCTGTCGGTGCTTCTGCAATGTTGTTCTGTGCCAAACGCTGATGTATCGAGTCAGGCGTTTCCTCACAATTTTTCTTTCGTTTACTAATACTGTTATGAAATACAGATTGTGAGGAAACGTCCACAGCTGATACCATCGATGTTTGGCATAGAACAACCGAGCGGAAACATGGATAGATTGGTGATTGGCATTCAATGCTTCACAAAGTTATAGGCCTTTGAAATGTCTCACTCTTGTTGTCCTTGCAGGGGATATAATGAATGTGGCATAGAGCAATGACTTTTTTTGGCACTCAAAGAGTAGATGCCCTTCTGGAAATTTTTTCTAAAGAAAAATAAAGATCCAGACTTGAAATGCGTACCTCCTCTGTCACGAATTTGAGCTCCTGCTTTTTCTTTTGTGAACAAGCAGAGAGGATGACAATAAACATGCTGATTTTGGTTGCTTTGTTGCCGTTTTTGCTAATGAAATAACTTGTCCTTTGTCATCATTTCTTCCATCTTGACCATCTTATTAAGTTGTATTATTGGGTGCTATCACTATTGTGATGCCATGTGACTAGATAGACTGGAAGATACGAATGTACAGTTTTAATATCCATTTCTTCTATTGCTCATGATATCCTTTGTTGAAACCTGGAGATTACAAGGAGGTTTTTATATGTGCATAGGATATTCAGGTGTCAGGGGAGGTTTTCTTTTTCATTTTCGGTAACTTGAATATCTTGCAGTAGACTATCCTTGGATTTAACTTTTTACAATGGTTTATTTTATTCATATTTTTACTTGAAATGTAGATTATAAACCTATATACTTTGCATTTTTTTAATTGTTGGTTTTTTCCCCCACACCATACAAGGTATTTTTCTAGTTGACAGTAATACTCATTACTCACATTGGGCAGTTGATTGTGAAGTATTATTACTGGCCAGATGGGGCATTTCAGGAATCTTTTTAGAGCGCAAAAGTCAGCCCTTTTGGCCATTATGTGCGAGTAGACGTGTCAACATGTGAAACTTTCATTAAGTGTCTTTTACACATATGTTGTATGTGTATTATAGATTGGAAGACTGGAAAACTATACATGCTAGTCCTCAACAAGTGTTCTTAATTCACATCTTTTCTTTTTCACAGTGAAACTGTCAGACGGTTCATTTGTTATAATAACCTCTATTGAGGAAACCCGCTATCATGAATTCACAACCACTGATAGTTTCCAGGCAGCCCGCACCTCTTGACAATTTACACAGGTATATTATACTTAATAAATAATGGGGGAAATCCTTCATCGGTAAAATAACAAACTCATCCCGTGTGGGGGGGGGGGGGGGGGGGGGGGGGGGGGGCTAGATCAGACTCAAATTATTCATAGTTCCAGCTTTGCACATTGATTGTCACCTACACTCATAATACCCCAGTATGGTAAAATATATACAAGATCAGGCTGTCAAACATACCTAGTCCCATCCTCACACATTGATAGTCGCCTGCACTCATTTTACCCCAGTACAGTAAAACAGATACAAGATCAGGCTGTCAAATATACCTAGTCCCATCCTTACACATTGATAGTCGCCTGCACTCATTTTACCCCAGTACAGTAAAACAGATACAAGATCAGGCTGTCAAATATATCTAGTCACATCCTCACACATTGATAGTCGCCTGCACTCATTTTACCCCAGTACAGTAAAACAGATACAAGATCAGGCTGTCAAATATACCTAGTCCCATCCTTACACATTGATAGTCGCCTGCATTCATTTTACCCCAGTACAGTAAAACAGATACAAGATCAGGCTGTCAAATATATCTAGTCACATCCTTACACATTGATTGTCACCGGCATTCATTTTACCCCAGTACAGTAAAACAGATACAAGATCAGGCTGTCAAATATACATAGTCCCATCCTCACACATTGATAGTCACCTGCACTCATTTGACCCCAGTACAGTAAAACAGATACAAGATCAGGCTGTCAAATATACCTAGTCCCATCCTCACACATTGATAGTCACCTGCACTTATTTTACCCCAGTACAGTAAAACAGATACAAGATCAGGCTGTCAAATATATCTAGTCACATCCTTGCACATTGATTGTCACCGGCACTCATTTTACCCTAGTACAGTAAAACAGATACAAGATCAGGCTGCCAAACATACCTAGTCACATCCTTACACATTGATTGTCACCTACACTCATTTTACCCCAGTACAAGAAAATAGAAAGAAGATCAGGCTGTCAAACATACCTAGTCCCATCCTCACATATTCATTGTCACCCGCACTCATTTTACCGCAGTACAAGAATAAACAAGATCAGGCTGTCAAACATACCTCATCACATCCTTACACATTGATTGTCACCTTCCCTCATTGTACTTCAGTACAGTAAAAGTAAAACTGATTGGAGCATACTACCAACAGAAAATTCATCGCTAAAAAATTAAAAATATAAAATTTATAAAAATGTCCCATCGATTCGCCATCAGATGACCAATGTACATTTATTTGTTGATACTATTGTGAGACTTGTCTTACAACTTTTATGTTTGGGTTTACATTACAAAAAGAAAGAGAGTGACATAGAACATAACGCATAAGTTTGTATGTGTGAGTATGTTTGCTTATGTTATTGGGTAAATTTGGGGGGGGGGGGGGGCATTTTCAAACAATATTTCTGCCATGCTTGTATAAGAAGAGAAAATGATATGCTTATCCTAATTCATTCAACCGATGAGTTGAAAGATTGTCAAATTCTCACTGTGGAAGATCACAGGTAATTGGTGGCTAGAACATCTGCGACTGAAATGTTAGTGTGCTTTGTGGGCATTTGTGCCAATCATTCCGTAATATTTTGCAATGTTTGTCCTTTATCTTGTTCTAAAACTTTGGACATCAGATATAATGTATTGACAAAATAACTATTTATTCTCATAACTGACTGAATATTTCAATTGATTTTTGATGCTGTACATGATTTGTTTTTGTTTTGTCTTTTAATGACGACATGTTTAGATGCTGGCACTTGGCAGTTTGTGGTACTGCTGATAGGCCATTCTTCTTGCCTTTCACTCTTTACTCATTAGCTCTTTCACCTGGCGTGTATCATTATCTTTCCTCTCAATTCACCCTGAGATCACCGCATACACTGGACAGGGTTAATTTTAACCAAACAAACGGTCAACTTAAGAAGAAATTTGAGTTGTGCATATTAATGAAAGTCAAAATGATTCCCTAATATGTCACACGTGTACTTAAGCCAGGGTTAGTAACACTCTAGAAACTCCCAAAAATGTCCTAGAAAAAATTCTCTCCTTCTCCTAGATTCTCCTATTTTATTTTAAACGAGTCATTTGGCTGTTTCAGAGATCGAAGAAGAAGAAGAAGAATTTGGCTATTTCAAGATAATTTGTTCTTTCATTTCATAATTTTATAAAAATTGTTCCTTTGCTCAATGGATGAATGGCAAGCCTATATTTTGCTCGGAAATTTAGTCATAAAAATGTTTGCATGCGAGTTGCCGTTGTTGTCTTTTTCTCCTTTGGTCTCTTTAATTTATGTCCAAGATTTCTTACAAACTTGAACATGAACACATTCCCAGTGTTTCTGCTCCCATGACGGCAGTGCCTTACGATGTCTGCGACTTTTATTGAGATGTGTATGATTTATTTTATAAGGTGGTGGATATCTCTCGTACATTTAATGCTGATTCTAACATTTATATATTTTTTTTTTTTTGGTCTTGCTTTCTCATGTTACCTCCCTTTGATACCAAGACCATGTTATGCTTTCTGCCTATAGATTTTTAATTTATACATTGTTTAAATCCTCTAGTCTTTTTTTTTCTGTTTTATTGACATATATATACAAAACCATGATGAGGCTTTAAATTCGCGGACTGCTGAGGATTGTATTGAAATAATATGTCATGTGGCCTAGTGGTTAAGGTGCCGGACTTGGGACCATGAGGTCATGGGTTCAAATCCTAACAATGCTAGGTCCAACATTGTTTTCCTTGGGAAAAGACACGAACACTCATTTTTCCCACTCGACCTTTGTGTAAATGGGTTCCAGCATCAGCTTGGGAGTAACAACCTGTGACAGACTAGCATCACGCTATTAAAACCGGGATACGCTCTGACTCCATAGGCAGTTAAGGGCCTTGGAGGACGTTGCTTTAGTCTTTACTTATCATCACTGCTGTTCACTGTCCGTGAATGGAGTAAGTTTAGAGAAAAAATCGTATTTTTTCCCAAACATCTGAAATTAACTCTCCCCTTCGTCTCAATATCTTGATATAATATCATTCAAATTCAACCACTGAAAATTACTATATAAAAAAACTTCATGGCTCTATCCGCGGTGATGAACATTTCCTCAACCATTATTCCGCATTAAATGTCTAACTAAAAAATGCTTCATGCAAAGATAGCGACTGGCAGCAGTGATAAGTAGTATTACATAGTGTTTGGAAAAAAGAAATAGGGTTCGGCATTTGGTTTTCCCTTCGGACGTTCACCATGATTTTTAAAGATGTATTTTGTGTCCGAAGGATAGGTGAAGCTGCAAACAGCAGGGTTTCCTGCTCAGGATGTTGTCATGTTATAAATCAGGCATTAAAATATTCAAGATTTTTGCTGTAATGTTATACCTGTGATGCTGATGTTTTATTTATGTTCATTCTGCTTGTTGGAAGCAATTTTTGTTTAGAAATGTTCTTCGTAATACTCTGTCTATGGTAACACTATTATTACAGTGTCGTATTATAGAAAATTCTAAAAAGAAATTTTCATTTTTAAACGTTGATATGATTTTTGCTCGATGAATAAATGTGGAGGCTCCAGTACCTTAGTTGGTAGAGTGTCAGACTATCACCCAAGAGGCTTGAGTTCAATTACCAGTCTGAGCAAAAACAAATGTCACGCCCTTTTGTCAACCCAGCAACAAAATGGGTAGCTAGGTCTATTCAGACTCAGCAAAAATAAAGTTGGCATGAAAAGCAATGGCAAACTACCATGCTATGCCATATGTCCACAAACATCAGGACTCTACTCCTGATTACACTTTGTTGTGTTCATTGGGAAAGGGACATAGCACATGTTTTCCCCAGTCGACCTAGGCACAAATGGGAACCAACCTTAGTCTGATCTGCGACAGATAAGCATCCTGTCCAGGGGATGATTTCCTGTCATTTGTTCCATTTCATATAACATAAACCAAGATAAGCTCTGGCTCAATGGGCCTTACTACTGCATTTAAGTTTACAAAATTTTATGTTTCTTTGACTCTGTGTGAAAGTCACGAGGTTACCATGCCTGACGCTAAATAGTACATATAAATATAAGTTTATTGATTAACACATTCACTGTCTCTCTATGGCTTTGTGTTACAGTTGTATTTAATCCTTCATGCCAAAATTAAGACTACTATCAGAAAAGGAAGATCAAGTTTGACCTTTGCTGAATGTGTTGTTATAATTAAATTGCGAAATCTTCATTTCATTTATTTTTGTAAGAAAATAATTTTTTTATGTATAAATGAAACTTTTAGACAACCAGAGTTTTCTTCTTTTTTCTTTTCTTTATTATGTGTAGTCATAGTTAAGCGAAATGGATCAGTTCGTCATGGATTTTTTGTTATGTTTTTGTTTGATTTATTTGGTGGGTTTTTTTAACATATACTTTGTGTATCAATATATTTTATCCCTTAACTTTTAATTATTACACGAATGACTTTTTACCTCAACTGAATAAGGCATGTTTTTTTTTATCATTTCCTTTTTCAAATATATAAACATCATCAATGTGCTTTACATTGTACTGTCAAACAGTAAAATGTAATAATAAGCACACTGCATAATATACCCATGAACACATACACATTATATAAAACAACAGTATATGAAGTATTACAAAATTGTTTGTTTTAATATGATTGAATTAATGTGTTTTCACTCTGGTTTGACGAAATGTCAAAGTATGACGGTAGTCATCAGGTTGTTACTTTTGAATGTTAGGATATGATTTAGTCAAGAGACGACATTGGTTGATAAATCAAAACTTTAAACCATTAATCTTCCAACGTGTTCAGAATTTTCATTCTCTTTGTTGCTAATTATTTTATCCTGCTCTCCTTACACACTGAGGGTTGGTGGCGGGCGCTATTAGAGAATTTTACTTCTTCTTTTGACTCTTTCATACGTCTTTTATCTTGCTGTTTCTTTTCTTTTATCCTGAGATCTCGACATTTGGTGGATGAGGTAAATTGCAATGAAGC
The DNA here is from genome assembly GCA_037039925.1 of Doris montereyensis. Classification (NCBI taxonomy): domain Eukaryota; kingdom Metazoa; phylum Mollusca; class Gastropoda; order Nudibranchia; family Dorididae; genus Doris; species Doris montereyensis. Next base: position 83,561 of record JAXRKP010000366.1, on the reverse strand, counting down.
AAAACTCCGTTTACGATTCTTTCTATTGTATGTAGAATCTTTACAAATTTACATACCAATGCCATTATTATTTTCTCTGTTTATTTTGTTGTCTTTTTAGTTTTTATTCATTTTTGTTTCATATTTGTTTCCACTTGTTCCTTCATTTGGTCACAACATACTTCCAAGTATAAGGTCTAGTATTATTAGAAGGTAGTTTCTTTGTTTTTTATTTATTTATTATCATATTTGTCTATGAGCCGATGAAGTTAAGTTCTTCTTACTATTATTATTATTAGTGGTTTAATAACTTGTCATGCCCTTGTTGTTCCATTACAATCTTGAGGCTTCTTTGAAATAAAACATACATATATGTTGCTTTTTTACTGCAAAAGATCACGGCTTCCATTCCCTTTTTTAATGTTTAGTTTTTGTTTGTTGTCTTTTTTTTTTTTTCATTTGCTTTGGTTCATTTCTTTTCCTTGTTTTGTTTTTCACCCTGACACAACAGGATATGTGGAGGGGGAAAATTTTAAAGAAACAGACAAACCCATTTTTCTTTCATTTATTTCGGTGTTTGTTTTGTTTTTGATGGCGATCGACAGGTGCTCCTGGTTGGTCTTACTTCCTTTCTTTCACATACATTTTATCTTGCTGTTTCCTTTCAATTCACCCTGAGATCACCGCATAATATAGGGACTTGCTTTGATTTTCCTCTTTGTTTCATCTGGAACTCAGGGTTGTGTCATCATTCCTCCATCTCACCCTGTTCTGTGCCACACTCCTTACCTCAGCCCCTGACCAGCCGGCTGTCCCGGCCTCCTCTTCAACAGATCTTTTCCAGGCCTTCTTTTGGTCTACCCACTTTTCTATTCCCTTGAGAGTTCCTGTCAAGTGACTGTCTTATGATTCTGTCCTGTGGCTTTCTCAAGGTGTGTCCTTTCAAGCCTGACTTCCTCTGAGCTATCTCCTGGTTGACAATATTCTGTTTGGTCTTTTTCCTGGCCATCGGATCTTAAGGATGTATCATTGTCGTATGCATGACTTGTTGATGAAAGTCTATAGTTGTGTGCTATTGCTATTTGTCCTAGTCAAATGCCATGCATCTGAGCCATAAAGGAGAGTGGATTTCTCGTTTGTATTTGTAAATCTTGCATATTATTATTATGGGTAAACGGGGTAAATTTCAATGAAAATGAAATTTCCTTTACTTTCTTTATCAGTTGCCATTCTACCTTCCGGTGTATGGGTTTAGATGCCCGAAATGATCTTTCTCCAGGCTATTCTGTCCTAACATTTTCTGTTTACTTCTGTGAAGGTCAAATTTCTTTGCTGTAGTGTCTCTTTTATATCTTCTTCCCACTTTCTCCGAGGTCTGTCTTTGGTCTTTTACCGTGGGTATACTGATCTAACTATTCTTTTTTCATTCAGTCTATTTACAGAGCCCAAAACATCTCAGTTGATTTTTTCTGTCTTCATTTTTACACCATCTGTTTTGGTTTGATCTCTTATTGTTGTGCTTCTGATTTTGTCTCTTTTAGTTTTCCCTACTATTCAGAGATATTTCATTTCAACTGCCTGTACTCTGCTGTATTTTTCACTCATTTTTTATTTACATTACATGTACTTACACGTTTGCTTTTTTTGCGATGACAGCCGGTGGGTTCTACTAGTAGATCCTTCTTTACTTTCACTCGTTCAGGTCATTTATCTTGCTACTTCCTCGTTATATTTCACCTCTGTGGCCGGTTGGTGGTTGTTACTGACATATTCTTCTTTTCTTTCAATCTCTTTCACGGATGCCATTATTTCGCCATTTGCCAATGATTTGACCGGAACGTTCCTTCATAACTATTGTAAAATACAACTCGTTATACCGCCACTGTGCATCACCACCCCTTTCCCGAAGTGATGCAAGCGGGTATAAGTAGAATGTAGTTTGGTTTTGTCACAGATCTCGGAGTCGAACACACACTGTACACACAGCCACCAGGATCACTGACATGATTGTGTGTCTAAATACTCTTACACTTATACTTATAGAAATGACACTGGCACTAGTGTCACAATGCTTCTTCTTTATGAGAGTACTAAAGGTTTGGAGACAACTTTATCGTCCATTGCTTAGGCCTAGGTCAGCTGAATGAAGAGTAGCATCTGCGTAGGCCCAAATCGTGTCATCCTGACACTACCTCGGCGGGATAAGTGTATGCTATGATTGGGTCTAATTGAATGGCGGAATAAGGCTTCACAGCAGTGTCATAACCTAGGCTAATCCATTTTGAGTTAGGGGTGTTTCTGTAGTATTTTTTCTCTAGACTACATAAGATTCTACTATTGCTATATAATACTACAGCTACAATAGCCATTTCACATGCATTAGGCTTACATTGCTGTATTAGTCAAATAGTGATTATTTCCCTCGTTGTAATACTGAAAAAGATCTTTTCGTTATAATGTCATTCCCGTTATAACACCAAATTACCACTGGCACAACAGTTGGTGATACAACGAGGTTTGAGTGTACAATGGATTGAGTAACCACAATTACATAAAACGCATTTCAGTTAAACGCCTATATATTATTATATTACCTGAGACATGTAAAGCAAATCCTATCCTAACAATGATGTATGTAAGTGAATTATTTATAAGAAGCATCCTCAACACACACAATGAACAACCAGAAGTGAACTATAGTCAATTTCATTTCATATGGGCAACGTTTTTTTCAGGGCATCTTTTTTATATTACAATGTTTCATGTTCAAATTTTGCACATTTACTCAAAACTTATATTGCAATATGATTGTATTTTTTTGTTCAATTTTAACGTTACAGATTTTTTTTCTAATCTAGCATAAAACTATATACATGTATTTCCCGGACGATGTTAAAAAACTCATATTCAAGTGTTTACAGTAAATACCGAGTTTGAAAAGTGTTCAACGTCTTTTTCGTGGCATCTCGACAGTACCAATGAAACCGTATATACGAACAGAATGCAACTAACTGCTCTATTGCAACGCTTCGTTTAATGTGAGCAAATTTATTACTTACAGCTCAAGATTAAAACAGATTAGTCTGAATCTAAAAAGATGATGATGAAGACGAAGATGCCTTTAAAAAGAAAGTATGCTTTAAGGCATGACACGAAAGCCCAAATTAGAGATGTTATAATCACTTCATTTTTTGCAAATGCTATGAAGAAAACTTTTTTTGTATTGTGCTAAAAAAATTCGAAAAAAACATATGCACATTGCGACGAGTTTTTTAAGAACTGTACAAAATTTGAACTTGATGGGACGTAAACTAACAAAGTTATCCGCAAAAGACATTACCCATATGAAGTCTAATTGTCTATGAGTATGAGCGATGCATTCAATTCATCATCATGATCTTGAAGCCCTGTCAATGTTACTCCTCATGTGGCATATAGGCCACCAACGAAAGCTCTCCAACCATCCCTGTCTTGTGGTGTCATTTCCATCCCTCTCCAAGTCCAAGTCTCCCTTTCCACTTTCCCGTACTTTTCGTTTTTCTCTTTCTGGTACCGGTATGACCCTAAAAGCCTGTTTCTATGGAGCCTATCAGATACGCACGTCACGGATACATGCAACTTACAATGCATCAGAAGAGGCCCCTGTAACATCAGGTGTCCCACAAGGCACAGTCCTAGGCCCTCTCCTGTTCTTGTCATATAGATGATCTACCTGAACGAGTAACATACCAGGTGCGATAATATGTGAATGGCTGTCTAATCTACTCTAGTATCCAGTCAAGTCAAGATCATGTCGTCTTACGAAAAGATCTAAATTCTCTAGAAAAATGGGCCAGAAACGGGGGTATGTGCGTCAATGCCAAATTTTGAGCATAAGGAATAAATCTACCCGCAAATACCAGCTAAACAACACAATATTAGAAGAAGTGAAGAAAAGTCCCTATCTTGGAATAATAATATCTGAGGATCTGAAATGGGGTACATGTATTCACATCACGAAGATCACACAAAAAGCAAGCTCCACCATTGGCTTCCTTGAAGAAATCTGAGACATTCTTCCATAGACTGCAGACGAAATGCATATATGTTGTATGTGAGATCTATGTTGGAATATGAAGCCACAGTGTGGGATACATACCTTGAAGAGGACATCAGAATGTTTAAGGGAAATCTAACAACAGGGAGTTTGTTTCATCACCGGACAGTACAGCTCTAGAACACCAGGCTGCATTACACAAATGCTCCAGGATCAAAACCTCTCTGACAATGATATTACACAAATGCTACAGGATCTTAAACCTCTCTGACCTCAAAGATCGAAAACAACCCAGCTCAGACTAGCCTTTGCATGTTCAAAATTGTCAGAGGAATGACTCCATCAATTTCCCCAGGGAAATTCCTAATTCCAAAACGTCCCAAGCGCATCATCAAACCACGAAAATTTGAAGACCACATAACGAATAACATAATTGAGCCCTACAACACAAATTGCTACACAATACCTCCATCACATACAAACAACTACGGAAACTCTTTCTTCATCCGTACCATCATCGACTGGAATCACCTCGTTGATCATACCATCAACTCAACATAGATACATCATTCGAGGTAAATTTCAATCAATCAATCAATCGATGTGACAATTGTCATAAATTAATGTTCTACTTTGTGAGTTTGTTTAAATCAGAACACAATATGCCATTCTATAAACTGTGCACATCCGTTGTACATATGTAAATGTATCTGTAACATGACATGCATCTCACTGGAGGTAAAATAACTGTGGTATAAAGGCGGATTACTAGCCCCGAGCCAGCTGAGGCCGTAAGTTATGAGTCTCCGTTTCAAGGGTTTCACAAATGAACTCGAACGTAGACCAGTCCCTTCAATGATGATGATGATGAGAGAAATCAATAGACAAAGTGACAGATAGGTAGACAAACAGATATACATAATTCTGAGTTGGTCGTTCCTTGTCCGTTTAAAGGTGCTATTACCAGGCCACAAAGAGTAATCATATTTTGCCTGTAGATTCAAATGATGCCAAGAGTGTTGTCATTTAAAGATTTTTTTACCAGAAGAGACGTTTAATAACGGAAATTTGTCATTGTTTTATTGTCTTTGAGAAGAATTTCCATTTACGAGTAGGCTACCTAAGCCGCCATTTTTGACAGGTTTCATAATAAAAACGTTTAAATAGTATCATTTACACCTACTACTTATATCTAAATTATATTGTCGTCACTGGGGATAATTATATTTGTACATATTGTGTAGATAGATAGATAGACAGACAGGCGGATATATATATATATATATATATATATATATATATATATATATATATATATATATATATATAGATATATATATATATATAGATATATATATATATATATATAGATATATATACATATATATATATATATATATATATATATATATATATAGATAGATAGATAGATCGATAGACAGACAGACAGACAGATAGACATACATACATATAGATAGATAGATCGATAGATAGACAGACAGACAGGCAGGCAGAAAGATAGATATATAGATAGATAAATACATTGTAGATATATAGATATATGTTAGATATGTATACATACATGTATATATATATATATATATATATATATATATGTATAAATAGACAAATAGATAGACATACACAGAGAAAGATAAACAGATAGATAGATGACTAGATAGCTAAATCAATCGCGAGTCACAAAGTTGCAAGGTCGCAATCAGTTCATAACTTTGGATTTTTCTTTGACGAATTTCTTGACATGAAAAAGCACATGAAAAGAATTGTTCAATCATCGCACTTTCATCCCAGAAATATTGGCAGAATGAAGAGCTTACTCGACACCGAGACAGCCAAAATCCTCATTCACATGCTTGTCACGAGCAAATTGGACTTTAACTGCAGTCCATTACTCTATGGTGTCCCACAAAACAAACAAAAAATCAACAAACTGCAGCGTATCCAAAACATTGCAGCACGCATAAATTCCAGAACTAAGACCATTTATATACCACATTACCCCCATACTTAAGTATCTGCACTGGTTGCTTGTGGATAAAAGAATGGACCACAAACTCGTCTATTTTGCCTACAAATACATCAACGGTCTCGCCCCTTATTATCTTCTAAGCTCTCTTGTCTGCGTTCATGTGCCACCCAGGACACTCAGATCATCAGCTTCACTCTTGAGAAAAAATGTTCACGATCTAATTTCTCGGAGACAGCCTTAAAAACAAACCGCCTCTCGTATAAGAAACTTCTTATCACCAACCACAAGACATTTCTCCTATTTCAAGAAAAATCTCAAGACGGAATTTTTTAAAGCTTTATACTAACAACTTTTACATTGATCTTCTTTCTCCTCATCCCCATTCATGTATAGCGCCTTTATGGACTTAATGTGCTATAGAAATTATTTATTATCACTATTATTAGATAAATAGATAGAACGACAAATCGATATATAGATAGATAGATAGATAGATAGATGTATTGATAGACATATAGATAGATAGAAAGAATAGAAATAGAGAGAAAAGAAGAGATGGAAAGTAAGGTAAACGGACAGATCTACATATCTATTGGAAAGATAAATAGCTAGATAGATAAATGGGTCATGTCTATGGAAAAAATGGATTGATAGGACATTGTTCTCATTAAGTGCTATGTGGTTGTATGGATGTGTATATTTTAATCTTGATTGCATCAGTGCACGTTTTATATTTTTTAACTGTTTGGTTGTGTACAATTGCCGTAGTTCTGTGTGTTGTAATCTTCTCATGGTCATACCAAATATCTCTATTCAGAAACTAATAAAACACAATGCACCATATTACAATGGATACCTAGACACTGCCAGATTGACGGGAATGAGTGTGCAGATGAACTCGAAACAAACAAAAAAATGCCCCAGGAGTCTCTGTCATTGACCTTCGAAGAAGAGAAGACAATCATCAAGGCAGCTGTCTACAATCAACGGGGAGAAAATCATAGCAGTTATAACCCCAAAGATCCCATACACCAACTTGACAAAAGTCTCAGGCCACCCTATTCAGACTCAGGACTGGGCACATCCATCTCCATCAATATATGTATCGCTATCTAAAAGTTGGGGAATTAAAAGGGTGAGAGTGTGGAGTGTCCAACTAGAATACTGAACATATTCTCCAGCTGTGTTCGCTTTACATATCAGATAGAACAGCGATATGGCCGGGAGAGGCACCTCTGGAAGAAAAGCTATGCGACCCTATGAAGTGTCTGCAAAAGACTATGCAATTCATGGAGACAATCTGCATCCTGATTTGATGGGTTGGCAGAGAGATCGAAGAAGAAGAAGAAGAAGACTTATAAAGGGTTCTGATTCTTATTCTGATTCGGAAAAAAACAAAAACCCAACCAAAAACAAAACATAACCAACCCTCAGATTAATATCGATTTGATTCATCATTAACATTTAATGAATGTGCTTGTAACGAGTAAGTGATAAACGTTGCAAGATTTGATGTCCAAAAAACCCAACAAAAAACGAAATGAAAACAAAACAAAGCATTAAAGGTTTTTAGTAGCGATACATGTATTACACGTGTCCTGGTATACACACGCCTCTCTAACCTGTCTAGGAAGATCCAAGAAAAGTAAAAAATAACGTACGAGGCAAATATAAGGAGTCACTTTATAACCGGAAGTCGTGTCATGTCAATAATGAGTTTTCTTTGCCCGGATCTGGCGGAGTTACTTTACATGTGGATCGCCATATTGTCCGCAGCTTGAACACCATAATATCAGGTTTATTATAACTTGTGATGGTATCTTCAATAATTTGAAATCATGCCTACATATTTTCAAAGACCAGAAAATGCCCTAAAGAGGGCAGATGGTAAGGGGATATTGAAATTATTGCATAATCTTTCTAGAATGCATTATTATTGCGATAGCATAGCGATAGCATGCTATGGTCCCAAGCAATCTTCCGCCGGCTTCCTCCCAGCTCAACAGATGAAAAAGAAATATTTATCTATTCTATCTCTATGCTAGAAATCTAGATTTAGGTCTGGGTTTTATTTTTTTAAAGTAAGTTTTAATCAATAATTATAAATCGAGTCTGAACTCTGAATTATTGTTGAATAGATAGAATCTAGATGATTAGATGTAGAGACCAGCACAATCAATGACAATACTATTATAATTTCTTTCTCCATACTGACACTGTTGCACAACAGATTTCACAAAATGTTCCATTCACATTTCCCTATTTTGCCAAAATTTATGTGTCATATTTCTCACACATGTTAGATCTAGTATTATAAACCATCTTAACCCTGATGTGGTTAGGCTATGACTGGTAAATGCTGGTTTGTTACAGCACTCTTCATTCAGCGATGGCGATATGTCTGAGATTTCCCGTTTGCCTGCTACAAACCTCTCAGCGTGATACCCAGCATTTACTGGGAAGGAAGGACAGGGCAAGAGAGGCCTGAATATTCCTCTTTGTTGTTACCCTCTTACTTACTCATTCTCTTTTAACGCTCTTTTGAAATAATGCTTTACTTTCTGATTAGTTAGCCATTTTTATTTAGTAAACAGGATAAAGGATGCGTTCAGGCTCATAAGCCTACGTCCAAAGGCCTTTGGTTTAGTCTATTTCAAAAGGGGTGTGTCCATCATTATCTTTGCCTTGGACAACTGGTAGTAACGATGCTAACAGCTGTACTATTCATGAAGTAGGCTTAATTATATAATAATAAATAAAACTTTCGTTTATTGGTCACTCCTGTTGTAAAATGGAATGATCCTACTGGGACAAGTCTAGAACCCTGTCTGAATTCTGTGATGGAGAAGAGATTTTAAAACTTAGATCAGATGTCGGAATTTTCGTACTCAGGTCTGAATGGTTGGAAATTGATGTATTGGGTATGAAAACAAGTAGGAAATGGGACTCAGGTAGTAAAAACAGGGTTTCCATGCATCAGGGAAATCCTTGAAAACGAAAAAAATGTTCCCATGTGGAGAAAATACCAGGGGAAATGATGCATCGAGGACGAACGTGAGGGAAAATCCGGGAAATCGAAGTAGACATGAACAATTATCGGCACTGCGAAATAGGAAAATGCGAATAAGATCATGGACGATAGATGATCATTTTGCCATCTATTTTCGGTCATGCATGCTTTGCTGTTTGGCAATTCTTTCATGTTGAAACTGAACGATTCCGATACCTTTTTTTAAAATTGCAACCCGGGGAATTAGTATCGGATTTAGACACAAAGCTTTCAATACTTTCTTTAGTTTTAGCGCCTATACAATACCATGAACTGCGTATCTACGGCCCAGTCTCCTTTCTTCAATTTAACTTTTCCTCTGGAGAGATTAAGAATGCTGTGTGTGTTAAAAAGACGATCGCACACGTTGTATGGTTTGTGTGAAAGGGAGAGAGACAGAGGGCAATGTGCATATTTTAAGTCCGATCGTGCATGTGTGTGTGTAAGAAGGTTAGACAGAATGTTTGTGTGTGTTTAATACAACCAATCGCACATGTGTGTATTAGTATTAGAGAGAGAGGATAAATGGAGAATCTGGAGTTTACGGCTGACCGAAAGGGAAATGCAAGTGTAAGAATACAGAAGGTTGGGTGATCGAAGGGATATCATGCACGCACGGCCTGATAGCAGAATAGAGGTGGGGACAGGGTGAAGAAAGTCGATGTGAAAATATATGATGGCAAAATAAGACGTGATTGAGTCTGACATACGGTATCGGACATACGGTATCGGAAGAGAAAGAGCAATAACGAATGTCTTCCACTACAGTGTAGACATGGGTGCGAAAGGGTAGAACCGGGAAGAAGGCAATCATGTTCTATAGTATACAGTAATACTAGATTCAGATCTAGATCTAGATTCGGGTTTTATTGAAGAAAGAAAGAGGGGATGGGGTAGTTGCCATAATGGAGATTTTTACTAGGGGAGGAGGTGGGTAGATGTTTTACGTTGCAGTCAATTCAAAACTAGATCTGGTTTTATGTTTTTGATCCTGAGAAAGGAGGGGGGGTAGTGGTTAAAATTAGAATAGAGGAAGATTTATAATTGGCAGAGTTATAGAGAAAGCCTTCCAAACCTTATTTTCTGGGTAGACTGAGTAAATATTTGTGCGTGTGTTTAGGCTATGGATGTTGTCACTCTTGTGTTTGATTTATTTTTCGAAAGGAGATATATAAAAAAATATTCATTTTTGCACTGTTTGCATGTTTTGTGAAATGATAGGGGTAGATCTATCACTACTAGATCTATCAGCTATCAGAATTATTATTTTTCAGAAATGTGTGGGGAAATGCTGAAATTAAGTGAAATATTATTAATCCAAGTGAAACGTTAAAGAAATGTGTTATCATTTTTCATTTCATTGAGATGCACTAGAAAGTCATTCACTTATGATTTGAATTGACAATTTATAATAATGCATTGAAATTGGAAATATTTACGATGTTCTCCGTTTCTAGCTCAGGGGAGTATTTCATTTCCTAGGTAGAATTTGTTTTGTTGAGGTAGGAAATTTTCAGTTGACTTTGTGCCGGACACCCTGATAGATGCAGGGATGTAAATCTTTCAGATTTCCTCTGATTTTAGATTATTTGAGGTTTTCTAGTATTAACATTTTTCTCTTAAGTTTCCTTTTCTTCCCTTTTACTAAAATACTTCTATTAGTTAGATTTCAAGATCTACTTGGTAGCTTAGTTAATAGAATCAGAATTGATTTAGAAATTTGCTATAACTGTTTTACTAACAAGCAAATCTTCAAAACAACTAATTCTAGATCTAGGTTTAAAGGTAAGCTAGCTCCAGAATGTAGATCTAGACAATTTAACAAATTGGAGATGACCTGTCAAAAGTTTAGGTTAATTGATCAGGATTCACCAGTAGATGTGATTGATCTAGATCCAAGTTCTTTGTCTAAGAACAATCTCTGGCTGTCAGCGTAAGATTGTAATGATGAATTCCTTTTCTAGTTATATCAAGAAGGTTGAGAAAGATGGCATTGCGTGGTGCTGTTATTGTAAGTGTGCGAGATTAAATACTGTACAGGAGGTGATCAATGTCTGAAAGTTTCACATTTCAGAGACTTTCAGATTTTTTTTTCATTTGCCATTTACATCCCCGTAGATAGATATACCGACGATCCAGTGGTAACGAATTATATGTACATGTAGTTGCTAACTCTACAAAAGAGAGAGAGTATTACATGTCGGGCCACTTGTACTACATGAGTATTTTGTTGCGATCAAGGTCACATGTTAGTATTACTTCAGTGTTATTCTCACAAACTCTTTGAAGAAGGTTTGTGAAGTGAAGCTAGCTTGGTATGGGCGTAATTTATAATATCTGAGACTCAAGTCCAAGTATGGGCGTTTGGCATGGCCTACTGGTAGGTTCTACTTCTTTCATTTCCTTCTTACTTTTATTTTTCTCATCTTGCTGTTTCCTCTTAGTTCACCCCGACATCACTGCATACGGTGGACAGGGTAAAATTTGATAAACCAAACAATCCAATCCGACTGACATTGACTCCCACTAACATCAGGAGCATAAAGGGAGATAACTCACAGACATTACATAAGTCTCTTCATTGGGTAATGAGCACACATTTAAATTGTATTCCAATTGTGACCTCTCAGTTTTTTTATAATTAGATCAACTTATACCTTTAGCTTGGTAAGTGTCAGTATCCTTGCTTTTTTAAAATTTAACTGAAAATTTTATTTTACAGCTGTAAATAGGTGGGGAAATGTCGTCTTGTCTGGATTAATCAGTCAGAGCCATGGTAATAAGGTTTCTATTTCTGGACCATATTAGGCACACACATTTAAATTTTAGGTTTTGTCAAACCTGTCCTACTTTTAATTGAGAGCCATGGGAAGCTAGAATAAAGACTAGATTCTAGTAATAGAATTCTGATTCACCAGCACAGTGTATTAAAGAGCTACGATTGGCAGCTTTGATCAATTTGTATAAAAGTAGCCACTGCAACGCTTCTTGTACAATCGCGTCTTAATTTACAACATACTGCCCTTTTCTACCATCAATTATACAAACCCCATGCATAGAAGATACCTTTTGGAAAAAGTTCCATCCTGAATACAACATATTACTGCCACCCCATGTCTTTTTTTAATGGCCAACAGTCAAGGATGTATTAAAAGTAACAATTTCCGGGTCCCAAGTGCAGAATACGATTGGCAGGCTTTGATCAATTTGTAAAAGTAGCAAATAACTAGATTTAGAATCAATAGATCTAGATCTTTGTTGGTTGATTTTAATCCTTGAGAACTCTATATTATTGTTACAAGAACTAGATCTGGGCCTTTTCAAGGATCTTCTATTTGACATTTGGTTTTGGAGTTTTTAAGACTGCATTGAGAACTCGAACTGACTTGATCTCTATTATTAATATTTATTGAATTATTATTAATATCTATATAGATAGATCTAGAACTAGATTTAAAAAGAATGGCTTTCCCTCCCCCCACCTTCAAAAAAGGAGTTTCCTCAAAAATATGTAATTTATAAACTTTCCTCAATACCATTTTACCATCCCTTATTTTGGTTTTTGAAAACCACGGGGGGTAGGAGAAATGCAGCAAAATACGACCTTCAAGCTACAAGATTGGTTAGGACAGGCTGGAAATAGGGCCACATGGCAGAAATTATCCAAATAACAAAAACTTGTTTTTCTTTCTTTCCTTAGAATTCATTGATGTTGGGAAGAACCAGAGGGCTCTTGATGCTCTTTATGATGTCATCAAGAGCAAGAAGCATCGGACATGGCAGAAGACCCATGAGCCGATTATGGAAAAGTACCTCAAATTGTGTGTGGAACTTCGCAAGTCTCACACTGCTAAGGAAGGTCTTTACCAGTACAAAAACATCTGTCAACAGGTAACATATTTAATGTCAGAAAAGTTTTGACTTTGTGTTATTATTTTCATTTTTCATTCTTAAATTATTTATTTTTGTGACAAATAGTTCCTTTGTGGACTAACAGCCTTTAACGTTTTATGACATGGTTTTAATAAAGACTTATAATTGGTTTGAGACTATAAAATATTTAACAATGACTAACTTTTCGAGACAGCGAGATCTTATTGATTATCTCATGTTGTGATAGATTAAAAATTCTTGTGTTAAGAGCTAGCCATATTAACAAATAATTTCAATTTAAAACACAAAGATTTACCTGTTCTTCAAAACGAATCTCTATTCATTCACTTTATTCCCAGGTGAATATAAGCTCTCTGGTTGAAGTAGTCAAGAACTACATTTCACTTGCTGAAGAAAAACTGAAGCAGCTCGTAAAGAATCCCACCAGACTGTGGTTGATATTGATGACTTGGATTTGCCAGATTCTCCAGAAAGGTATTTTTAAACACATTTTTTTAGATATGTTGAATGATTTTAAAGCATGATCATTGGGTCCTTGTTTATGATATTGCAAGCTCGGAGCTGTCTTGTCCTATATCCATTTTTAGTTTCAAAAAGTTTGCAAACGTACTTTTAAAACTTTTTAGCAAAATGTATGGATGTATATATAATAAGCAATGCATGTCCAGCACAGCAAATGAAAGGGTGCTATTGGGATATAATAGTGTATCTTTTAAAGGGAGATTTATGTAACAATTCCTATAAAAAGGACAAAACTGGAGATAGCATTTGAGCGTGAGAAATATTTGCTTGACAAAGACGTTTCAACATGCGCAAACTTAACATATTTGAGACTTTGGGGTCACCATAGTAGACTATTCAGACATCAATGTAACTCATTAAGACTGATGAGCATTTGTAAAGCTTTGTTTTATGAAACCTGTCTTTTGATTTGGTTTTAACAAAACTGCTGTGACTTTTTTTCTGCCTCAACAGTCTGCTCCTCAAAGCTGTCAGTGGGGAAGATCTCCAAGATCGAACGGACAGAGCAATTTTGACACCATGGGTCAAATTCCTCTGGGAATCTTATCGTCAATGCTTGGATCTGTTGAGAAACAATTCTAGGGTTGAAAGACTCTACCAGGACATTGCTCAACAGGGTGAGGAATAAGTTTGTTTACTTTTTACCAAGTACATTTTTAAACTGTCACAAATTAATGAAGCATTGTTGTGTTGTTAAAAAAACTTTTCAAGTTTTAGACATTGGGCATGGTAGCCCACCATCTCCTTCATCTAAAATGAGAGACCTAACATGAAACATTAACAAGTGATACAAGAAATTAAATTATATAAATATGTAGATCTACTAAATAAAATAGACAGCTGAAAAATATACAGTAGAAATAAAGACAGTGTAAAACTAATCTTGATGTGAAGATAAAGGGCTTAACTCTCTCCTTACTGGCTATTTTTTAAGAATTTTATGTGGTTTTGTATGCACATTTATATGAGGCAAATTTCACACCAATAAATATAACATACACATTCATGCCAAACATCAATTTGTTCAGAAACGGAAGCTCTACAAAATTATGTAAGTTTGATACGGCCACAATTAAAATTTATTTTTAAAATATGGTCAAAACAATTGTATTAGGCATATAATATATTAGTCCTGCAATATCCAGCCAAGTTTCAAGAATGTGGGTCTTCTTTAAAAAAAAAAAAAATGAGGGCAGAATGAATATGATAGGGTAACGGGCGCAAAAACACAAAAATCTTACTCCGCCGTCAAAGTTAGAACTCTTCTGTAAAACGGCAGCTCTTGCTTTAAACAGAGAATAACCAATGAAATATTAAGATGTAGCACAAATAATGTGCAAAGTAATTTACAGGTTTTAACAAGTATTATTATAATATATTTTAATTACATTTACATAGGGCGCAAAATCTTACTGCACTTCCGTATTTCGTAATTTTCCGTATCCAATAAATGGAACCGTTTCTGCAAAATGGCGTCCAAGCAGTCTGTGAACTAATTTCCGGGTCTTCAATGTGTATTCAGAGAAATACAGATTATTAGCTGCCTTTGTTGTTCATTCGTCTTGGAAATATTCTAATTCTAGTGACTTTGTGCTAGAGAAATCGAATTACGCTCTTCGACTTAACAATTTTAAGATCTGAAAATCTATAGATCTAGATCTAGTTGTTGGTTGATTTTTAAGATATTAAATTTAAAATTTAAAGACGGCATACTCTGAACTTTATTCTAATTAAGATTATTCTAGATCTAACAAAGGATCTAATTTTAAGATGTGGTGATTTTAACTGCATTGAAACTCCGAACTGACTGTGATCTCTATTAATATTTATTGATATTATTATTAATATTATCTATATAGACTAGATCTGAACTAGATTTAAAAAAGAATGGCTTTCCTCCCCACCTTCAAAAAGAAAAAGCGGAACAGCATTTCTCTCAAAAATATGCTGAGGAATTCACATTTATAAACGCTTCAAGACATAAAAGACAAACATTTCACACGGTGGAAGGGGAGATTATGAAATGAGGTGTCGTATGTTCCTTATTTTGAAACTTGGCATATGTGATTTACATTTTAGAATTTGCAGCCTTTACATCATCAATATTGTAACTCATTCAAGAAATGGGTGGATTATCAGTTTTAAAAAACCCATATTTTACACATAGTAATGAAAAAAAGGTAATGTTTCATTTCAATTTTTTTCAGATAAAAGTAAAATCAAATGGATGTAATGTTTAAGCAAGACTGTCTGCCCTGTTCAAAATCATCAGATGACAGAAATCTTGGACAAGTAACCCAAACAATGCAATGGTCATGTCATTTCTATCAGAAATCAACATTTTGTTATCGTCAAAAGGTCAACAAAGTGACACGACCACTATCCGATTCCCTGTTGACCTAGATTATAGATAACGCAAACGTTACATGTTATTTTGCAATGTTATCAACTAAAGATTATCAGACATCACACTAAAAATAATCTAAATTATAATAGAAAATTAAAATATTATACTAAAGGCAGACAAAGTGTTACAATATCGACTGTCATTCATTTGCATTCATCACGCACGATACCGTCACACACATTGAAATACATACTGTT
Organism: Doris montereyensis; assembly: GCA_037039925.1. Lineage (NCBI taxonomy): Eukaryota > Metazoa > Mollusca > Gastropoda > Nudibranchia > Dorididae > Doris > Doris montereyensis. The sequence goes on along the minus strand of JAXRKP010000366.1, from coordinate 67,487 downwards.
CAGCGAGAGGTAGATCTGCCCAGCTGATTTTCCTCTCGCTCAGTGCCATTTGCCGAGTCATTATCTGTCCAATCTCGTCTGACTCACTATTTAAGAGAAAGGAGTCCTCATCTTTCGAACTGGACATGACTTAACTTTCTTTGTGGCTCTCAGTCGAGAAGCTGGTTCTTCGGAAAGTCCGAAAACAAATGGCGGGGACCGTTGGAGTGACGCTATCGAGGTGTGATATTTTGTTGTCTATTTTTATATTTTCTAAATAAAGTATTATTTTCAATGCATTTTTGAATTATTTGACCTTTTTTCCATACTTGACAAACATAATGACTCAATTGTGAAAATATTTTTTCTTAAGAACAGTGTCTAGATTGAGGTTAACCGTATCGTTCACTTCGGAACGATTTTCCTGTTAGTGATAATGAGAGAGTTAATGTGTGTTTCTAGACTCCTTTTTTCAGCCTTCAAGTTTTGTCTGAAATATTCAAGGAAGACAGAGTTTAGCAAAGCTTTGTGATAATGTAAGTACAAAGTGGTTTTGAAATTTGTGTGAAGGAGTTTGTTAAATTTGACATTAGAGCCAACGATTTCTTTTTTTTTCCAACAAAAAGAAAAAGAAAAAAGGCATACAGGAATAAATGTTTTTATGGTCAAGTTTATGTTGGTTTATTTGTTTGCAAGACTTGATTATTTGTTTAATTGTGTATTAAAAGATAAATCCTTTGTAAAGAGCGTGTAAACAGAGCATCAGAGAATTATATTCACATGCACACTGTTTATGTTTTTAGCTGCGCACTCATCTGGGACATATCCAGAAACATCAAAACCAGCAGACTTCCATCAACCTCAACAACCCGGACTCCCAGGCCATGCATCTGGAAACCAGGCTTGTTCAATTGGACAGTGCAATCAGCATGGAATTGTGGCAGGTGTGTTCTGTCTGTGTGGCCGTCTTAAGAATTTGAAAGTGGAAGTGGATATATAGCTTTTAATTGAAAAAACAATTTTCTGTTTTGAATTGGTTAATTTAATTGTTCATGAAATGCATCTGTTACTTAAAAAATTGAGCATTTTCTCATTTCCCCCCTGCTAAGAGTTAAAAAACATTGATAAAGTAATAATGTTGACAAATTATCTCATTGAGCATGCTTTCCTGGTCTTGAATGTGCAAACACTTTTGCTGCTTAGTATTTCCTTTTGAGTCCACAGGATTTAAAAACAAGACATTATATTAGATATAAGTACATAATAAAACTATATAATGAGTGAAAAATAGGAAGAAAAAATGCAATAAATTGGACCTGATTCTAATGAAAGCTCACAATTCTGTAAGACTTTCAAGACTTTTCATTTTATGTATTATTTTCTTAAAAGCCACCATGTTTGTATCTTTTTTGCAACAGGAAGCATTCAAGGCAGTGGAAGACATCCATGGACTGATCACCCTTTCCAAGAAGCAGCCAAAACCTTCCTTGATGGCCAACTACTATCACAAATTGGGGCTGGTCTTCTCAAAGTCGGGGAACCATCTCTTCCATGCTTGTACACTGCACCGCTTGTTCAGCCTCTCTCGTGAGCAGCGCAAGAATATGTCTCAAGATGAATTGCAAAAGTAAGTTGGTTCAGTGTTAGAGCTGCAGTGTTTTTTACGGTGTAGGGTCCATGAATTTTGCTTAGAGGATATGCATTTCATTACATAATTTGTTAGTTCTGCATACTACTGTTATTTTCCCCCTTTTAATCTTGCTTTGAAAGTTTTTGTTTTATTCATCACAAAAAGAGTGACATAATTGTGTCATGATTTTAGTTGTTTGTCGGGTAAGATCATCCTAGCTTTTATTGAACGTTTTTTTGTCTTTCAGTTAATGGTTTACAATATTTCTTTTCAGAATGGCATCGAAAGTTTTGTGTGCAACCCTGGCCATTCCGATTCCCCCGAGGGTTAATGTCATCGGTAATCTTCTGGTCCTGGACGAAAGTGCTTGAGAAACAGAAAAAGCTTGCTACTTTGGTTATGTTGCAAACCCCTCCAACAAGACAGTCCTTGGTGAAGGATTTGGTACGGCAAGAGCATGAAGAGTGTCAAGGAGATGGGGCATGATAATGGTGCTCAGCGCAGAGGCGCATGAGTACATTCCAACATACAGCACATAATACATCATTATAAAACTTATTTACTATTATTGACATTTTGACATTATTTTCACAAAAGTAGAAAGTGATGGAGTTTGAAACATACACTGAGCTTAGAATGTTTCGTTATTGGTTTTGCTTTGAACATTTAGGAAATGTCTGCTACCGATGGACAGATAAGTCACTACAAATGTAATATACAATGTCAACGGATTTGGTGTCCTTTCCCGTCTTGCACGCATAGTGGGTTTCTGCTCCTGTCCCTTTCATGCAGTGTGACTGCATTTCTCTCTCTGTATATTTGACTTTTCTTATCTTGTTCATAGGAATATGTACAGCATGTGGGGGAAGGCTATGAGTTATTTTTTAATGTTTTTTATTTTTGGCACCTGGCCTATTGAGCTGCATGTTATTTTGGGTTTGTTGACTGGAACCCAAATCTGTGATGTCTTTTTGTCATTTGGCTGGAATTTACATTTTACACAGACAAGATTTATTCAAAACAATTTCCTGTTTTATGTCTGCTTTCTTGCAGGTTAAAATCAGTGCAATTCAATATGACACCCCTGTACTTCAAAGTTTGTACCAATACCTAGAGGTGGATTTTCATCCATTGAGTTTGTACAAGAAGGTGAAACCCATTGTGGACTTCATTGAAAAGAATGAGGATCTGGTCCAGTATATTCCCCAGACGGAGGACATTATCATCACCAGGGTGTTGAAACAGGTTGGTGGACGCTGAGCATTCTAAATTAACATTTTGTTTTAAAGTTTAGTAAATCAGTTCTTTGCCATTCAAAGAGTGAATGTTTAAAGTGTCTTTGAGGTGCAAATTGGTGATGAAGCCCTATTACTCTTCTTTTGCATGTCTCATTTCATCCTGTTCCTAAAGGAATTTAAATAAACTTGTGACTCTTAAAAAAGTAATATACAATCAAGACATAATAGAATCACTCATACATCGTAAATTTGAATGAAGTAAAAGTAGATCTGAGGATGTATTAATATAATTGTAATAATCACATAGTTCTTACTGTCATTTTGATTCTTTCAGGTGGCCAGGCTCTGTGATGAGCAAGCCTAAAGAGCCGCTTTGCCAGGCTCTTGTCCCATTTGCATCAGATTTTAGACTGGAAAGTGTCATTGTGGAGGCTGTGAAAACCCTAGAGCTGCAGGTGAGTTGCATCTAGACCACATGTCAATAAAGCATATCTTGCTATTTGTCATTAATATGGAAATTTCTTTATAATATGTATAATGCAAAATGTTGAAAGCTTACAGACGAATATTCCTTTTTGTGTCATATTACTCAAACATATCTTTCATGCTTGGTCTTCAAACGTAAACATGGTTTTATACTTGATGTGAAAACAGGTTCGTATAGATCACCGCACCAGAGCTCTAAGTTTTGGCACAGACTTGGGTGTGTCTCAGAAGGAGGACATCCCAGAGGGTCCTTACATCCAGAGCATGCCCAGTGAGCAAATCCGTAACCAGGTAATAAACATTTTCAAGCTCTCAATCAAGCCATGGGAATCATTGGACCAAAGGAGGCCTCTGTGGTAAGATACAATTTATAACCATTAGGTGAATTACAAAAGAGAATCCTTAGTCAGTCGGCTCTAATTGCCATGCATCTGCTACTTAAAGTTTTTATGCAAGCATTCTGTACTAAACCTTCATCACTGTATTTTTTTATTTGATACAGAGGTTGTACAGAGTAAAATTTATTACAGCCAGTGGCAACGATTTGTAAAACGTTATTTTTTATAAACAGTTCTATCTGGGTAATCGTTCAATACTGTTTGTTTTCTTTCTACAATAAGTTTTTAAAAATGTCATTTTGTTCAGATGGAAGAGGAAGCCCTGAAAGCTTCTATCCTAAACAACTATCGCTTGACTGCTAAGAAAGAACATGGACGGATTCTTCTGAGAAGACAAATTATTGAAAACAGGAAAGAACAGCTAGAGCAGAATCAGGACCAGAGGGTATGTTGATTTTACTGAAACCGACCAATCTTGTGCCCAATATGTCTATCTGGAATTGCACACACTGACCTTGGGTTTGATTTAGAAATAGAAAAGGAGATTGTACATACTGAGCTAATGTTTAATTTTGAAATAGGAACATTAATTATTTTTTTTAGCATTAACCCAATCCTGCCCAACTCACTGGCTAGCCTGCTGGGCCGGACGTGCCTAAACAAAGGGAGATAACTCTGTCCCTGTTTGCACCCATTGTTATTAAAATGCGTTTTTTCCATGATTGTTTCTTTATTTTTTCATGTACAGGAATGATTTGTTTGGACAGAAACACTGATATTAACAAAATTGAACTCTGTAAATGACACAAGTTGAGTGTCGGATAGGTCTATCGTCCACAGGCATGGCAGTTTCAATGTTCATTGTGCTCGCCTCTGTGTTGATGAGTTAGATCTAGATCTATCGCTATTTTCTTCTTCATCATCCCCTCATCACCACTCATATCAGTTAAAACTCCTTCAATATCAGAGCCCTGGATCGCAGTTCATCTCCTCTTTCAATTCGCGGAGCCAGCTTTACATGCGTTGCAGTTGAAATGCCATTTAGTGGTCGACGACCTATGAACTTTCAAAAATCGTAGCATATTGACCAAACCATGTAGAAAGAGTTCTGTTTCCTTCTAAAAATCCTGTTAAGTCTCGTGAATAGATTAAAGGTTACGATAGGTCCTGACCTCACAAGATTTGTCGCTACGTGCTTTGTAAAGAAGCCTTCTTATTTATGACGCCTGCAGCACTCGATGGGCGCGTTAGGCAGGATTGGCTTAAATGGTCCATAGGATGCCTTTTTGTTTGGTTTTCCTTCTAGAAATCAGGTTATTTAGTGTTTTCCTACTAACTTATATAGGTGAGAAAGGAATGTTGAAAAAGGTTGTGATTTTAATACAAATTCACTCGATATCTTGATAATTTTTGGTGGTCATTCTAGCCCATGTTTTAGATTGCATCTTTTTATTTTCCCTTGCCAATGTGTGTATAGTAGTATTATTGATACAAATGTTTATTGCCTCGTGTCTTATAAAGGAGAGAGAAGAATTCGAACAGATAGAAGAGCAACGCCGCAAGGCCTATGATGCAGAAATGGCACGTCTGGAAAGAGAAGCAGAAGAGCGCAACAAGCAACGTCAAATTGAAGAACATGAGCAAATCAAAAGGAGGCACGTTAAGGAGCGTCTCGAGAAGAGCTTCGCAAGACACCGCACGGCTCCAAGATTCTGCAGAACATTGATGAAGGCGTAAGTTGGTAGACTGTTGGTAGGATCTGTACAATTGTAGATGTGCAGAGTAATTTGATAAAGTTAAATCATTTATCCTTTTTATTTGCAATTCTTTGGACAGTTATTTGCATTTAAAGAGTTTTATCAACCTTTTCCACAACTTAGAGCAGGAATAACTTAAATAAGATCCGTTTAATAGGAAGACAAAAAGAAGATTTATATCCTAGGAATGAATGAAAAACTGTTAACAACAATTGTAGAATGTGTTATTCTGTGAGCAGGATGCTCTCAACTTAAAGACGGCTAATGCAGGGGGGACGCTTTCCTGTTTATTGGTAGACATATCTCTATGCTGTCTGAGCCGCTTTTATTGATGCTATTTATTTTACAAGAATGATTGTCAGTACCAATTAAGCCTAAGATGAAAGCTGTTCAGCCTTTGAAAAAAGTTTAATTGCTTGCTCGCACTGATTTTTAAGATTTTTTAAAGATTACACGGTGGTAACTGCAAATGAAATGTCCCGAGCAATGTATGAGCATGTGAAGGGGGAAAAAAATTAAATGAAGAAACACAAGACGGAAGAATCAAATCAAAAGTAAGATTGGTTTGTTTTTTGCAGTTAGAGAGGCACACATTTGTCCAAATAAAAATGTATTACAATTATTGATCGTAACATTTTCTGATTTTTTTATCCTCTTCCTTGATAACAGGAAATTGCCGAGTTGGACGTGGATGAGATCATGGCCAAACAGGTCGAACAGTTGGAGAAAGAGAAAAAGGAGTTGCAGGAAAGGCTGAAAGGCCAGGAAAAGAAAGTAAGCAAGAGTTCTTCCCCTATGTTTGTCTTCTTAGATAAATGAATATTGGGGGGGGGGGGGGTAGAAAAATCTTTGTAGAATTTGTCAACTGTCCCATCCCCTAGCCATACTATAATCTAACTTTTATATTTGACTTTTTAGTGGAGTAAATGTAAACTGAGGATTAAGTGACCATGATTAAATACTTTGGAAGGCCATATAAAAATAAAAGAGGATGGAATTCACAGCATTCTAAGGCTTAGCAAACTCCAAAGTCAAACTGTTTGACACACCTTGATCCATAGCAGAGTACTAACTTAGCAAATGTTAATGTAACCCATTATGTAATGAAATGACGGAGTAAAAATAAAAAAGATAGATGAAGTAACACATAAAATTATGTTTCCACATTTGAGCATTGTAAGTGCTAAGAAGCAAACCTGACTGGGTGATGGTGTGCATGTATTTTAAACTCAATCTTTTGCGTTGCTGTCTGAATTCCCTTTTTATGTAAGATGAATGTACTACCTAAAGCGTAAGCTGGCCCCTTGTATAGAAGCTGCCATGTACGGAGAGAAAACAAATCTCAGTTGTCATATACGTTACATTATTTTCTTTCTAAGGTGGACTACATTGCTCGTGCCAAGAGGATGGAAGAACTTCCATTGTTGGAGGAGCAGTATGATGAAGCTAAAAAGGCAGATAAACTCTTCTGGGAAGAGCAAGAGAAAGAAAGAGTGAGTATTTCATGTCATGTGATAGTTTACCTATGATCTGATTATGTTTAAAGGGATATGCATTTGATGTAAGATTTGGAAATGATATCATCTACTAAGCAATAGACCGATTTTTGTTGTTGCTTTAGTCTTCATGTTGGTTTGTTTTGAATAGCTACATATATTTGATTTTTAAAATGTTTTGAACCAATTTTTACTATTCTTTGACAAACCATTTGTATAAGATGAAAGTGAAAATAAGGGAAGTGAAACAAGAAAAAAAGACAACCCAATATCAAATGAAAAAGAAGACAGTGTCCCATTCTCTCTAGAGCTAGGAGGTGGTAACATGGCATGCATGCCAACATTGTTTATAAGTATGATTGTATTCAATCATATTTCAAAATGCTTAAACATATTTAAAAAGTCTAAATTTTGTTATACATTTGTAGTTATTCCACTATACGGTAAAGTCCATTGTCTAAGAATGTTGAAAACTGTTACTAAATACAATTTTTCATTTGCTGACCTTAATATTCTTCTTCTTTCCTGTCGGTCTGTGGCAGATTGAGACATCAAAGGTTGAGAGAGAGCATGCTCTGGAAGCCAAGGCCAGGATGGTTCTCATGAAGATTGACTTGGACAATTTCACCAGTGGTCTCAAGAAAGCTAAAAAATCTGAATATGAGGTGAGTTGACCCATGCTGTGTGTAGCTTTAAAAAAAGTCTTAATGTGAGGTGAGTTGACTCATACTGTGTGTAGCTAAAGAAAAGCCGTCTTGGTGTGGGAAGCTAGAATAAATAAATCTGAATGCGAGGTAAGTTGTTATTTGGCCTAAGTAGGTAGTTGGTAGATGCTGCTAGGAGTAGGTCACACTTCATTCCTTTTCACTCCCAACATATTTCATTTTGCTGTTTCCTCTTAATGCACCAGAAGATGGCTGCATATTTTGGTCAGGGTGTCAATTCCATTTAATCAAAAACAAATGTGTAGCTAAAAAGATTGTTGCAAACAAAGTTGGTGATGTAAGGCGCCTGGTTTCGTAGAGTAAAAAGGATTCATGTAGAAGGAGATAATACAGTCACATCTCGATAGTCCGGATGTCTTGATAATCCGAACAGATAAGTTGGGGGCAGATTTTTCTTCTTTATTTGTACCTGATTTTGGGACAAGTTACCACAATGTGGAGTTATTGCTTCCATGAACTAAACACACAGCTGTTTGACATAGTCTAACTAGTCGGCAGAGGGTGCATCAATGTTCAAAGCCACTTAACTTTCTTTACACCACTTCAGCCATACAATTTAGCACCATGGCGTCCCAGCAAATTGACTGCTGTGTCTGTCTGTCTACCCCTCACTCTCCCCTCCCTCCCTCAATGTGTCACATTGAAAAGCAATTCCATAATCTGAATGTCTTGATAATCCAGACAAATTGCTTGGGATGAAGGTTTTCAGACTATCGAGACATGACTCAGACCTGTTGTTTATCCCGATTTAATCGGAAGTATCCCGATATTTTAGCGAAATTTTGATTTTCCGTTGGCCCATCCTGATTTTTTTGTAACACAACTACTGCAGTCGTTGCCTGGATGACATTGTTTTGTTTATTCAGCATGCGATTTTTGTTTTTAATCAACCAATAGCCGGATGTCGTGCCTATCCAGGATTCATGTTATAATGAGTAATGGTGCTGTACTTATTGTTCTCTTTGTCCATTTTTCGAGGCTTCAAAAAATCGTTCTATGATTACGAGCCTTGAATTTCAAACTGATCAAGCAGAAGGCTTCGTTGATATTCAATGACTTGTTAGATCTAGATTTAAACGTCCCTACTATTAGGACGTCTAGATCTAGGTCTAGATGATCTGTATCTGTACTCTTAAGTGGATCGAATAGATCTAAATCAAGTCGAGATTAAAATCTTTGAAACAATATGACTCCCCTTGCAGCAAATTGCGCTCAAATGCGTGTCACGTCAGAGAGAGAGAGAAATGTCGTGTGTGTGTGTGTGTGTGTGTGTAAAAAGAGAGAAATAGAGAGCATGTCGTGTGTGTTTGTTAGAGAGGGAGTGAGCAACAATTTATGAAGTGAAAGGCAAATGCAAAGAAGAATAGAGGTTAGATGATAATTGTCAGGTATGTCATGCACGTATGTCTGACCGGTTAGCAGAAGGAGTGGAGTGGGCATGTGTGTGTGAAGAATGTGAAAATATGATAGCAATGATTAGCAAGTTATGTGACCACTGATGAGAAAGAGAGGAAAATGAGTGTCTTCCACTTCCAGTATGTAAACAATGAGTGGGAAGGAGGCAACTGTAATGCTGATTTCGTACTAGAATTCATGTTTTATTGGCATGGGGGGGACTATTATAATGGATATTTATACTTGGGAAAAGGCAGAACCAGTGTCAACAATGACCGAATTTTATTATTATGAAGTTCGAGATTAGGCGACCGGCTGGCTCTATACCTGAAATTGTTCATGGATCCTGATTTTCCCCCTCAGGATCCTGATTTTTTTACGTCTAGGTCCTGTTTAAAAAAAAAATTAGAGTGGTAGGTCTGCATGACTGTACTTAGTTGTTGATTGCATGTCAGGCAAGTGTGTTTTTGTGTACTTCATGTAACTATTTATATACCAAACTCATTTTTATGTCAAATTTTTTCACAGGACAAGCTGAAGGACTTTGAAAAGTTTATTGCTGATGAGAGACGCAAGAGAATGTTTGAAAGGAAACAAGAGAGGAAAGAAGAGCGACGCCTAAAGTGGCGCCAAGAAAAGGAGGAGGCAGCCCAGAGAGCCATAGACGAGATGTTGAAGAAAGGTCAGTCGGTAGATTAAGAGAGGTCACTTGGTAGATAAAGAGCTATGAGATAGATAAAAGAGGTCACTTGCTGGATAAGCAGATGTGCTGGGGGGGGGGGGGGTGTGTACAAATATATATATTAAATTGTAAACATTTTATGCAGTCAATATGAACAATATGTTTATTTCATTGTGAGTGCCATGGTAAAAACTTCAGTAAAATATGAAATTTCATGATCTGATTAAGTCATTACATTTTTTTCTTCACAGCTTTCATATAATATTGACAAGATTATAACATGTGACTTCATCAATTGTATGAATAACAATGTGATAACTTTTCTTCTCTCAATAAAGAACGTGAAGATAAGGAACGTGAAGAACTGGCCAAGAGGGAAGAGGAAGAAAGGGAACATTTAGAGAAACAAGCTAAACTAGACGAACAGTCGAAGAAGCAAGCAGCTAGGGAGAAGGAAATAGAGGAAAGAGAAGCGAGGAAGAGAGAAGAGGATCGGAAACAGTAAGTGTTTTGTATTAGTTTTATGCATAATGGGCATGCCCGCAGACAATGGTGGATTTTAGTTATCTTATTAATAAAATCGGGTCTCTCAAATTTTGAGGTGATATCAAGTACGATGAGTTTTACTCAATTCTGAGGTTACACAGGTTTTTTAATGTCATGACCGGAAATGGACGAATTAATGGTTCTTTAGTTTACTGCTCTAAAAAATGGAAAAAGTCAGCTTTATATGTGTAGATACCACAATACATACCATTCGTCTTAGTAAATGATACAGCCTTGCTTTAAGAGGAACGTGGGCGGTTGCTATCGGTAGGTTATATTTCTTTCCTTTCACTCTTTGACCTGTCTTTCATTTCGCTTTTTGTGTTGGACATGGTAAACTGCAGTGAAGATATAGGAAGAATGGTTATCATAAATAGGAGATGAATGATGTAGCTTACCTCTTGCTGGTCTTTCTAACAAGAGTTCCTTTTGCATTTCGTATATAGGAGAATATTTCAGTATTAATAAATCTGTGCTTTTTCGGTAATGATTTCTTTTACTTATGTCACCAGGAGAGATGAAAAGCGTGATGGAAGGTCGGAAAGAGACAGGGGCGAAGGAGAATGGAGACGAGGGGGAGGTGGTGACGAGCCTGACCAGGGAGACAGAGCCTGGAAACCTAAAGTCGAGCGGATGGAGGGAGAGAGAAGTTGAAAAAGAAAACAGTTGGCGTAGCAGGAGGTATTATTCTTGTTTTCACTGTGGTCTCGGATGAAAGTTTGAATTTTTAAACTTTTTTTTGTGTGGTGAACATTGATTGTCTTCCTGCCGTCTTTTTCACTTTCCTTATGATATTGCATTTGATGTGGGTGTCTGGTCGAGAGGCCAGGTTCTCAGATTTCTGCATCTGACTCTCCATGACTGTCAGTGTGCGGGGGTTGGCAGGCGCTTCTGGTAGGTCCTTCTTTTTCCTTTCACTCATCTTTCATCTTGCTGTTACTTCTCAATTCACCCTGAGATTACTGCATATGGTGGATGGGGTAAATTGCAAACAAAAAGTAAATCAGGGAGGGTTAACATTCTCCCTTATCGCTTTAATCAGAACTCGTGTATCAAATTATAAAAAATGCCTTCAGTTTTGGATTTGAAAAAGGTCGTTACTAGGAGATGTAGCCATGAAAACGGTCTTGTGCGTAGATGTGTTTTGTAGGCAGATTTGTATTCAATATTTATTATGTAATAGATTAAAGTGGAATCAAATTATCCGATGGTGTCATGTGTGATGGTAAATTATTAGAAATCAGAGGGTGTGATGAAGAAACGTTGGATTCCCCTTCATGAGAATGATTGTGACTGAAATCCCAATTTCTGACCCAAAGGTTTTCCTCGCCTTTCTCATTTGTTGTCCGATTTGAATGGAATTTAGCTATATTTAGCAGTAGACAGACAGGTATGAATCGTGTGTCTTGGGTTTGAGGTCTGAATTTTTGTTACGTCTTCTTGCATGCCTTTACTGTCTTCTCATTGTCTTTTATGATTTCTTTATGATGCTACATTGGATGTGGGTATAGAGAGCCAGGTTCACAGATTCCAGAATTTCGGGCTTTTTGTCAGTGACTTAATTCAATGAGTGTACTTATCACTTTAAATAGAGATTAAACTCACATGTATCAGGTTATGAAAACAACTGTCACAGTTCTGAATTTCAGAAAGGCCTTTATTAGGAAATGAGTTTTGTAGGCAGCTTTTTATATTTTTCAACTTAATCGTGTATTACACTAAAGCGAGGTCAAATTATCCGGTGGTTTACATATGCAATGGCAAATTAGTAAGATAAGAGGATGTGATGAAGAAACGTTGGATTCCCCTTCATGAGAATGATTGTGACTGACATCCCAATTTCTGATCTAAATGTTTTACTCCTTTTTTGTCATTTATTGTCTGATTTGAAAGGAATCTGGGTATACACATACGCCAATTGATCTGGTAAAACCTGTCGTAAGATGAAAAATTTGAAAATGTGTTTTTGTTGTTGTTGCGACCTTAAACCGATAGCCCAATATGTGCAGTTTAACATTTTGTAACAATTGGTTGAATTTTGGTGAAGTTACGTATTTTTGTGAATTCTGGAAATCTGTTGTTTTTTTTCAAAGAAAGTTTCCATCTATGTGCTAATAATACTGTTTAAACACACTTTCAAAGCAAAATGTTTCAGTAGGGTCTTCATAAATAGCACCACCGGATATCACTTTGAATAGAGATTACACTCACATGTATCCGGTTATAAAAACACCTGACAGTTCTGGATTTGAGAAGGTGATTATTGGGACATGTCGCCATGAAAATGTTCTTGTACGTAGATGTGTTTTGTAGGCAGCTTTGTATTCAAGATTTAGTATGTAATAGATTAAAGTGGAATCAAATTATCCAATGGTGTCATGTGTGATGGTAAATTAGTGAAATCAGAGGGTGTGATGAAGAAACGTTGGATTCCCCTTCATGAGAATGATTGTGACTGAAATCCCAATTTCTGACCCAAAGGTTCAACTCGTCTTTGTCATTTGTTGTCCGATTTGAATGGAATTTGGCTATATTTAGCGGTAGACAGACAGGTATGAATCGTCGTGGTCTTGGGTTGGAAGTCTGAATTTTGTAACACTTTTTTACATGCTTTGACTGTCTTTCCAGTCTTTTATGATTTCTTTATGATGCTACATTGGATGTGGGTGTAGAGAGGCCAGGTTCACAGATTCCAGAATTTCAGGCTTTTTGTCAGTGACTTAATTCAATGAGTGTACTTATCACTTTAAATAGAGATTAAACTCACATGTATCAGGTTATGAAAACAACTGTCACAGTTCTGGATTTCAGAAAAGCCTTTATTAGGAGATGAGTTTTGTAGGCAGCTTTATATATATTTAAACTTTATCGTCTAATACACTAAAGCAAGGTCAAATTATCCGGTGGTTTACATGTGTGATGGTAAATTAGTGAAATCAGAGGGTGTGATGAAGAAACGTTGGATTCCCCTTCATGAGAATGATTGTGACTGAAATCCCAATTTCTGACCCACATGTTTTACTCCTTTTTTGTCATTTATTGTCTGATTTGAAAGGAATCTGGGTATACATATATGCCAGTTGATCTGGCAAAACATGTTGCAAGATGAAAATTTTCAAAATGTGTTGTTTTTTTGTGTGGCCATAAACCGATAGCCCTATATGGTCTGAGCAGTTTAACATTTTATCAAAATTGGTCGAATTTTGGCGAAGTTCACGTATTTTTAAATTAGTGTGTAAAGAATTTTCCCCTTCAGAATTCTGGAAATCTCTTTTTTGAGAAAATTACGTTGAAAGTTTTTCTTTTTTTCCAAAGAGTTTCCAGCTATGTGCTAATAATACTGTTTAAACACACTTTCAAAGCAAAATGTTTCAGTAGGGTCTTCATTAATAACACCACCGGATATCACTTTGAATAGAGATTACACTTCACATGTATCCGGTTATAAAAACACCTGACAGTTTTGGATTTGAGAAGGTGATTATTGGGACATGTCGCCATGAAAATGTTCTTGTAAAGCGTAGATGTGTTTTGTAGGCAGCTTTGTATTCAAGATTTAGTATTTAATAGATTAAAGTGGAATCAAAGTATCCGATGGTGTCATGTGTGATGGTAAATTAGTGAAATCAGAGGGTGTGATGAAGAAACGTTGGATTCCCCTTCATGAGAATGATTGTGACTGAAATCCCAATTTCTGACCCAAAGGTTTTCCTAGCCTTTGTCATTTGTTGTCCGATTTGAATGGAATTTGGCTATATTTAGCGGTAGAGACAGGTATGAATCGTTGTTGTCTTGGGTTGGAAGTCTGAATTTTTGTAACACTTTTTTTTCTTTATGATGCATGCTTCAACTGTCTTTCCAGTCTTTTATGATTTCTTTATAATGCTACATTGGATGTGGAAATCAGTGTAGAAGAGGCCAGGTTCACAGATTCCATAATTTCAGGCTTTTTGTCAGTGACTTAATTCAATGAGTGTACTTATCACTTTATATAGAGATTAAACTCACATGTATCAGGTTATGAAAACAACTGTTTCTGGATTTCAGATAAACGCCTTTATTAGGAGATGAGTTTTGTAGGCAGCTTTGTATATATTTAAACTTTATCGTGTAATACACCAAAGCGAGGTCAAATTATCCGGTGGTTTACATGTGTGATGGTAAATTAGTGAAATCAGAGGGTGTGATGAAGAAACGTTGGATTCCCCTTCATGAGAATGATTGTGACTGACATCCCAATTTCTGACCCAAATGTTTTACTCCTTTTTGTCATTTATTGTCTGATTTGACAGGAATCTGGGTATACATATATGCCAGTTGATCTGGCAAAACATGTCGCAAGATAAAAAATTTCCAAATATGTTGTTTCTTTGTGGCCATAAACTGATAGCCCAATATGGTCTGAGCAGTTTAACATTTTATCAAAATTGGTTGAATTTTGGCGAAGTTACGTATTTTTGTGTGTAAAGAATTTCAAGAATTCTCGAAATCTGTTGTTTTTTTTTTTCAAAGACAGTTTCCATCTATGTGCTAATAACACTGTTTAAACACACTTTCAAAGCAAAATGTTTCAGTAGGGTCTTCATAAATAACACCACCAGATATCACTTTGAATAGAGATTACACTCACATGTATCCGGTTATAAAAAACACCTGACAGTTCTGGATTTGAGAAGGTGATTATTGGGACATGTCGCCATGAAAACGTTCTTGTACATAGATGTGTTTTGTAGGCAGCTTTGTATTCAAGATTTAGTATGTAATAGATTAAAGTGGAATCAAATTATCCGATGGTGTCATGTGTGATGGTAAATTAGTGAAATCAGAGGGTGTGATGAAGAAACGTTGGATTCCCCTTCATGAGAATGATTGTGACTGAAATCCCAATTTCTGACCCAAAGGTTCAACTCGTCTTTGTCATTTGTTGTCCGATTTGAATGGAATTTGGCTATATTTAGCGGTAGACAGACAGGTATGAATCGTCGTGGTCTTGGGTTGGAAGTCTGAATTTTTGTAACACTTTTTTGCATGCTTCAACTGTCTTTCCAGTCTTTTATGATTTCTTTATGATGCTACATTGGATGTGGGTGTAGAGAGGTGAGGTTCATAGATTCCAGAATTTCAGGCTTTGTGTCAGTGACTGAATTCAATGAGTGTACTTATCACTTTAAATAGAGATTAAACTCACATGTATCAGGTTATGAAAACAACTGTCACAGTTCTGGATTTCAGAAAAGCCTTTATTAGGAGATGAGTTTTGTAGGCAGCTTTATATATATTTAAACTTTTATCGTAATACACTAAAGCAAGGTCAAATTATCCGGTGGTTTACATGTGTGATGGTAAATTAGTGAAATCAGAGGGTGTGATGAAGAAACGTTGGATTCCCCTTCATGAGAATGATTGTGACTGACATCCCAATTTCTGACCCAAATGTTTTACTCCTTTTTTGTCATTTATTGTCTGATTTGAAAGAAATCTGGGTATACATATATGCCAGGTGCTCTGGCAAAACATGTCAAAAGATGAAAATTTTCAAAATGTGTTGTTTTTTTGTGGCCATAAACAGATAGCCCAATATGGTCTGAGCAGTTTAACATATCAAAATTGGTTGAATTTTGCTGCACACTTTCAAGAAAAAGTAGTTACGTATTTTTTGTGTGTAAAGAATTTCCAGAATTCATGGAAATCTCTTTTTGAGAAAATTACGTTGAAAGTTTTTCTTTTTTTTGTTGTCCAAAGAAAGTTTCCATCTATGTGCTAATAATACTGTTTAAACACACTTTCAAAGCAAAATGTTTCAGTAGGGTCTTCATAAATAACACCACCGGATATCAGTTTGAATAGAGATTACACTCACATGTATCCGGTTATAAAAACACCTGACAGTTCTGGATTTGAGAAGGTGATTATTGGGACATATAACCATGAAAATGTTCTTGTACGTAGATGTGTTTTGTAGGCAGCTTTGTATTCAAGATTTAGTATGTAATAGATTAAAGTGGAATCAAATTATCCGATGGTTTACATGTGTGATGGTAAATTAGTGAAATCAGAGGGTGTGATGAAGAAACGTTGGATTCCCCTTCATGAGAATGATTGTGACTGAAATCCCAATTTCTGACCCAAAGGTTTTACTTCCTTTTTGTCATTTATTGTCTGATTTGGATGGTATATATTGGCAGGTGGATTTGACAAAACCTGTCATAAGATGAAAATGTTCAAAATGTGTTTTGTGTTGTTGCCATAAACTGATAGACCAATATGTTCTGAACCTTTTAATAATTGGTCAAATTTTAACAGAGTTAACGGATTTTTATGTAAGAAGAATTTCAAGGATGCTGGACCTTATTGTTTCCTTCTTAATTCCCCCTGACATCACTGCATGTTGGGAAACTTGTAATGAAACAAAACGACATAGGAGGCTGAACTTTGTAGCCTGTTTTGGTGTGCTTTGGTCGTCTTTACGATTTCTTTGTGATGTTACACTGGATGTGGATCATGTATATAATATTTGTAAATGGGTGAAATCAGAGGGTGTGATGAAGAAACGCTTCCCCTTTATGAAAAGGAATGTGACTGAAATCCCCTTTCTCACCCAAAAGTCTCACTACAGTGCTTTTCTTAATTATTCACTGTCTGGTTTTATAAGATTTGAGTGTTTTGTATAGTGTATTTATATAAGTGTATGTATAATAGGAATCTTAAGCTGAGATTTAAGTACACTTGTGCATGGCTGCCAACCAGTATGCACTGTGTTTTGTTATTTATAGAACCCCTAAGTTAACGGGAGAGACTCAGAGGGATTGAGACGAAGGTCGTGAGACGCCAGTCGGGAGACACCATTCTGAATTCACAAAAGTATTGTCACACTTCGTCAGAAAGGCCAACAAATGAGGACGTTTTGTAATTTGTTGGTCGTCGTGAAGTTAAAATTAGTTCTAGTTGTCAGAATCTGTCTTTTCAATTTGAAAAGGTTGACAGCTATACTTCTGTCATCATAGGCATTTATAGAAACATCTGACTCAGGTATATTAGAGATGCAAAAAATGTTTCGTAGAAATGGATCTTGTCTGTCATTAAAATTGCTCATTTTACCAAGAAATGACTTCAGTTAATAAATCATTCATGTGCATTCATAGGCACTTTCTACTGATGAGGAGGTAAATGGAATTATCATTCCCACTACTTAGATTACATGTTTTAAGTTTGACACAAGAAAGGAGGGCGTTATTTGTAGTAAATGATGCTATTGGTGCAAACAGTTGTGCAGCCGCACATGCTTAGGGGGTTGTCTATCAGCTCTGAAACTGAGGTCTTGAACCAGACCTCTTAACATTTATCATACCCATTTTTTGTGTTTGTTTGTTGTCCATTTTTGTAATGAGAGGATGGTCATATTGTCATAAGAAGTGGAAACACCCTACTTATAAACATAGCTTGTTTCTTGGCAGGGTTATATTTATATTTGATCATTCAATGAATTAAAAAAGTGGGGGATCAGATTACCAGATACCACACAAGTTGAGAATACATGTGTGATGGTAAATTAGTGAAATTCAGAGGGTGTGATGAAGAAACGTTGGATTCCCCTTCATGAGAATGATTGTGACTGAAATCCCAATTTCTGACCCAGGTCTCGCTACATTTTTCATTTTAACGTATACAATTTTAATTATATTGATACTCGATCAATAATGGGACCAAATTGATTGAACCATATACTATATAAAATAAATATGCCCCCTATGGTTGACAGGGTGAATTCCATATAATAATAATACTTCCAAGGATTGAAACAACCTATGGTGGTGTTGCAATGTCTAATGTAACGACGTCCTGTCTTTCCTCAGGGATGCCGAAGGAGAAGAAGAAGGCGATCATGATCCCGAGAGGGAGAGGGCCCCACGTGCAGACAGAGAGGAATCCAGAGCAAATCCTAATGATAAGGATGACCGTGATTTCAGAGGTCCACCCAGAGATAGGGACAGAGACATGCGAGGGCCACCTAGAGAGGAAAGGGGCCCCAGAGACGATTTCCGTGGCCCCCTCCACGTGACAGGGACATGAGAGGAGGACCCTCCGAGGGAGATTGGCGTGATTTCAGAGATCGTGGCATGCGAGACGACAGAGGCCCACGGGATGACAGAGGTGCACGGGACGACAGAGGTCCACGAGACGACAGAGGACCGCGAGACGACAGAGGCCCACGAGATGACTGGCGCGGCGGAAGGGACGACAGGGAGCGTCGCCGTGAAGACAACAGCTGGAGGACAGGTCCTCCCCGTGATATTCCTGCACGAGACAGCTGGAGGGACCGCGGGGTTGACCGCCGTGACGACCGTGCGCCCCCTGCCAGAGACGATTGGCGCAGTGGAGAGAGGGGACCCCTGCCAGAGATGTAGCACCCGGGGTGGTGGTGCCTGGAGGACCCGGGACGAGGGTCCTCCCAGAATTTCAAGGGACGGGCCAAGGGACATACCAAGGGACATGCCTAGACGTGCACCTGAAGCAGAGAATAGTTGGCGCAAAGCGGATGACAGGGACATGCGACGGGATGATCGCAGAGATGACCGCAGGATGTTTGACAGAGACGACCGCCGAGGAGGTCCAGACGACCTCAGAGGACCACCACCACCAAGGGACGACAGACGAGGGCCACCACCAGAGAGGAGAGGCGGCGACAGTTGGCGAAAAGGTAGAGTGTTCTGTAATCTCAATAGTTTTGTGTTTCCTTCTTCAGGGACTGTGCTTACAGCTTGAGCATGTTGCTGATGGCTCTTACTTCTTTCCTTTCACTCTTGCACTTGTATTTCATTTCGCAGTTTCTTCTTGATTCAATGCGAGGTCACCGCATATGGTGGGCGGGAAAAATCTCAATGAATCAAATAAACCTGAGGAGGTATGTCTCAAGTGACACCCTTTGTTTAAAGACAAAAAGTATGTGATAATTATTTTGAATAATTTTAGATTGCCACCTTCAATCGTATGTAGATTAGGTGGTTTGGGGGCTCTGCTGGTAGATCCTGTGCTGGTAGGTCTTATATGCTTTCCTTTTACTCTTTGAACTCTCTTTATCTTGCTGCCTCCTCTTAATTCACCCTGAGATCACCACAATGGTGCCTGAGATCACCACAATGGTGGATGGGGTAATTTCAATTAAACAAATAAATGGTATAAAAAATGTTTTGGTACCACTGGTAGTGTTATGAATTTTTAATCACTACAGCAATGTACACTTTCTGAAACTGTTCATATAATCCAAATCGGCATACTAAAAATTATTAAGGGGGAAAAGACAGGACCATTGTGCAAATTGAGTTTAAAAGAGAATTAACGTTAACTTAAGACTACCCAAGGTCCGACTCAAGATTATGGCTTGAGTTCTAAAAAAAGTAGGGTGATTTAAAAGATTTGTACCTTTTTTTTTTTTTATTTGTTATTATTTTCTCTTCATTTTTTAAACACAGTGTTCATAAGAGGTCAAATTTTATTTTGGCACTAATATGTGTCATTAGTTGGTCTGAGTGGAGATGAGTGAAATTGAGAAGCTAAAATTTTTTTTGAGGGGGCGGAGACACCATTCACACAATGCACTACTTTCATCAATAAATAGATGAAAACAATGAGCCGGTAAACTGATTGAAAACAGTGTGGTTTATGCTGTTTCTTACTTGTAGATCTACTTGTAGTACTAGTGGTGGTAGCTGGTTTGTAAGTTTGCAAAGAAAACGCGCAAACAGTAAAAAAAAATCCATTAAAATCAACCGTTCACGCTAGAGCTCGTTCCGGTAGGAAACGGAAATAGAATAATAAGCTTAGAAGATGCTCCATATCGCAATCGCATGTACACGATCTTCCTCTATAGTAATGGCCTGGCAACGCTATGATCGCACGTGTGTGACAATTGTACTATGGCGTCAGTGCAGCGTGACAGCACCCGTGCGACAATGGTAGTCTATGACTATGAGTTAAGTGAGTTGACTTTACACGGACTCCAATGTAATTTTATAATAATTTATAGATATGTTATGAGGTTGTGAATGATAAAAAACATGACCAATTCTAAACTGTGACTATAAGCTAATGCATGCATGCTTGCTTGTTTCCTTTTCAGATGACGCACCTCCATCTAGGCCTGAGAAGAGGAATCAGCAGGTAACGATTTCAGCTCACTTCTCCTGGTTTTAGAATGTCTATGTCATAGTTATTTTTAAGGGCGTTGCAGTTTTAATTTTTGTCTAGGTATGATCCCGAAAGAAGAGCTGGTCTAATAAGTTTGAGAAATAGACTGTTGTAAATGAGTAACAGACGTGTAAAGAAAAGCAACAGTGTTTATCAATTTTTAAGAGATTTTCCAATGTGAGAAGGAAGATGGAGAAAGAAACAAAATATCAGTGTCAGCGTTTACAAGATGTCTTGTACAATAGTATGGTAGGACATCTGTTCAGAAGGTTTACAGTGTCCACGAGTGTAAGAGTAGAATTTTTGAGTACATTTATTGAACTTGGCTAGAATTATATTTTTAGTGAATCAGATCTTTGCAATTATTTGCTGAATCAGATCTTTGCATTTATTTACTGAATCAGATATTTGCAATTATTTGCAGGTACTGATTTTTGTTGAATCAGATCTGTGAATTTATTGGTGTGGCACCTGTCTTCTAATCTATTCTATTCATTCCTACGTTTTCACTTGTGTGGTAGATAAATGCTTCTGGTTGGTTTTATTTATTTCACTTCACTCTTTCTTAGGTCTTTCCATTTCATCTTCTTTCGAACTTTCGTCTCCATCATGTTATCACATATGGTGGCGGGATAAATTGCAATGAAACAAACCATGTTTCTGTCTTTCACTTTTTGTTTTCATATGTATTGTATACAAATAGTAAGTTCAGGACACTGAACTCACCAGCTTTTCATCAGTCATGTTTACTTATCGTCACTATTTGTTTGTTTTTGTCTATCACAGGTGGCCCAGAGGAGGATGACGGATGGACGACAGTGAGACGACAGTGAAGCGCTGAGATGGGAGGCCCTGAGAGAATATTTGAAAATCGTTTCACACGATTATTTTATCTGACAGAAGGATTTCACATATTATTTTTTTTTCATGTTCATATTTCTGTAGCGGTTGAGAGGCTTTTTTTCTTTCTTTTGGTCTCATCTTGAGCATTCGTGTGCACAAGCTTTTAATGGTATAATGATCTTTCACTTTTGTTTTACGAGGGTGTAGGAATATATTTGGGGCGTTCTGTGCCAACTTTGTTGAGTATTTGATTTTTCTTTCTATTTGTTTGCACTGTACTTGTCTACCGTTTGTGTTGTTTTTTTGTTGTCATTTTTTTCTTGACTGGTTTCTTTTCATTTAAAAGAAGAAAAAAAAAATCAAAATTGATTAATAAAATATATTAAAAAGGGTGAAAGATTTGTTAGTGATATTAGATCTGTTACTGCAAAATTTTATGTCCTTTTTTCCTTTAGTCCAGGCAATAAACCTTGTGTTTTAAAAGAAAATCATGTCTGATCTTTGAATTTTTCCTTTCTTGGTGTAGTGAATCATTTGTACAAGCATATTGGTGTTTACTATTACTTAAGTATAATGTATTGTTTACTCATTAGCTGATGACATTGACAATCATTTTCAGCATTGAGTTTTCTCCTTGATATATTAGGCCTACCTGACCTATTAATGATAACAATAATAATAATATTAATAATAATAATAATAATGAAGATTATTTCTATGGCGCCCAATCCTGTGCGAAGACAGCTCAAGACGCAAACATCACCCCTAACTACAATTAATACGTACAAACATATCAAAACAAAACATTTACGTTCAAATGATAGATATCATTAAGAATAGGCAAATCCATTACATTATTAGTCACTATCTGCTGTGCTGTAAATAACACAAATGAGCCACAATGGACTGGAGTGAAGTCAAAATTGATAAACGGCAATAAGTGACAACTCCTTCAATAAAGACAGAACAAACATGTGTCGTTTTGGGTATAACCGTTCGGCAGACAACAAATGAGGAATATTCCTTGTCTGTTGAAGGGCTATACCCGAAATGTCACATGTTTGTTGTCTTTATTTAAGGAGTTGTCACTTATTGCCGTCACATGTTTGTTGTCTTTATTGAAGTTGTCACTTATTGCCGTCACATGTTTGTTGTCTTTATTGAAGTTGTCACTTATTGCCGTCATATGTTTGTTGTCTTTATTGAAGGAGTTGTCATTTATTGCCGTCACATGTTTGTTTTCTTTATTGAAGTTGTCACTTATTGCCGTCACATGTTTGTTGTCTTTATTGGCTTTTATGTCATATATTGTTGTTTATCACTTTTGATACACAGAGATATTTGGCCTTCGCGGCACACGGTTTACAGGAGGAAGACAGCGGCCGACCTTTGTGCTACACGGTTTGTTAAGTTAGCCGGTCGCCGTGCCACAGGTGTTAAGTCATCACTCCCTGTGTTTATCTTACAATAGCTTTGACATCAGCTGTGCAAAATATTATCATTATATTATGAAGCATAAAAGAGCCACAGGAAGAATAAAGAGATTAGAGACAAGAACCGAGAAGAGAAGATTTATTACTATTATAGTATTATTATTCTAATTGTATATGTACCAGAACCAGGGAAAAGTTTGACAATTGACAATACAATGTAGGCCTGCTGGTAGACAAATAGTAAATAGGTAGGCATGACATTCAGTGACAACACACTACACATTGCAAATCCATCTGGGTTTCATTTGCCTACAATAAGGTGGAGTGAGAGTGAGAGAGGAGTTGTGAATTGCGCACACTGCCAAGGCTGGTGGTAGTAAAGCTATTTTACCCGACGCTGGAAGAAGTGGTGACATAGTGTATGCTTGGATGTCCCCCTAGTTGCAGAGACTATGAAGACATCTGTATGTCCCCATATTTCTCTGGCCAATTGCGTCTTCTCGGGTGTATTTCAGGGCAAGATGATCATATTAAATAAAATAAATATGATAACAGCACCAACAATAACTAACAAGTCAATAAAGACTAATAAAATAAATAAAAAAACAACTTTTGAAGGGTGTGCATTACAAATCACACACATTGTACAGTAGTCGTTGGATAAAAGAACACTCTACATTAAAAAAAACACCTACATCTGCTGACTGATCGTTTACTATATAAAATAAAATGGTTCTCATAAACACACAGTATGCATAAAAGCACGTTTTTTCCTGTGCCCAAAGGGCGTGCATTTATCCAGCGACTACTGTAATAATTGTAATTGTAAATAATTTAGAAGAAAAGGCACAACTTTCAAGATTTCAAGTTCAAGATACTTTTACTGCAATTGAATTCAGTTTATTTTTGGGTCATATTGATAGTCATGTCTTACATCATACTCAGAGTGGTAATATGTGTGTCACCCTGATTGTGTGTGTATCACAGTGTATCTGTAACAATATGTGCGTATGTCATGGTGCATGTGTGTGTAACCCAACAGTGTATGTGTCAAAGTCTCAAAGTGTATCATTGTGTGTGTCACAGTGTGTTTCTGTGTCAATGTGTGTGTGTGTGTGTGTCAATGGAAGACAAACGGTATTAAGTAACAAAGTCAATTGTTTGAAAACATTTTTAAAGCTTATGACAGAGAATTCATCTTAGGTCTGACCAATGCTCCCTCCAATTTTTTTCTAGTCTGGGTGCTGCACTTTTGGTGCTGTGGAAAGTTTGAAGAAAAAATCCTCCCAATTGTGTGAAAATAAATAGATTAAAAAATTGTGTGTGTGTGTGGTGTTGTTTTTCAATGGTGTGCACAGACATTTCTCAACTGTACTTTTTTCACCCTAGTGTGCATGCGCACACCTTAGAGTTACGAGTTAACATTGAGTCTGACTCAATTCTCAGTCTCATTATCAATGCTATATACTATATTTAGCATACTAAGTTATACAAACGTTACATTCCAATTCATAGTTTTCAAGTTCAGGGGCATCACACATTACGTTCTGTGGAAGTTTTCATTTCCATAGGTAAAATTAGAAAATATGAATACAGAAATATAGTACATGAAGTATTTCAAGCCACAATAATACATGCAATAATGTAGAGATAAAAGTTGTGTAGTAGCAGTAGTCCTGGATTTCAATTTATTGCGAAATGTATTATAAAACAAGGTTGGCACACAAGCCAATAGTGTTGTGCGTTCGTAACAAGAACAAAACTGGTTCAAGCTAAAACTAACCCTGTTTTTTTTGTCATGATGTTGCTGTACTCTTGGTAGTCTTAAACTTAAAAGTATAATTTCTTCACTTGACTCAAATGTGAATGAGTATTGAGTTAAAGGTAGAGAGCGATCATGTCAAAGTGTTAGTAGTGTAGGAAGCACTTAATAGTAACATTAGGCAGCTGTACTGTATGTATGATCCTCGAAAAGTTGACATGAAATCCTTAACGGATGGCCTGCTGAGAGATATATGATGTAGAGTCAGCGATCCTGCATTTGTGCGGGGATACATACTATGATACATGTATGTATCCATCTTTTATGAGACAACTAATGCGTAGAAAAGAAATGAACCCACTAATAAAAGAAGCAAAGAGTACATGTATTTGAAAAGTTGTGTTTATCTTACTTTTACCAAAATAACTGCTCCTTTTATTTTAGTTGCACTGTAGCGAAACCTTTTTTTTCTTGCTTTGTTTGTTTGTTTGCTCACCTAGTCAGCCAGGTATTAGATCAAGGCTCCTCCTCCCTTCCTCCCCAGTCACTAAAATCTAAGCTGTCAATCAACTAAGTTTTGCTTTTGTTGTAGTTGTTGGGACAAGCGTCAGACAGCGTAGCCCGGAGAAAGATCGTTTCAGTTTCAGGTATCTAAACCCATACACCGAAAGTGAAGGTAGAATGGAAACTAATTCAATTGATAAAGAAAGTAAGAAAGAAAGTTGTTGGGGGTAGTTTCCACATTCTTATTCCTCTTCCTCCTCCTAATACTACTATGTCTACAATATTACTACTACTACTACTACTACTGCTACTGCTATTGCTACTGCTACTACTTCTACTACTAACTACTATGACTACTACTACTACTACTATTACTACTATGACTACTACTACTACTAACTACTACTAATACTACTACTACTACTACTACTACTAACTACTACTAACTACTATGACTATTGCATTTACAAGTTGCATGCTTGTAAACCTGCACACATCACCTGTTGCCAAATTTTACATCTTAATCTTAAATCACCTTTGAAATAAGCTCGTCTTCAATGCGTAGGTCCACGTATTCCATCTACAATTATGTATACAAAATAGTTAAAAATGTACTTGATGTACCAACTTGTTGCATTTTTTTTATATCTGATAATAAAATGCCTTGTGGTTTGCTGTTCTCCAAAGCAACAGAAAACAGTATTTAAAATCAAAACAGCAGTAAAGTTCAATGTAAAAGGATATGGTCACACTCTGAGTAGAAGTAGTAGAACATGTACTAGTACTAAGTGACGAATAATGGCATGAAAATAGATATGCTAAAAAAAAGTCCCAAATAGACAAAGACGAGACAAATAATACAAAGAAAAATATGGATGACACCAGATAGAATTAGATAGAATGGAACCTGTGTCAAAGAAAGACTTGAAAACACAAACTTGATTAAGGCATCGAATTTATCTTAATGTTATCAATCATAGACATACAAAAACTTGCATTTCAAAGTGGATTTTGTACCAACTGTAAGTAAAGTGTAATGCAGTGATCTCTGGGTGAGTTAAGAGCAAACAGCAAGATGAAGAAAGGTACAGGAAAGAGTGAGAGGAAAGAAGTAGGACTTGATAAACAGCAGAGCTCATCAACGGCCCATGGTATTAAGTCGAACATTTCTATCTCTACAAACAATGCATCACAATCACATCCAGCAATTGTACAACAAAAAGCGGATTGAGCAGGTGCGGCCTTCACACCCCAGGGGCATGTTGAACTGTTCTACTAGTTTAGTTCCAGTTCCAGTCATGGGTCAAAGGTCAAGAAAGGCAATGGGCCTGAAAATTTGTAAGTGCGAATTTCTGGGTCATAAAAAAATATCTGCAGGCATGAAGCGAACTTACAGTTAGCAAATATGGAAAATTGCACTTGCAACAGGTAGGTAAAGACAATGAAATGTTGTGACATGCTTTTTTGACATTCACCGTACTTGTAAAAGTTTATAAAGAAACTTATTTTAAAATTAGAGCTGTAAAGTAATAAATCTCTCCTTTAGAATTTTATAACAATATAATACATATACCTAGTCCTAGATATAAATATATGATCTTCAGTCTTCAGAAATCCAAATGTTTGTACATTGTTATAGGGAACAACAAATTGTAAACATATATGATATTAATATATAAACATTTAATTCTGTTCAAGTTGAAGTTTGTAAGTTTCAAAGTAAATTTTCAAAATAGTGTTCCACTGCTACTTTTGAAATATTAAAATTATGCATCTACTAAGGACTGCAAATATATACAACTATAAGCCTGTTTGTCCTTAGTCAGGAAAAAATCCATTTAATCGACATGTACATAATGATTTCTAGTTTTATTGTAATGTGATACTTTACCTTACATCACAGAAAAGTTGGCTTCTTAATGTCTTTCAATAGAATGCATGTTTCTATTATAAACAGTATCAAAGTAGACCTGCTAGTGCTAGATCAAGCTGCCTCGTAATGAAAATGGACTTCGAATGTCAAGTGACATATATATATATATATGCAAATAGTTCTAGTCAATGACTGCAAGCATACATGCAACATGCATGTCTAAAAAATAATAATACATATAATAAGGCTATGTGGTATCACAGCACAGCTAGCTGTTACACCAGCAAGGCTAAGGGTGTCTCAATCCTATGATATATCTATATATAAAACTGTACATCTCTAACTTTGACCGCTTATAACTCAGAAACAACTGCACCCATAACCTCCATATTTTGCATGTAGATTTCTGTACTTTCTTAGTGGAAAAAATTCTTGGATCAAATCAGTATTTTAATTGATTGGAAAAAAGATTGTTTTGCCTACCATCCTTTTTATTGTTAATAGATCTAATTTCTCCATTTCTGGTCATTACAATAACATAAGTATCGAATACTAATGTGATCTAATAATTGTACTTGATGTTGCCTGTAACCAATACAGTGGTTTTTGAGTTAACTGCAGTCACAGTTCAATTGACCAAGCTTTATCATAAAGAGAAATCATAATGCAACATTCTTTACGGGCATGCTTGTTTATGATATATACTCAAATTAAATTACTTGTACAATGTCCTTTAATTATATGTATTATAACGGAAAATTATACAGGAAAATTATGGTTTACATCGGAATTTACTGTAAAAGTTAAAATGTAATAAATCAACATTATTTAATAACCCATACACCAGAAGGTGGAATGGGAACTGATGAAGAAAGAAAGAAACATTATTTAATATTAATATCCTTCTCCAACTTGTGTTATGTTACAATATATATTACATCGAAGTGTGGATTCAAGTTTTAGCGTAAACTTTGATTTATAATCTATGATAAGCCCTGCCCTAGAAATCAATGGGCCCATTTCCTGTTTGTTATCTTGGAAAGAGAGTTTGAGCAAGACTTAACTTTTGACTAGAAATTTGAAGTGTACAAGTAATGGTAATTTCACCTCATGAGAAATAATTCAACTAATAACATATTTGAAAGTACAATATTGAAAGTAAAATATTCTGTTCTTTATCCTTAGTCTTAAATTGCATACACCCCCCCCCCCCCTCCAATAGATTATTTTACTCCACACTGCGTGCCTTTGTGGCAAGGTGATGTCGAGGTGTAACGCGGATTGTTCGATTGACATCTACCATGTCCACCATATGCAGTAATCTCGGGGTGAATTAAGAAGAAACACCACGACGGAAGATACTAAAAAAAAATAGAGAGAAAGGAAATAAGTAGGACTACCAGTAACAACTGCCAACCACCCAGTGCCAATGCGGTCAAGGTCACTGGTTTCACTTTTGCCAGAGTGGTACCCACGATTTTGTTGGTTGATTTTGTTGTTGTATTTATCTCGTCTTGGGGCTCTAACATCTATATTCATTTCATCGATATTTACCCATTGCGGTGACCTCAGAGTGGATCAAGAGGAAATAGCAATATGAAAGAAAGATAAGCGAAAGAAGGAAAGGAAAGAAGGTAGGACCTACCAACCGCCCGCTAACAATAGCATCTATGATTGTCATGTCTACTATACAGTTCACAGGTAAGACTCAATACAAACACATGGAAAACCTGAATCATGGCAACAGCAAAACACACAACAGTGTCCGTAAATGCTACGGCAAAAAAAAAAAAAGGGGTGGGGGGGGGGGGGGGGGGGGGGCTGATGGGGTAGTAAGAGGGGAGCATTTAATGAAACCATTACAAAAATATGATGGACACATTTGTCACAAAATTAAAAAACAATCAATTTTACAGAGAGGCAGTTTAACATTAACATTGAGATCAACACACAGAGTGTATCTGCACGTAGGGGGAGTTGAAAGTAGACCCAAGTAAACATTCCATTGTCTAAAACCTAGTCAAAGCCGGTAGCTCAGTCGGTAGAGTGTCTGACTATCGCCCAGGAGGCCCTAGTTCGATTCCCAGTCCGGGCACATTTTTCTGACCCTACTGTTGACCCAGCAGCAAAATGGGTTGTTAGGTCTGCAGACTGAAAGTAAAGGCAGTGCGAAAGCAATGGCACACTACCACCACACTATGCCGTATGCCAAGAAAAATAAGGACTCTACTTCTGATTACCCTACGCTCAACTCTGATTATGGAACTTACTTTACCTTAGTGATCGTAAAAAAAGTTCAACTCTCTGGTTTGCAGTCAGGAGACAGAATACGAGGTAACGACTTTATCTGCTTAAATCACAAATCATCGATGTCACTTACATATGATAGCGGGTAAAAAAAAATCTCTTGATGCATAGATATAGAATTAGAAATTTGCAGGTAGACAATTTGGGACAAAAGTTTGCTGACAATTTAAATCGTTGGCTCAATATCCTTTTCTTCTAACTACATATTATTAGACGATTTCGAATTAATCTGTCGAGCTTCGTCTTCAAGGCATTGCTAAGAGCTGTTCAAGTTTCTTTACACCCTGAATTTTCATTGCACAGGGATTATGATAGATAATCATTGTTGTCAGATTCAGTTCGACAATTGTCATGTCTCACAGAAAAATTAATTGTAACCAAATTTGGTCTACGTTTGTCACAAATTTTACTTGCATTTTTGTTCCAACTCCAGCAGATTCTCTTTTCAATAGAGAGCTTCAGAAAGAATTTCTTTCCCAAAACATTTTTTGGGTAGTTAGAACAATACGATTCTGAGCCGATGAAATGTTTACGAAATGGCACAGGTAATCTTGACGACCAGATACAGGTTCCGTTTCCGTCATGTCATGAGCCCAGCGTCATCTTGTCCCGTCTCTAGATTTGCTCTTCTTATAGATATGCCTATTTACGACGAGGAGGGCTTATGCACCTCCACTTAAATGACGACATACCTATAAGAATATACAGTCTTTCAAAATAACTTGACACCCGTAAATAGTGTGTAGTTTGCAAATGTCCTTGCAGATTTGTTTTGAAATTTTAAAATTATGATTATTTATAATAAAGTGGCGATCCCCTTTGAAGACAACTCACACACTTATATACTTTCCCTACTGAATGATCTAAACTCTTCGTAAGTTTCAGATCCATGCAAATTATCAGCGCTTAGATACCAATAAAAAACAAATATGTCAAGTTACTTTTGAATGATTGTACAGTATATAACTATCTGGGTAGAATTTGCAGTGATCGAAATGCATTTTTGTTCCATGTCCATCCATGTCCAACACAATTTTACAAAGAAAGTCAAGACATTCCCCGAGCTCCTTTCTCAAAACTGGAAAAATGGAGACAGGACAAAATAGCGCTGAACTCAATATAACATGCTGTGTTCAGTCTTGTGTCATAAATTCCGTAAGAAGGCGTCATCAACAATTACAATGACATAGTTGTAATATATATATATATATATATATATATATATATATATATATATATATGTATATATATATATATATATATATATATATATATATATATATATATATATATATATATATATATATATATATATATATATATAATATTGTATTATTCATTTCTATACACATATACATAGACACATGGATTGCAGGCATGAAGAGCACCATCACCAGTAGTTGCACTCAAATCAATAAAACGTGTAAATGATAAGATTTCTTTTCTATTATTACCTCATTGATGAAAGACGTGTTGTTTATTTTAGAATGCAAGTGACAACATAGAGAGGAAGAAAGGGAGGGGGTGGGGTGGGGGGAGGTAGAACATGAACACGGATGCAAAGAACAAGTCAGAAAGGTTTGATGAGGGAATCTCAGAATACATCAATATCTTACGGAATTCAAAAGAAAGATGTCACTAGCATGTAAGAATAAAATGGAGCCAAATTTCCTCACGAAAAAAAAAAAAAATTCTTTACACTCAAGGGTTAAAGCTGGGAATTTCCCTTCACATCTCTCTCATTTAAAAAAAATATATTTAAAAAAACGACACAAAAATGTGGTTTAGAGAAAAGAGCAAGACAAAGCAATTTCAAAAGAAGAGAGTCGTCTTTCTTCAAAGAAGCCAAGATCTACAGATTTCAATGTTGAAGTTTATAAAACTAAAACCAATACATGAAGCCTAGGGAAGAAATTCTTCTCTAGATGAACAATTTTACTCGTATTTTAGTATTGTGAGCACACCTAGAATGAGAACAATATACATAAATGAATTGACCCACTAAAACTGTTGTACAATGTTTCAACAATGAACGCAATTGGAAGTGACTTCACACAGATGATTCCATTGACATGCTTTACAGCAGACATATGTCAACTTTCCTATTTCACAATGAAAATAACGAAAGGCTATTGGACGTGTCAATGAGACAGTGTAGCTGTGAGTCGACAGGATTTCTAATATTTCAAAATAGGTCTTGTTACTGGCTTATATTATTTGTGCATATTTGTATTGTATCATAAACAGTTACCATACAACTGCATACATATATTATTATTAGTATTACAATGAAGGCAGATATCTATTTTTTTGAAAAGTCATTTTTCTCACTGAGAATTAACATGAAATCTGAGAATTGTGAATTGGAGCATTTCTTCAGTTTTTAATTACCCTTATCTTCTAAGGCTGGTTTATTTTGTTTATTTGCCTTATTTCATTATTAGTATTTTTCAAACATGGTCATAGATCAAACAAATATATTATTATGTATTCCTATTATTTGACATGAAAAAAGATGACAGGGCTAAATTAACAACAATTTTCTCAGTTAGAACTTTGCTAAGCAGCGTAGCTACAGAGTAAGGTGTGTAGGACATTTAGATTTATCTGTTTCCTAAACATAAAATGCTTTGCCAATTTCATCAATTACCATTGTTTTTATCATTGTTCTTACCTTGTCATGGTCATTGTGATTATCAATCGCTATTATGCATTCCACTCTGAACAAGAGCAAACTTTATCACAACAAAAGATTGTACATACGTAAGTTATTATGAAATTCTCAAGGTGTCACAGTCACAGCACAATTCAACTTTCATTTTCTCATTACTTGGCACACAGGCTTTCACATTAGGACTAGAATAAAGGGATCACAAATCAACAATGAAAATCTATTAGCAAACTAAGTAATAACATAAAAAAATCTGCAAAGCATGTTGGAACATAGTGGCATAGTTATTTCATTTTTGTTTCTGGAAGACTTTCATTATCGAATTTCTTGTTTAATGTTTTCAGTGTAATGATAATTGTTGGCAGTGTTTCCTTCTTATAATCTGTAATGCCTTGAGTTTTTCTTCCCGGCTGAATTGGTTTAAACCCATGACTGGCTCAAGGTTTTTCCACAACAAGGTACTTCACTCTTTATTTTCCTCACTTGACTCTGGTGGAATTGAGTACAGTGCAGCATGCGAATGTTGAACACGAAAAAGTCAAATTCACGGCTATCTAATACTCTTCTTCTCTAGGTCTGTTTTTAATCCCTCTATTTCTTTGTACTAGCAACACGTCTTTCTCAAACCCCAACATGGAAACCTCGAACTACCCAACTCACATAAAATGTGAACAAAATATTAAGAAATTTCTAAATTGTAGAATTGTACGCAGGTAAAAGTTTGGGAGGTATGAGAATGGCCACTTAGCCCTCTTGATTATACATGTACAGTACAAGGCAATATTCTTTAGTGGTAATGTGGATATGGAAAAGGTATGTCTGGCCAGAGGAGGGGGAGGGTGTGCTCATAATGCAATGTTCTTTTCCCCACCTTTGTCTCCCTCTCCAAAAAACAGTTTGTTTTCAGTACAGTTACATGCCATTTAAACACTGTCTTGAAATGGTGCTGATGATATATGTGCGTCCATTAATCTCTCCATTGTTCATAGACCTAGCCTGTCTCCATAGTGCATGGCACCGCTTTAGTTTGGTTTGAACGCATCGCTCACTTTTGACTTGGACCGTGTGAGTGAGCAGACAAGCGCTTTAGTAAATAAACTTGAGATCTAGATCTATGCCTGACATGACTAACACGGGGACCTGATGTGGGGATGGGATGGGTGACACGTATCAATATCACGAAAGTCCCTAGTTTTATGAAAAACGGCAGACACAGACATCTTGAATTCACGGCTATCTCAAACTCATTGACATGACCTGGAGAAGTTTGAGATAACCATGCTGCACTGTATAACTCTGAAAAAGTACTGACACTAATATATACATATAAAAAAAATATGAAGGAATATAAAGAAAGCACATGATACTGATATGGTTGATTAAATAAGGCAGTTAAACTCTCTAGCAAGAGATCAAATGTCAATACCTCAAAAAAATTATTGGATCAAATATCAATACCTCAACAAAGTTATTGGGTCAAACATCAATAACCTCTACAAAGTTATTGGATCAAATGTCAAATTTATCACACAATTTTAAGGCAAAAAGGTATCAATGAAGCCATCATTCACAAATATAAAGAATAACATGGACAAGAAAATCTCTCCTGAATGTTAAAAACATATTGCAAGTGAAGAATTAAACATACCAAAGGAGAAACCATGAATATATATATTAGTATATTTACATATACATGCATGAAATGTAATTATGCAAACCATTTACTAATAGAAGTACTAGGGAAGATATCTGTGTCGATGGCAATAAGGAATTTGACTGGCTAAAACAACCTTGAAAAGATACAAACACACGCTTAATCTGGTAATAGTATTTTGCACACGCTAACATTTTTTCCAACAACATTTGTCACCTAGCATTCAGTGTTTTATCCTCTTGATACACTCCACCTAGCATTCAGCGTTTTATCCTCTTGATAAACCTATTTCTAGCATTCAGTATTTTTTCCTCATTGATAAACTCTTCCTAGCATTTAGTGTTTTTTTATCCCTTGATAAACTCTTCCTAGCATTCAGTGTTTTATCCTATTGATAAACTCTTCCTAACATTCAGTGTTTTATTCTTTTCATAAACTTTTATCTTCCCACCTAGCATTCAGTGTTTTTTCCTCTTGATCCTCTTGATAAAATCTTCCTAGCATTCAGTGTTTTATCCTCTTGATTCTTTTCAAAACTCTTCCTAGCATTCAGTGTTTTATCCTCTTGATAAAATCTTCCTGGCATTCAGTGTTTTATCCTCTTGATAAAATCTTCCTAGCATTCAGTGTTTTATCCTCTTGATAAACTCTTCCTAGCATTCGGTGTTTTATCCTCTTGATAAACTCCTCCTAGCATTCAGTGTTTTATTCTATTGATAATCTCCTTGATCACAGAAATTTTTCATTGGAAACATTTCAGACTATCCAACATCAGCAGTTCATTTAAAAAAGGAAAAAAAAAGAAAACACATTTAAAATATTGCGTACAACTATAACACACTCAGGCTCATATACAGTCATGAAATACAGCAATTTCTCTCTCATGGAGACATCCTCATCATTATTATCATTATTATCATATTACTGGCGCTGCTCAAACATAGTTAACCGTCACAAACAACATGGAAAGCACACCCAGGACAATGAAGGCAATCTGTTTTAGAGACTCCCTGGAAAACAAAAAAAGATAAAAAAGTCAAAAGTTATTGTTAAACTTGTTTTTGTTTTGTTTTTGTTTGTTTCATTGAAATCTATCTTGTTTACCACAGATAATAGCACTGATAGCAGTATTCTCTGAGTAAATTAAGAGGAAACAGCAAGATGAGTGAAACATAAGAGTAAAGGCAAAAAGGAAAGAAGTAGGGCCTACCATAAACAGGTATCAGCCTACTTATAATTATAATTATTGGTCTTTCATTTCAAACGTATTTTCATCGTTGTTATAGATTAAGTGATTACAAAAATACATGTTCAGTTCAAAATGTTGTTTTTCGTTGCGCAATATATTTCATTAATCCCTCAACTGATACTTAGGTATAAACGTATAATCATATTTATACATACATCAGTAATTTTCTGATGAAAAACACGTATACATGCCAGATTTTCAAATTTTGTGTTTTTGCATTTATTGATAGACAGCCGCATATGATCAAAATGTTTGTTCACAAAAAATATACATAATCATTTTCAAAGGCATTGTTGTAAAGTCTGTTTATTGTAATTAAAGTCCCTGTAAGGCCGTTACGGCCCATAGAGCTTGAGCTTATTCCGGTTCAATAGTGTGAAGCGACAGGTGACATTCATCACCTTTTGGCCAGAATGCTAGTTTGAAGCAGGTTTTTACTCCCAAACAACCTAGTGCTTGTACCCATTTCGCACCTGGGTAGAGTGGGGAAAATACCCCGTAGGAACGAAGATGAGACAAATACAAAAATACAAAGGAAGAGACAGAAAAAAACCGCTCGGACATCAGGCAGAGTTGAACTCGCGACCTCCGTGTTGACACCCATTGCCTCGCCACGAAAAGGAGCGTAGTTAGCATGGTTTGTAGTGCACTCTCTTTTCATGATGATGCGATGGGTGCTGACATGGAGGTCACGGGGTTCGATTCTATTTGGTGCTGTAGATCTTTTTGTGTGTCTATTCCTTTGTATTTGTCTTGTCTTTGTTTCCTATGCGACTTCATTATCCATTTTATGTCCTCATAGTAGCGTGAGATAATCCAAGCCCACACAAAGACCAGGATCAATAGAATTCTATTTCGAAAAGAAATTAAGTGAAAGCTACGTGAAAACTTACCCTTTTTGTTTCTCCTGCAATAATTCTGGCACAACAGAAACTAGGCGATATACAGAAAACCTCCTGCCGTGAATGGAAGAATCCAAAGTGTTGTTCCATCTAAGCCAGAGATGTAGAACAAATTTTTGTTTTTAAAAAGACAGCAAACTAAGATGAAACAAAATCTGAGAGAATGAATATCAAAATGCAAAATTAACTTAGAGAGATAGCCTTTCAGACAAACATTTTTATTACTTTTATCTACAACAAAAAGAGCAAAAAACAGCAGGTAAAAAAACCCCTAGGAAAGTGCAACCTCAGAATCAAACTATTTTAATATTCATACCAGAGATGCTTTCCATAGGCAAACGACTCGCCTGAGCTTGGCAAGCACACTGTTCCATAGGAGCCGCTTGCCATGCGCTAGCCAAATGGCTTGTTAGCCAAATAGCATGCTAGACAAATGGCTTGCTAGCCAAATGGCATGCTAGCCAAATGGCATGCTAGACAAATGGTTTGCTAGCCAAATGGCATGCTAGCCAAATGGCATGCTAGCCAAATGGCTTGCTAGCCAAATGGCATGCTAGCCAAATGGCATGCTAGCCAAATGGTTGCTAGCCAAATGGCATGCTAGCCAAATGGCATGCTAGCCAAATGGCATGCTAGCCAAATGGCATGGCATGCTAGCCAAATGGCATACTAGCCAAATGGCATGCTAGCCAAATGGCATGCTAGCCAAATGGCATGCTAGCCAAATGGCATGCTAGCCAAATGGCATGCTAGCCAAATGGCATGCTAGCCAAATGGCATGCTAGCCAAATATGCTAGCCAAATGGCATGCTAGCCAAATGGCATGCTAGACAAAGGGCATGCTAGCCAAATGGCATGCTAACCAAAGCAAGCACATTGCAAGGCTGTCTTACTTGTGTGAATGCAAAATGGCGACCACCTTACAGCTCATGACATTCAATGGATAATTGAAATAAATTTCAAATTGTCCATTTTCTGTTGTTATCTTTTCAGTCTCAAAGATACCGCATAAACTTAAATCTTCAAAAGGTCTATGGTACAACATTCAGATCTATAAAACACTGCGGCCATATATTATACTAGTTACAACTCATTACTATATATATTTGAATTACTGTACTCAACCTGGTAAGAACATGCCATCTACCAGCATGCTATCTCAGGAAATAGACTTTTTTCAACATAAATTGGCCCCATAATAGCACGTCCTGTCATGTTTGTTTGCTTGCTTCATTAAAATTTACCCCGTCCACCATTGCAGTGATCTCAGGGTGAATTAAGAGGAAACAGCAAGATGAAAGATGAGTGAATGAAGAAAAGGAAAGAAATAGGGCCTACTAGCAGCGCCTCCAACCGCCTGCACTGGCCAACTACACGATCTTCAACAGTCAAGGAACGTTCCTGTTTCAAAATACGAATTAAACAATGATTCTGCCTGAACACACATTTTAAATTTTCTTACTGTCAGTGAAATCATCATCCCAAAGTTTTTAAGGAGCTTAGCCGAAACAACGTTAAAAATCATTTCACTCAAAAACGTATACGACCCTCATAGTGAGACGTGTAAGGAAAATTCAGAGGCGGAACTCTCCGACGACAGGCAAAAGGGAAAGAGTGTAAAAATTTTGTCTGGAAAACAGTTTAAAGAAAAAATAAATTTGGTCATCACTTTTAAGACCATTTGCCCCAACTCCTTTCTTTTCCTTGTTGGCTACATGTCAATGGCAACAAATCATTATTTTCCACAGTAGTTAGTTCCCTACCCTTGGAATGAAAAGGATGACCAGTTATGATTGTGACAGCAGGAAAAAAAAACCATTAGTATTAATAGTAAAGGGTGAACGATTTAAGTGGCTAGAATTTTAGGTTTTGAACTTGCAATTTATGCATCCATCTAATCCTTGTGCCGTGAGGTGGTAGCGCATTTAACCACCAAAAAAAAAAAAAAGAAAGAAAAAAAAAAGAGTTCAATGAAAAATGAATGATCAAAGCAAAGGGTAAAG
Source organism: Doris montereyensis (assembly GCA_037039925.1). Classification (NCBI taxonomy): domain Eukaryota; kingdom Metazoa; phylum Mollusca; class Gastropoda; order Nudibranchia; family Dorididae; genus Doris; species Doris montereyensis. The sequence goes on along the minus strand of JAXRKP010000366.1, from coordinate 29,829 downwards.
AAAGTCTTTCTGTTTGTCTGTTTGTTTGCTTCACAGCAATTTAATATATCCACTATATGCGGTGATCTCATAGCAAATTACAAGGGAACAGCAAGATGAGGTAGGTTGTACCAATAGCATCACCATCCAACCACAGACAAGTGAAGGAAAGAAAGAAGAAGCAAAACAATATTGGTGCACTACAAACATCACGGCTAAGCTCTTTTGGTCAACAGATAGGTTTAAAAATAAACCTTACAAAATCTGAATTGATGACATTAAATATACAAAATCCCTCTCCTAACCTCATCAATAACAATAGCATACAAACAACCAAAGAATTTACATATTTAGGCAGCGTTGTCACAAGTAGGGGAGGAGCTGACATAGACATTAAAAGACGTCTAAACAAAGCAAGAAACTCCTTGAAACTACTTCAAAATGTATGGAAAACAAAAATATAATATTCAGACAAAACTAAAAATCTACCAAAACTGTCCTATCGACTTTACTATAAGGATCTGAATGCTGGAGGCTGACGTCAGAGACATGAACAAGTTATCCTCATTCCACACCAAATGCCTGCGAAAAGTCCAAAGTATATTTTGACCAAACAAAATTTCAAACGAGACTCTTCTCCAAAAATGCAAAATAGACCACATGCAAGACACCCTGCTTAAAAGAAGATTGAGGTGGATAGAGCATGTTTTAAGAAAAGAAGAAGGAGCATCACCAAGACGGCCCTACATTGGACCCATTAAGGGAAAAGGAGACGTGGCAGGCCAAAAACAACTTGGAAGAGAACAGCAGAGAATGAGATTAAAGACTGGGGCGAAACCTGGAATTCCATAAAGACGCTTGCCATGAAAAGAGAGAGATGGAGATCCTTCATTGCTGCCCTACATGCCAACTGGCAGAATGGGCAGTAAGTAAGTAAGCAGTAAGTACAAACCACGTGGCCTCTTAGATTAAAAAGAACCCATTGGTGGTTATGACTAGACCAAATATGTGTGCATGCGTGTGTGTGTACCTGATATACTAGACTCCACTGACAGGGCTGTTAGAGCTCCTATGACGCCCCCGAAAGCCGTGCATAACTGAAAGAGATATTGACAAGTTGACATTGTTTGTGAACAAAATTGATTTCTACAGAGAGCAAATAATCTTAAAACCAATACAGTCATGTATAAGGTTAAATCACTATCAAAACTTAAGGCCTTTTTCAACATTTAAAATTGCTTTCATCTTATACACTTAAGCTTCATAGTTGCAAATTTTTGACATTTGAAAATACATACAATGAAAAACTGTTATATATCTATGGAAATCAATATAATTTACTATAAGAAACAAAATAAAAAAAGAAAGAAAGAAACTGCAAGGGGGAAAAATACGTCACAACAAGTTTTATTATTTTCTTTGAAGTAAACCCATTCCACCATGACAGTGATCTCAGGGGGCTAATACAAGAATAAATTTTAAATGAAGTCACCCGCCTTAACGGACTACATTCTAATTTCTATTCAAAATGGGACATGATCGATTAAGTTTTGAATAAATGCTCAGCTAGGTGACAATTCAGACATACAGGAGCCTCCCATAACAGAATATTTGTTGGTGAAAGACACGTGAGAAAGCCAAGCTCACTCAAGTGACCTATAACAATGGGGAAATGGGGAAATGCACGAACAGGCAACACATTGGGATTAAGCAGGAATTTGGATAAACCAAAATATGCCTTATTTCGATATAGTTACAGGCATGGGGTGTTTAATAAGTAAATGACCCTGAGTTGTTGATAAGTCAAGATCTTTTCGCTTGTGTGAAGATATTTTGTTAACTGATGAAATTATGGTTTGCGTCTTCCCTACTTATCCTAAGCGATTAGACGGATACAACGAAATGCATGACCAGTTTTAGAACTGTCTGGTCTAGACAGCTGGAATCGCCGCTTCATTGATATCACTTCTTTTGACTGAAAATTCTTTTGATTAAGCAGGTTGAGATTTGGATTAATAACCGGTTCAAATACATGTATATAACAAAAAATATTGTTTTTGCAAAATTTGAAACAACTGGGAATTTGGTAAAACCGAATTTGGAATAAACGGATTCGACTATACCTTGTTTTTTTTTGGTGGTCTTCTGTTAGGAAATGTATATAAATACGGTATCCTAAATTTTATATGAGAATATTTGAAAGGGGTTGAAACAAATCTATAATTTTTGTTCTCAAATAATAGATTGTAGTTGTAGATGCCTTAAATCAAAATATGAAACTCAATGATGCCGTGAAAACAGGATGAGTGTAATAATAAAAATAAGATGAAATGTGAATCGACTAAAGTAGTCAACGGGAATGCACAGCAAGCAGTAAACATGCTCTACGCTTTGCTTTGTGTTGTGTGTTAACGCTGCTTGGTATCTCGTTTCATATTGAAATAAAATTCCCCTCTTTTTGTTGCACTTTTCATTCGATTGTTTCTTTCCATTGAAGAGGTGTTGATGTAAAGAATGTCCACATTTTTTGCTGGCTGTTTTCATGACATTGCATGCGCTCTTAGAATATAGATAAGAAACTTCTCTCTGATTTTTACACACAGTTAAGGTGTGAATAGGACTCCAGCTATAGTCACAAAAAGAACTTGTTAGAGTGTTGATATTAGTGTCGTGGTTTTACCTGTGCTTTGGCCGCTTTCCATCTGTCAAAGCCAGATCTTAAAAGAATGGCAAAGTCTCCGACTTCGTGTGGGATTTCATGTAACAAAATGGCAATGGTTGTCATTACGCCCACCTACAAATGCATGAAAACAAATATGAAACTGTGAGTGAACAAGGAAACACAAACAAAGAGAGAAAAAGGAATAGGGATGGAGGGAGGGAGGGAGGGAGGGAGGGAGGGAGGGAGGGAGGGAGGGAGGGAGGGAGGGAGGAGGGAGGGAGGGAGGGAGGGAGGGAGGGAGGGAGGGAGGGAGGGAGGGAGGGAGGGAGGGAGAGGGAGGGAGGGAGGGAGGGGGAGAGGAGGGAGAGGAGGGAGGGAGGGAGGGAGAGGAGGGAGGGAGGGAGGGAGAGGAGGGAGGGAGGGAGAGAGGGAGAGAGGGAGAGGGAGGGAGGGAGGGAGGGAGGGAGGGAGGGAGGGAGGAGGGGAGGGAGGGAGAGAGGGAGGGAGGGAGGGAGGGAGGGAGGGAGGGAGGGAGGGAGGGGGAGGGAGGGAGGGGAGGGGAGGGAGGGAGGGAGGGAGGGAGGGAGGGAGGGAGGGAGGGAGGAGAGGAGGGAGGGAGGGAGGGAGGGAGAGAGGGAGAGGAGAGAGAGAGAGAGAGAGAGAGAGAGAGGAGAGAGAGAGAGGGAGGGAGGGAGGGGGAGGGAGGGAGGAGGGAGGGAGGGAGGAGAGGAGAGAGAGAGAGAGAGAGAGAGAGAGAGAGAGAGAGAGAGAGAGAGAGAGAGAGAGAGAGAGAGAGAGAGAGAGAGAGAGAGAGAGAGAGAGAGAGAGAGAGAAGAGAGAGAGAGAGAGAGAGAGAGAGAGAGAGAGAGAGAGAGAGAGAGAGAGAGAGAGAAGAGAGAGAGAGAGAGAGAGAGAGAGAGGAGAGAGGAGAGGAGAGAGAAGAGAGGAGAGAGAGAGAGAGAGAGAGAGAGAGAGAGAGAGAGAGAGAGAGAGAGAGAGAGAGAGAGAGAGAGAGAGAGAGAGAGAGAGAGAGAGAGAGAGAGAGAGAGAGAGAGAGAGAGAGAGAGAGAGAGAGAGAGAGAGAGAGAGAGAGAGAGAGAGAGAGAGAGAGAGAGAGAGAGAGAGAGAGAGAGAGAGAGAGAGAGAGAGAGAGAGAGAGAGAGAGAGAGAGAGAGAGAGAGAGAGAGAGAGAGAGAGAGAGAGAGAGAGAGAGAGAGAGAGAGAGAGAGAGAGAGAGAGAGAGAGAGAGAGAGAGAGAGAGAGAGAGAGAGAGAGAGAGAGAGAGAGAGAGAGAGAGAGAGAGAGAGAGAGAGAGAGAGAGAGAGAGAGAGAGAGAGAGAGAGAGAGAGAGAGAGAGAGAGAGAGAGAGAGAGAGAGAGAGAGAGAGAGAGAGAGAGAGAGAGAGAGAGAGAGAGAGAGAGAGAGAGAGAGAGAGAGAGAGAGAGAGAGAGAGAGAGAGAGAGAGAGAGAGAGAGAGAGAGAGAGAGAGAGAGAGAGAGAGAGAGAGAGAGAGAGAGAGAGAGACAATGATAAAAATATTAACAAAGCAAAATAAACACACAGGGCACAAGACACACAGACCCATACATAGGCTACTAACTTAGACATGCACTTAAATAAAAATGTGATTTAATTCTTGTACCTCTACATAGATGCATTGCCACTGTTCTGACATCAACATAAATATGTCATGGGCAAAAAGTTACAGGAGATTTAAAAAAAAAGAAGACTTTCTCAAATGCTTAGCAATGAACGAAACTTTAAAACAAAATGTTAAAATAATGTTTGTTTTTTTTTGACTGACACCCAAATATATTTTGATCATATAATGTACAGTACATTGGGCAGTGTCTAACAATGTATACAAAATAGTGAAAACCAAACATATTAGTATATACATTCTTTCATTAAAACAGAAGTAATATATATATATATATATATATATATATATATATATATATATATATATATATATATATATATATATATATATATATATATATATATATATATATATATATATATATATATATATATATATATATATATATATATATATTCTTTTTTCTTCTTCTTCTTCTCATCGATAAAATTTGTGACTGAAAGCGTTACACTGGTGATACTTTTAACACTTTGTGAGCAGACATAATATAGTAACACAAAGACACAAAAAAGACAAAGATGCTCTTACCTTTGTGCTAATACAAAAACTGCCAGCCACCGCCAAGCCATGAGTAAAGTTATCCACCATGTTTGCAAAAAGATTTAAATAGCCGCTAGCCTGTGAGGAATAGATGCAGAGAATAGAATTTGATGTCGGGTCACCTGTTCGGCAAAAATTTGTGTTTGAGAGACGCTGCTCCCCTTGAGGACATGCCAAGAAAAATAAAATGTCACCTGTACAAGATAACAGACAGTAGAAGAAGCCTGAGATCACCACAATGGTGAACAGGGTAAATTTCAATCAAGCAGTAGAAGAAGAAAGAAAGTAAGTAAGTCAGACAAACATGGAATGAAATCGGATGGATGACCCAGGGCAGAGTTGAATGGAGACTGTTTTGTAGGTCCCTTATGCTACTTGGAGGAGCCATGAGAAAGACAGTGCCAGATAACACACAAAACACACACACAAAAACAAAAACATGTGAAAGACAGTGCCAGATAACACACACACAAAAACAAAAAGACAGTGCCAGATGACACACACACAAGAAAGACAGTGCCAGATGACACACACACAAAAACAAAAACATGTGAAAGACAGTGCCAGATGACACACACACACAAACAAAAACAAAAACATGAAAGACAGTGCCAGATAACACACACACAAAACAAAAACATGTGAAAGACAGTGCCAGATGACACACACAAAAACAAAAACATGACAGTGCCAGATGACACACACAAAAAGACAGTGCCAGATGACACACACACACAAACAAAAAAAACATGAGAAAGACAGTGCCAGATGACACACACACAAAAAACAAAAACATGTGAAAGACAGTGCCAGATGACACACACACACAAAAAACAAAAACATGTGAAAGACAGTGCCAGATGACACACACACAAAAACAACATGTGAAAGACAGTGCCAGATGACACACACACAAAAAAACAAAAACATGTGAAAGACAGTGCCAGATGACACACACACACAAACAAAAACATGTGAAAGACAGTGCCAGATGACAACACACAAAAACAAAAACATGTGAAAGACAGTGCCAGATGACACACACACACAAACAAAAACATGTGAAAGACAGTGCCAGATGACACACACACACAAAAACAAAAACATGAGAAAGACAGTGCCAGATAACACACACACAAAAACAAAAACATGTGAAAGACAGTGCCAGATAACACACACACACACACAAAAACATGTGAAAGACAAGATGACACACACACACACAAACAAAAACATGAGAAAGACAGTGCCAGATAACACACACACACAAAAACAAAAACATGTGAAAGACAGTGCCAGATGACACACACACACAAAAACAAAAACATGAGAAAGACAGTGCCAGATAACACACACACACAACAAAAACATGAAAAGACAGTGCAGATAACACACAACAAAAACATGTGAAAGACAGTGCCAGATGACACACACACACACAAACAAAAACATGAGAAAGACAGATAACACACACACACAAAAAAATGAGAAAGACAGTGCCAGATGACACACACACACACAAAAACATGAGAAAGACAGTGCCAGATAACACACACACACACATGAGAAAGACAGTGCCAGATGACACATGAGAAAGACAGTGCCAGATAATTCAAACAGCCTGCTCTAGGTTCTTAGAAAAAAATAACAAAGTCAAAACAAGCTCAACGTGCCCAGCTTGGTGACTATATAATAATACACAATGTACTGGCATAACGGTTAGTTGTTGGTAGTGCTGTTCCTACCACCATGCGCAGCGGATAACCCATCAGTGGTGATTACAATTATTACAGGTAACCAACCTGCAGTAGACGTGGTGCCTCCTGATGAGACAACACATGTCTTTGATCAATTCCCTGCTCACCATCACCCCCACCACCCCTATCACGCAACCCCAACCCTTTTTAACCATCGACCTCATTGGAAGGTCTTCCTTCTTCCTTATACAAGCCATTCACCCACAACACGCCACTGCAACAACCGCAAGAGCAGACGATAGATGCGCCATCTTGTTTGTATGTTGATACTGGATACGTCATTTATTTGGACCCTTGACAGAAATGCCAGAAAAGTTGTGAAGAGAGCGGAAACGAATCTGGGAAGTTTTCTAAGTTGTCATAAAGTAGGATATATAGGTAGGTAGACAGAGTGTGTATATATATATAGACACACACACATGGTATGCGAGTGTGTTAACTCTGTGTGTATATGCTATATTGATAACGTGTTCATATACACGCACAGGTCTCAGTATTTCTGAATCGGAACAATGGTTGTCTAGTGGAAAGAAGCCAGAGATCGTAAAAGAAGCCACGGAGCGAGCTTACTCGCACATTCTGTTTCTCTTCTCCTTGTTCCTTCTGCCCGTCTACATCTACAGTCTGTGTAGGTAGAGTTAAGAATACTACAACAATTCGGGGAAATGCTGCAAATGTAAAAATTCGGAACTAACTTGAAACGAAACAGTTCGGACTACCCCTACACCCCTTGCCCGTCAACGAAGCGTTTCTGTCTCAGGTAAGCTAAGTCGATACACAAAAATTATATTGAATCTTGTGTCCCTTTTCGCTACAACAAAAAAACAAGAAAAAGAAAGAGAAGAAAAAAAAACACATTTATCGTGTGCGTTTAAAATTTGTTTTGAATATAACGTTTTCGCTCAAACTTTTTGTTTTATAAAACAAAACAACCCAACCCAACTAAAATTCATTTCCGGTAATAGCTGAAAGTACTTACTCTTTAAAACACGGTATCGATCTTTTTATTGTCATTATTATCATTATTATTATTCAAAGAACTAACCCCCCCCCTTCCCCCAAAAAAAATGGCGCTAAAATTGTGAGTACATATTATTCGAAACAATTTCAAAGTAAAGGAGTAACGAAAACACCAAAAACAACAAAAACTTAAACGGATCAGGAATAGCAGGATTCCTTCTCGACTTTGTCCCAGGCGACAACGTCATCATCATCACCACCACCACAGCAAACAGCAACCATGCCCACGACAACAGCAACCATGCCCACGACAACAGCAACGTCACAACACGAGCAGCAGATGCTCCAAAGCATGACGCTGGCTATAAGTCAACCTCACAGCAGCAGGAACAGCCCCGTTCTCAACCACCGGGCCACGCCCATGACGAAAAGGAAAGACACCGGCATGGACGAGGTAGGAAAACAAAGCGCTGTGCGCGTGTCTGTGTGCTTGCTTTTTTTATGTGTGCTAGTGGGTGTGTGTGTGTGTGTTTGTAGGTGTGTGTGAGCGAGTGTGGCCACTTGTTTTAGTTGTGTTTTCTGGCCGGGCAAGGCGGTAATATAAAACAAAAGGAAGGTGGAAATCAAATAATAGATAATTGGAAAAAAGTCTTTTAAAAATGAAGCGAAAGAAATTAACTTATCTTAAATAAGGCCCCCATTACTTTTGTCACCAAGAGTGTGAAAAAATAAAAATGTACTTAAAAGCAAAATGATAAAAAAAGAAAGAAGATCAAACTTAAAAGAAAAAAATATCAACCAACCAACAACCCAACCCCTCTATCACCCTCAAACGAGGCGTGCTTACTAGTAAGCACGCCTCGCCCTCAAAGAAAAACATCACAACAAAATAATTATTAAGTCAACCCTCGTCATCCCTTCACGAAAACAACACCCCGCTCCCCCCCCAAACAAAAATCCTAAAAATAAACCAACAACAAACCCCCCCCCAAACCCCCCCCCCCCCCCCCCAACAAATCCAAAACAAAACAACAACAAAAACAATACAAGAAACGATCACCCCCTCCCCCTCTAATATCCACCCGTGCCCTATTAAACAAAAGAAAAACCCAACCAAACCTCCTTCCCCCCCCCAAAGACGTCTACTTTCAATTTACTCCAAAACCGAACACCACAACGATGACGTCATAATGAAATCATTCATAAGTTAGGAAAAAGCCCTTGGACATCACGAGTAAACAAATACATTTAATTCTATTAAACAGGTACGGACCTTGAAATGCTATCAAAACAACCGCAGGACTTGCAGAGCCTTGCATACACGAAGTGTCTTATCCGGTTCATCTGGACAGCAGACATGAGTGGAACCGCCCTTTTTTCTTTCTTTCTAACTCGCACCCTGTGACGTCATGGGTTTTGTCATTGGGATGATGAGCAAGATAATAGATGTGTGCGCAATGAAACGATGAACTGCCCAGACCTACAGCAAAAGGGGAAAGGGGAAGACAAGGGTGTTGGTGGTAACCATAGCTACCACGTGCCTCTTGTCCTTTTGCTTTCGTTCCTTGCGGTTTGATAGCCAGTGTTTCCGCGGTCATTAATGGTGGGTTTTTTTTTAGTACAATGGGAAACGTTTGGCAGTTTTGTACTGAAGGAAGAAAGGCGTGAATAAAAACACTTCCCACCTTATGTTGTAAGTTTGGAAACCTATAAACATGTAAAGAAATGCAGAGAAGGGAGAGAGAGAGAGAGAGAGAGAGAGAGAGAGAGAGAGAGAGAGAGAGAGAGAGAGAGAGAGAGAGAGAGAGAGAGAGAGAGAGAGAGAGGAGAGAGGAGGGAGGGGGAGGGAGGGAGGGGGGAGGAGGGAGGGAGAGAGAGAGAGAGAGAGAGAGAGAGAGAGAGAGAGAGAGAGAGAGAGAGAGAGAGAGAGAGAGAGAGAGAGAGAGAGAGAGAGAGAGAGAGAGAGAGAGAGAGAGAGAGAGGAAAATATCGATAGACAGGCACAAAAAAAAGAAAGGGCGATGGAAGAAAAGAAAGGTAGAGAGAAAAAAGAAGAGAATTTATATGAATACATAATAATTGCAACGATCTCTCCGATCCTTCAAATATCAACAGTCTCAATACATTCCAAATGGGTTAACAAAGGTAACCCAATCTTCCTTTCTTCCGTTCTTCAACACAAGTCTACAGGGGGGGGGCACGTTTTACAGATTCCATCGTTGCCCCTTTACGTACATTTCTCATCCAATCTATGCAGCCTGTTTTTAGTGTGGAAAGAACGTTGCACTGTGGGTCAGTGTGACATACATGCCAAGCAAAGTGTTTTCGTTCATTCCACTGTGGGGGGGGTTTGAAAAAAAAGGGGGAAGGTTAATTGCATCAAGACATATTAAATAGGCGAAGTAGACAATTAAAACCGGAAGCTTGAAGTAAAAGGAGGATACGATATCAGTGAAGTGTCGTTTTCTTGAAATCCCCCCCCCAATCGCATCCACCATAAGCAGTGCTCTGAGAGGGAATTAAGAGGAAACAGCAAAGAAGAAAAAGACAAAACGTGAAAAGGTGGAGCTAGCTGCAGCATCCGCAAAACGCGGGGATTCGGTAGTCCAAAAACAAGGTGTCGGCATCTCAACCAAAAGACAGTGGGTTCAAGCCCCGCAGACGGTCGAAAAGTGTTCTCCTTATTTTCTTTTAGAAAAATTTCCCCCTTCCCCCTTACTTTCTGGTAAATCTGACAGGCATAAAAAAAAAAACCCAACCTCTTTCGAACCCTGTCCACCCACCATACAAGTCTTAACCCTCCCGCCGACCCCACACCCTCCATTTTTCTTTTATCGTTTCCATTCTTCATCGGTAGATGAAAATTGCCTAATTAATGAGCTAGTCACTCCATATGATCCGCGAAACGCGATATGTCACACAGCGGTAATGAGCATTGAGAATAAACACATCTGTTGTTGCTTGGTATAAATCACTGCGATGAGTTGTCACACGCAAGAACGCCCAAAGGGTGGATCTATGTCCAGATTGATGCCGTGAAGCGTAAAAATGAAACCGTAGGTATTCGGAGAAGAAGAAGAAGAAGAAGAAGAAGAAGAAGAAGAAGAAGAAAGAAGAAGAAGAAGAAGAAGAAGAAGAAGAAGAAGAAGAAGAAGAAGAAGAAGAAGAAGAACAAGAACAAGAACAAGAAGGAGAAGAAGAAAAAGAATGTTTGTTTCATCGCAAGTTGCCCTATACATAATACCCTGAGAACGTCAGAGTAAACTTACAGGAAATAACAAGGTGAAAGAGTGAAAGGGGAGAAGCAGAATCTACTAGTAGCCTCCCGACAACTGCACACATATCATTAATAAAATAATGTGCAATCATTTGTAGTAAATGACAAGCTTACTAAGTTATTAGATAATATCGTGTCGCATTCCCTCTTCCCTCTATCCACACCGGGATAGAGACTGTTTGAGACTGACGCCTATCATGACTTGGGTACATCTTTCCATTTGCGCGTTAATAACATAGCGATTCATTTATCAGTCTTATAAAGTTATAACTTTTTTTCTGTGTGACAGAAATCTCGTGAGCTGACTACAGCCTCGATGCCTTATCGGGAATCAATTTAGAGTTAGCCAGGGTGGGTTTGGTACCATAAGGTTATTAGACGCTTAACTTAAGGACAGCCTCCATAAGTGATGTATTCTATGAGCAAGCATCTCTCTTTTTCTCTGTCTCTGTCTGTCTGTCTGCCTGTCTGTCTGTCTGTCTCTCTCTCTCTGTCTCTCTCTGTCTGTCTGTCTGTCTCTCTCTCCATCTCTATCTCTGTCTGTCTGTCTGTCTCACTGTTTGTGTGTGTGTGTGTGTGTGTGTGTCTGTGTCTGTCTGTCTGTCTATCTATCTCAGTTTGTCTCTCTCTCTCACTGTTTGTGTTGTGTGTGTCTCTCTGTGTGTGTGTCTCTCTCTCTGTCTGTCTGTCTGTCTGTCTGTCTGTCTCTCTCTCTCTCTCTCTCTCTCTCTCTCTCTCTCTCTCTCTCTCTCTCTCTCTCTCTCTCTCTCTCACTTCTGTCTGTCTCTCTTCTATGCCTCGCTCTCTTCACTGTTTTTTCATCTTTCTGTCAGTCTGTCTCTTTCTTATACACATCATCATCGCCACAAATTATATAAAAATGGTATAAAAAAGGGGTTGGGGGGGGGGGTGGGGCTGGCGAGAAAGACGGGGGCCGATTGAGCGTCGTAATTGTGCGTCGTCTGAACGCCTAACTGATAGAGCAAAACCGGAAGCGGCTCTCACTCTCAAGGGACAGAACTACGTGGACACCACTTATTGGACCAGACGATGTCGATAATCCGAGGAGAGACAACGACATCACACGTGGCTTATTCCGAGTCGCAAGGTACAGGGCGGAAGGTCAACTAAGTCGTTAGCGCAGACATCGTCCATCTGTATAAAAAAGTAGGTCTACGCTTCCGAAATCGTGTAACGTAGATTTCTTTCTAAAGCAACGACAGCCATCGATTGCAATTCACTTCAGTCCTTACACCATACTATGTCGTCATCTCAGAACGAGTTTGAGAGGGTATATAGCAATAAAAAGAAGTTTTGTTTAATCGAAATTTACCCTGTCCACCATGGTGGTGATCTCAGGGTGAATTAAGAGGAAACAGTAAGATAAAAATGAAGTGAAAGAGTAGAAAGAAAGATGCAGCACGTACCAGTAGTTTTCCACAAACGCCCATCCACCATTTCATTTAAATTAAGAGGCTTGTTTACTTATCCTCGTGGTGCTTGGACAACACCTAATAAGGCCGACTACCATCTCACCATTATAGCGTATCATTGTTAAATTAAAGGCTACAAAAAATCGTTTACACCTGGGTCGAGTAGGAACGTATGTGTTAAACGTCTTTCCAAAGGAACACAACGTCGGACTTGTTTGGTTGTTTGCTTGATTGTTTGTTTGTTTCAATGAAATGTACCCGTGTCCACCACGTGCGGTGATCTCAAGGATAATTAAAGAGGAAACAGCAAGATGAAAGAAAGATAAGCGAAAACGTGAAGGACAACAAGTACGCCCTACCAGCTACGCCCCCAAGCGCCAACCAGGATTCGAACCCTAGACGCCCACGAAGCTCAGTTCTGATAGTCTTACCACTAGGCCACCGACGCTGCACAGTGTCTATCACGAGTGGGAAGTTTGTTCGTTTGATTGGAATGGAATTCACCCCCCCGTCCACCATAATATGCGTTGATCTCAAGAGTGAATCAAACAGAAAAAAAAAGTGATAGGAAAGAAGCAGGACTTACCGGTAGCGCCCGTCAACCGCTCCACCAGGTGGGAGGACAGATATAATAATAATAACAATAATAATAATAATAATAATAATAATAATAATAATAATAATAATAACAATAATAATAATAATAATAATAATAATAATAATAATAATAATAATAATAATAATAATAATAATAATAATAATAATAATAATAATAATAATAATAATAATAATAATAATAATAATAATAATAATAATAATAATAATAATAATAATAATAATAATAATAATAATAATAATAATAATAACAACAATAATAATAACAATAATGATAATAATAATACAATATCGTGAATGGGATGGCGACAGATTGTGTGCATGATTTGGGAAAGAAGGTGGTAAGGGAATAAATAATTGACCATTTGTAGTGTTACCACTCTCCCAGCAGTTATCTACCAATCAGTAGAATAACAAAATCCAATTCAAGCCAAGTGTTCTAATGTAACTCGTTCACACTAGTGTAACTGCCAACCTTTCAAATCCAACGACGGACTCTGACCGCGAAAAGCAATTTTGACTTGCACGACGGCCAGGGGAATCGGTAGTCCAGAGGCGAAGTGTCGGCTTCTCAACCAAAAGATAGTGGGTTCGAGCCCCGCCAACTGTTGAACACTTTTCTCGAGTTTTTTCTAGAGCAAAATCTCTCCACCCCCTACCCCGGTCCAGATAGGTGTATTGACACCTAGTCCAATCGGAGACGGACGATAAAAAGGAGGCCCCGTGTGCAGATCGTAACATTCTGTGCACGTTAAATATCCCTTGACTGTTTAAATGGCAGTCCAGGCAAAATTAAAAATCCTATCAAAACCCCCGCGATCACCTTAGTTGTGGATGTGGGTAAATCAAATCAAATCAAATAAAAAATCAAAAAGCATGATGGGCCGTTATGTTGATACATGTAAAATAAATATAACTTGAATTTAAAGTAAAGAACAAAGAGTTCACCGGTCGCTGGCCTTTCTGGCAAAGTGTAACTGGTTTTGCGAACTCAGAATGGGGTCTCCAAACTTCCACTTAATTCTCTTTGACTGTCTGTCGTTAACTTTGGGTTTCGTCGAAGAAAAACAAAGAACCCTAGTCAACACTTATACGTACGTCTCAAGGTAAATACGGACTTAAGGACTCAAAACCAAAAAAACCCAACCCTAGTCAACATTTATACGTACGTCTCAAGGTAAATACGGACTTAAGGACTCAAAACCAAAAACAAACAACCCTAGTCAACATTTATACATACGTCTCAAGGTAAACACGGACTTAAGGACTCAAAACCAAAAAAACCCAACCCTAGTCAACATTTATACATACGTCTCAAGGTAAACACGGACTTAAGGACTCAAAACCAAAACAAACAACCCTAGTCAACATTTATACATACGTCTCAAGGTAAACACGGACTTAAGGACTCAAAACCAAAAAAACCAACACTAGTCAACATTTATATGTACGTCTCAAGGTAAACACGGACTTAAGGACTCAAAACCCAAAAAAACCCAAACCCAAACACACTTAATACGTTTTGTTTTACTCATTGTGTGACTTTCATCGTTCCGGGATTTATGTCAGACAAAACTTGTATTTATCAAAATGTATCTAACGGAAGTTTATTGTTTTACCATTTTATGACTATCGGTCACGTTGTTGAGAAGCTATTAACATTTATGATGGTTCCGTTTTTTAAAACATATTGTAAATGCATAAAAAAAAGTGGATTGTTTTATGACTTTGTACTTGCTGAGGACATAATTATGCACATACAAAAGAAACACAAAACAACAACAACAACTGAATGAGATAAACACTCAATTTCATGGAAAAGGTGTATTTGCGCATTATTTATCATTTGGCAGTGAAATCAATTCAAATGAAGCCTTTTAGTTTTACAATAGACAAACAGTGAGCCAAGGGCATGTAAAAAGTGAAGGAAATGACATTTCAATGATATTAAAGCACCATAGGAACAAAGACGAGACAAATACAAGGAACAGACAGAAAAAAAAAACCTGGCCACTATGAGGATCGAATTCGTAACCTCTGCGTCGGGACACAGCGCCTCGCCACGAAAAGATAAGCGTGCTACCAACCACAAACTAACTACCTTACGCTGAAAATCTCGAGAAATTGTTCGACCTGTCGAGCACAAAACCCACGACGTTTTTGGTTCAGTTTGTTTGTTTAATTGAAATTGACCATATCCACCATTGTGGCGATCTCAGGATGAATAAAGAGGAAACAGCAAGACAAAAAAAAAGAGTAAAAGGAAAGAAGAAGGACCTACCAGCACCGCCCCGTCAACCGCCCGCTTTTGGTTTAGAGGCCGACCCATTGCCCCTGGACCACTGAAGCCCCACCCCACCCCCGCCCCCGTCCCCCGCACACCCTTGACAGGAAAGAAGTAATATCTACCATTAGCTCCCACCCATCGAGTTGAACCTTGTGACAGTAAACGAACAGCAATGGGAAGAGAGGAAAATCGATAACTCATTAACTGACTTCCGTGGAAATTGAAATCGTAAACAAATTAATGTCCAAGTAGGGCGAGAGATGGCCAATAATTTAAAAAAAAAACTCATTGACATTGATGCATTACGCACAGCACACGTGTAGCTCTTGAACGGTCGTATAAAACAGATGAAGAAACAGTGATTCGATGTTAATTGTCGGTTCAATGAGGTTGTTTTTTATTGTCCTTGTTCAAGGTTTATGAGTCTCAACTTCAATCTCACTCTATCCTACTTCTTTTTTTTTTTTCAGTCAGTCCGTCTGTTTCTGTTCAAGTCTCTGACTGCCTCTGTTTCTGATTTGGCTTTTATCAATTTATCTCTTTTTCTCTGTCTGTCTGGGTATGTATCTCTCTCGTTCTCTTTTAACGGGTTAAATGGATGTTTCCTGGTCTCAACGGTTAAATTGATGTTTACTGGTTTTAACACGGTTAAATGAATGTTTACTGGTTCTAAAGCTTAAATAAATGTTTACTGGTTTTTAATTTTATTTGCAGAGACAGTTAAGGTTGAAAGGATAAAGTCCATATAATAATAATAATAAGAAGAAAATACACTCACATACACTAAGACTCACACATATAGACATATATTACACACACACACATTGATACGCGCAGACAGACACTTGTACAAACACACATACATAGTTCAACGGCCTTTTAACATTACCGTATTTACTTATTCAAATTCCATTGTTACAAAATTGGCTTCGACACAAGCCCCACACTGGAAACGCTCGGTGAGCTCAGTGCTAATTTATCCTATCTCCGGCTTATTCTGTTCTGTTTACAGATATGGTTACCTTGTGTAAGAGGCGATAATAAATGTCCATTGTAAGTAATGACATATTTAACATGTGTGTGTGTTATTTGTATAAATTTACATCGATAGCGCCTTTTGATGCGTGGTATTGGAAATGTACGTTGTTCTTACTATGTCCATACGTTTTGTGTAGAAGTCAAACATCCGTGAGCTCACTTCTCAAAACTACGAAAAATGGAGATACGACCACATGGCACTGAGCTCGCGGACTTTTTTGTCAATAACCAGAAAGTCGTGCCAAAAATGAGGCGTGAAAAGAAGAGGAACCCCAACCCCCCTCTTCGATACCTGTCTTTATCTATACAAGTGAAGCAAACATATATTATGGCTAAGCTTGTAATTGCATGTTAGGTTGTTGTTGTTGTTGTTTCCATTGTTGTATTAACCATTTTATAGTGCAATAAACTATTTATAGAAATGACATGACATATGTGGCTTAATGATTCAATTTAGCTTCCAGAAGTCCACGTCTAGTTATACGTCTACCATTGTTCGTGCAGAGTCAGTGCTTTAAGGCGTTTGTTTATAATAATGTGTCTTAATATATAATTTCAGGGTGATCAGTGAGGAGGCAAACAAATATGTTAGTGTTAGTTATTTCATTCATTTGTTTGTTTCATCGTAATTCACACTTTCAACTATATTGCGCGACGATCTCAGTGGTAGATTAAGAAGAAACCGTAAGCGTGATATAAACAAGTGAAAAAAAATGAAGGAAAAGAAGTAGGATCTACCAGCAGGTCCCACTCATCTGTCTCTACTGATCTTTACGCCCTTCTCAACCACTGATTTTTACGCCCCCTTCAACTGCTGATCTTTACGCCCCCCTCTCAATCAATTTTTACCCCCCCTCAACCACTGATCTTTACGCCCCCGTCAACCACTGATTTTTACGCCCACCTCAACCACTGATCTTTACGCCCCCGTCAACCACTGATTTTTACGCCCCCTTCAATCACTGATCTTTACGCCCCCCTCAATCACTGATCTTTACGGCCCTTAACCCCCCCAACCCCACCCAACGATCCACCAGACACAATAAGCGTACATGTATTTCCTCATCAGCTTTTCTGACTAGAACACGCGCCTACTAACATCAGAATGCCGGCAGACC